>JASXSY010000532.1:0-334044 GCA_034509805.1 Sipha maydis | reverse complement strand
GAACTTTTTTATAAAAATGTAAATTAATATAAGCGCGTGTATGATTTATAACGTATAAGTTTATTTCAAAAATGTATGACAATAACGTAATAAAAAACACTTATACTGAAGTATTTACTATTCAATATAGAAAAATATCATTGATCCAATAAAACCAATAATTTAAATAAATAAAATGTACCTAAATCTATAGGTACATTTTCAATAGAATTTTGAAAATTATATTTAATAGATGTGATGTATATTTATGTAAATATAAATGTATTATATAAATAATATATATATGTTAATACATCTGTTGGTTGTATAAGTATTATCAAGCACATAATTACTAAATGCATAGTATATAGTAAAGAAAATAATTTATTTTTTGAACTTTTTAAAGAAAAATATATTTTCTTAAAGAAAATTGTGAATTATTTTAACCATAATTGCAAACCGATCGATAGTAGCTCAATAATTTTTCCATGACGGTATGAACACTTTTTTTCTGAAACCATTATTCATCGATACAGCGTACAATCAACAAATTGTAAATTATAATTGCATTATTTGTACTTGAGGTTTAACAAAGTCGTGTACGCATAAAAACGCTATTATAAATAGTTCTAAAGTCACACTTGAAATAATATCAATTGTCCAAATAGTATTTATATACTTCGTACATTCATTTTACACATTTATACATTTGTTCTTTTCATATAATAAATCCAATATACAAATTATATAAATAAAATATATCCATTACTTTATACAACCAAAAACTACATATATATATATTTATATTATAACGTATTTTATTATTTACCAAACACCGATAATAGAGATAAAAGATAGTAAATTAAAATAATAACAATATTAAAATTAATAAGAGAATAAAATTAGGTTAGGTAGGTATAACTGATAAAAGAAAACGTATGGAATTATTGTATTTAACTATTATATATATATATATATTGGTTTATTGTAATATAACGCCTAATACGAAATATTCCTCCATCACCCTTTATCGATTCAGTTTTAATATTATCGTCAAATTATTCAACAATTGTTGATGTGCGCGTTTAACACACGGCCACACCAAAATATTATACATTTTTAACGCATTGTCGTTCCGCCATTATACGTCAGCACAATGTAACTTTTTTGATTTTGTAAATACTACAGTGTTTGACAAACATTCTGCAAATCTTAAACGATTCAAAACAATTGAAACGAATAACAAATCGCAATAAAATAGCGTATTAATTAGAAGTTACGAATGACTTAAATAATGACAATTCATTTATCATAATATATAGTTAATAAATGTCATTATGAAAACTCATTGATCATTATAATAATAAAAATCGTATAACTGCTTTTACTTTTCGAAATTGTATTTCTGTTTCATGTATTATCATTGTCTAAACTAATTACACTATTCTATCGCTAAATCAATAAATAAATTATTTTAATGATTTTTTTTTTTTTACTTAAGGTTTCCATGTAAAATAACGAACATTGCACTCTTGTATAAAACTTCTCTGATAGTTCATCCATTAGTTTCGAAATAAAAAACCTAATCCAACTCAAATTTTCCGTAATTAAAACCTAAAACCATCACTGTTGTATATTATATAACGCAAATTCAAGCATAATATTAAAGTGGTTGTGCGTGCGTGTGTGTCTTAACGTGTATACGTATAAGCAATTTATACATTTTATAGAACGCATTGCTTCATGCTAGTAATAAATAATAATATAAATTGTTATTCCTAAACGGTAAACGTGCATGCGTGTGTGTGTATTTCTACAACACATACATCGAAGCGCAGCAAATATAGCGAAGAAAACCGTGGCAATAAAACAGCATGATTGGAGCATTTCGAGCTAACGACGTTATACGCCATCTATATAGCCCACTGAAAAAAAAATAAAAAAATAAATAAGACTCTTACTGATTCGGCCTCTAGTCGTTGACATCACTTAACCCCGGTTTAGAAAACTATCGCCGCGGACCGCGGATTATTAACTCATTTTTATTGCTGTCCCATAATGGTGGTCGAATTCATTAAGCGGGTTCACTGGCGCTCACTCTTTCTACACGTCGAGACTTGGGCTGTAACCAAAGGCGAATTCGACACCAGTCGATTTTCGCAAATTACCATTTGCGCCGTACACCCGGTTCGAAACGTTAACGATGCGCATTTGTCATACTTTATTGCAGCGCTCCGCAGTACGGCCAGCAAAAACAAGCGACTATTATTATACAGTACACGCACTTGTCCACTGTCATAATGCACAATGTGTATCTATCGTGTATTGTACGTCTCGCACTCGCGCGTGTTCACGAACAACACAAAGCATAAAACGTAACATGGTTACGCGCGTAATAAATTTTATTCATAATATCTGTCGTATATATACATATTATATATAAATATATGAATATATGAGTGTGTGTGTGTGTGTGTTCACCGAAAACCGCGTATGTGTTTGTGAGGTGTATTACACGTGTGTAGATATGGATATTCGTTACTCTTTCCTTTCCGGCATAAAATAAATCTGCGTGTAACGGGTAGATTAAAAGCGATATGTATTACGTAACAGTGCGGCAATGTGTCTTGCAATAATAGTGCACTTGTGTAATGCATTATTATTATTATTATTATTTGCACTATTTATGTGCCTGCACATGTATTTACTATCGTCATCTGCGACTTTGCACTCGCGTACACGATGTACACGGATTGCCGCGGCCCGATCGCCGGAAACGCCACTGCGTTTTCGGATCGACCTCAGACCGTGACAAACTCCGCCGCCGCCGTCGCTGCATCGAGTGTACAAAAATGATTGTAGAGGAAGCCGTTAATCCTTGTGACAATGTAAAGGAAGGAAACCACGGTTCATCGGTTCCCTTTTGATTGATTGAACTCGTTGCGGGGGAGACGCATCCAGCACGGCGGTTGTGACGGTGAAAAAAAAATGTACTAATAATAAAATAAAAAGACAAAACAATAAATTATCCCGCCGCCGAGGGGAAATGCGAAAGAAAAGAACCGATCTCCCGCTTGTATTTATTTACGTATGCGGGAGGAGAAGACATCACTATTATCATTATTATTATTATTATTATTATTATTATTTGTATGTGTTATAATGTATTATTCGCGATAAAGCTTAAACACTACTAAGCTACTACCTACTACTAGTGCAGTGCTCGCTCGACACCGCGCTTAACACATACGTAGATAAAATATTTAAAATAAATTGATTTCGAAATCGTTGTTGAACGCGTTTTATTTTTTTGTTGATACAGAATCAATCCATGTCGTTGCCGTCACAGTTGCAAGGATCCACGTCACCGGTTTCTGCTGCCAACGACGGACAATCCGGACCAGGTAAGAATATGCATGTTTTTATTTCGCGTTATAAATCGGTTTCGTATCGCAACAATAAACGATACGTCGAGTTCTCATACGAGAACCAGTGGCGGAATTAGACATATTTACGTCCGGGGAAAATGTTAAAATTACGTCCTATCATAGACCAAGAGTCAAACATCCTTCTCTACAATTTTTTTTTTTTAATAATCAACCTACAATTGTACTCGTCGAGTCTTAAACATATCAGTAACAAAGTTAAAAATATCGAACTAATAGTCAATAATTTATTATTATTTACTACAAAAATTACACTCTCTGAAATCTTACACCGTCTCTCTCTCCCTAGTTCTGCCCTTGATTGGATAGAATCACTCGGAACCAATACTTATCGATTTGTATGCATGGGTTTTTCACGCGTAACTCGATTGTTGAATATTGTTGCCAATATTCGTACTCTTAAAATCCTTCCCGTAAATATCCGTTGACACTTGACCCGGAGATTAGGTCATCGAACCATGGAGATTGTTTGCGTTGTCTTATCCTGACGATCGTTCGGTTGGCCGGTCAACCGATCGGTGTGTTGGGTGAAGTCGTCGTCGGTGAACGCGATCGGTTGGTTTATTGATTGTGCACCCGGTTATATAGACTAAACGATGTCACTGTGTAATTTCTAAGGTCGTATCCATAGAGTTCTGTGAACATGAAGCAACATTAATAGGTTAAATAAGCGTTGCTCCGTATTCTAATAATGACTGCTAACAATAAAAAAAGAGAAAAAAAAAACAACCACAAAGATTAAAAAAAACTTACGACGTCATTATAATAATTAGTATTATTTTTTAACCGATTATACTTTAGAATATCATTTCTGCCTACACGCGTGAGTAATAATAAACGAACGAATACACTACAACGTGATATCGTCGCGGTCTATGTAATACACGTAAGACGTAATACTTGATTAAATATTTTTCTAGACATTCTCGGTTTTCGAAGATTATCTGAATGAAATGGTTGTGTTATGCTATTAAAACTGCCCTAGAAAATGTCCGGAAGAGAGAAAATTGTTTACGTTATTAACATTTTAGGGGAAAAGAAACGGTCACGGTACACGTAGACGAATATTATGGGTTGAGGAAAAAAATGTACGGTGTCGAGTACGCGTGTGCAGTACACAAAGCACATAATACGTATGTATGTTAGGAATAAAATAGTCTGGGGGAGGTGGGGCAAAGCTTCGTTTAGGTGCTTGGCGATCAGGGATATTTTTTATTACGCGGAATTAGGGTTCATTGGAGATGTGGCGTACATACCGAACCGACCTTTATTATCGAATCTGTATGTTTATGGCGCAGTGTCAGTTTTATGATGATACGGAACCGGATGTTTGCATCGTTTCCGTGGTCATAAATACACGTTATACAATCTGTTTTATAAAATAAACGTAATCAATGGATTTATTTAATCTAAATCTGAACAACGCAGTCATTGTTGAGTATGTGGGGGAGGAGGGGGGGGAAACCAAATGAATAAAACTAGAGCACGCACATGCGCGCAAGTCGACGACTAGCAGCCGTTAATGTTGTGCACGAAACGTCGTGTGTTTTTGTACTCCGCGTTTTACGTTTCCGTCGTGTTCGACTGTTATCAACGATCCGATATTCCGATCCCCCGAACGACGGCGGCAACGACGCGCCGTGTAACGGGATTACCGTGTACTCGGGTTTCGCCTTTAGATACCCAGTTAAGACTCCGAGGCTTTGGAACAGTGACACCTGCAGGTCTTGGCGGTGGCGGTGTTGGTCAGCTCATCTAGGTCGGCACGGGCCGGGATAAATAATTAGAGTCGGAGGCGCGGCCGTAATGGACCCGGGGTTTTCTTGGACAGTGTAATAACGTCTTGTCCAAAAAGGCTTATCTGAATTTAAATGACTCAACCCACGGGTACAATGGCGTTTTGATTGAATTCCGGGTTGCATGACAACTCCAAATATAATATACATATAAATGTATATGTGCACGCGGAACCCCGCTGGGATTGTAGCAGTCGTGGTGAGGTCTCCAAGTGCCGTGACACGATAAGTCCGAGTGGCTCAAGACATCAACGTGTTCCTGGTTCAATATATACGGAAACACAGCAGTGCTCGGACCCATGGTTATCCTGTATAATATTATAATACATCAGTAAATAACTATAAAATGTAAAATACCTATTGACCAAAGAAACAAAAACACCTTAAGCCGTAATATTATATGATCATCTATGGCCAATTTTATACACACACACACACATATATATATATGTATATATCAAATGTTATCAATATTAGACAGTTTTAGTTGATTGAAATTAAATTGAAAACAATTTGCTTGAAGCAATAGATCCAATCGTATATTAAAGTCATATCAAATCTAAAGAATAATACGTATTTGTGAATATGTGTTTTATAGTATAACATTTATACTGCAACTCCAACCGTCCCGAAAACGTAATTTTTACTCTCGACTTATTATCGAAATATTTATTACACAAATAATTGTCGATTCGATTATAGTGTATATACGGATGGAAATAGTAATGAAAAACAAATTGTATTAAAACTAAAAATATATTTGTTTTTCATATATTATTTATTGTATTAAGGAATAGAGTATGGGATCGAGGCCATAAATATTTAAAAATATCTTATAGTTCGGTTACATTTTCTTCATTTTTTCAGAATTCTATTATAATTTATCAAAAATATAGTATGTAATTATTTTTAACGCAAAAAGCTAACCTTGGTGACGATATAGAATTTTAATTTGACTGCTATTATAACTGATTGTATCAATAGAAAATTAACGTAAAATGAAAATTTAAATTTATTTAAATCGAATGAAATTAGAATTTTGTTTTTACTAAACTTATTTATTACTATTTAACTATATATTTTAACAATTTTCTTTGGTTTCCACAAACTTATTAATAATATTGTTATGGTTTAAAATTTAAAATTACAAACATATTTTAATACTTATAACATTAGAAAATAATTCATGCTAATTTGTCAAACATAATGTGTCTACTAGAACTGTAATTTTAAGTTAAAAGATTTATAACATATAATATAGATAATAATAAGTATTAAAATATCTAATTTTGAAATATTTACCATTCAAACTTGATAAATTGGTTTTATAAAAGTTTCTATTTTGAATTATTTAAGTCAATCGTAAATTGAGGTGGTTAAAAAGTTTAAGCCATTTATCATTTGTTCGTAAGCTTTATCATTAATTATACAAAAAAATGTAAATCTTACAATTGACATAGGATATTGTCCCATCAAATTTTGCTATTTTTAATTAAGTAAATTGAATAATGAAAATTTAAAAAAATTAAGAAACTGAAGTAAAATTAAATAGTTTATTGTGACGTATTATATTATGTACAATTATATAATAAACGATATCTCATATATATATATTATTATGTATAAATAAATTCAACGTTTAACCGATTTGTTCGTTTAATTTGAACTCCACTTCATTGAATCTGATGTTATCATGTTGCCTACTTTAATCGCCTTTAGATTAAATACGAGTATAGAACAGTATCAGTGAACTGTAACAATACTCCTACAACAGTATTCATTGTGAACTATGTGGCTCAAAAAAGACCAAAAATGAAAACATTAAATTCTAAAATTACTAAATTAACATAAAACTTTATACTCACTTGTAACAGTTGTTTGTTTACATCAAATGAAAACTATATACAATATAAATCTACATAAAAAACGTACAACAAAATCTGCTTCATATCGTCTATCACATATTATATACACATATTGTATAAATGTATGTTTATATAGAATTATGTATTACTTGTAGAGAAGAACACTTTCGGTTTGTGTGTTTAAATAAAAATATTTTTAATCCGTAGGTTGAACACTTCAATCTTTATTCTAGTCATTTCTTCGCCTTCTCTGATCTTTATTTTGATTTTTTGCGTCATTTTTAATTTGTCTAATATAAGAGTTTCGAGAACGTCCTGTAGTTTATTTTTATCAAACCTTCCATAAGGACACTTCTGGATGTCATATAGGACATGTCCAACATTTTTCTTTACTCAGTACTTCTTCGTTTGTTTTCCTCTCTATTAAATTTATTCTTTCCATATGTCTCCAATCCCATATCTTAAGAGTTTCTAATATTATCATTAGGTATCATCTGTGATTTATGTTTGATATATGTATATACGTTGCAACGCTTCATTCGTATTTTTTTTTTTTTTTTTTTTTTAAACGGAGTCTGTTCTTGATATTGAGATGTGTTTTTTTCAAGACAAACAGTTATTATTTTCAAAAACCTTTATTTGGATTAATAACAATATGTAATCACGCAATAACAAGATATTATGCGATGCATAATATACACTTTTAAGCTTAATAGCGTACGTTGCGCGCGGCAGTGCATTTTTTATAAATAACTTTTGTACGATGTTTTAAACGATCCAGGCGGTTGAACGGTCCTACACGGGAAAAAAAAACGAACACCAATTATTTTTGAACAAAACATTTTTAACGGAATCGCACGAAACCTATTCAAAATAATTAAACGGGAACAATTATCCATTTTCCTCTGTCCATGTCCCTGTTTTACGTTGGTACGTTTCGTTCGTAACAAGGAACTGTACTTATTATCCATATCGCCGAGGACGGCGGCGGCAGTGATTACGAGTTATTAATCGCGGTCACTGACGTAATGTGTCGCGAGTATCGTACCGGCACGTGTGCGCTGGTCTACGGTTTATGCGTGCGTATATTACCCGTTGTGGAACACGCGAGATCGTGAAGAAACTCGGCGTTGCGTTTCCCTGACCTTAGTAACAACAATAAGCACCGAAGGAGCGAGGGGGAGTACCCGAAATTCCGCGTAGTTATCAACACGTGACGCGCCGAAAGAATTTCAAACAGTTCGGAAAATCTGGAAAGAACGAGAGAGAGAGAGAGAGAAAAGGAGGAAAGAACGGACGACAGGAAAAAAAAAAAACAATATAAAACGAGGAAAATGGTTAGAAAAATGTGCACGACTCGGCCGTCCAAGGATGTTTCCCAGGTGATAAGGAATTCTAATGCGCGTATCTGCGACCGCCGCCACCCGATGGAATGTGTTTCGTCTAAATGCGAGTATTATACATACCGACGTCGCCACTTTTTTCCTCTTCATTTCGATTTTTCATTTTTTTTTTTCTTTCTCTCCACATCCATTTTCTATTTTCTTGCTCATCGGCGAGACGTCTTCGGCTCGCGCGCAGCGACGCCTGGCCAAGGTTAATTCCACATTGTTTACACACACACACACGCGCACGTCACCGACGACGGCCCGGGCGGCCCCGTCTGCACGGCGCTAAAAACCCGGCAGTTCGGCTACTGCCAGCCACTGCACCAGCTACCGCCGCCGACACCGCCGCCAAGATGAACAATGAACCTGATACACATTCGTCGCGGTGCACCGATTATTACTATCGTTATTATTGCTATACGTACATATAGTTTATAAGTGTAGATTATTCGTATTTTTTTTTAAGAACGTATGTATTAGATAAAAAAAAAAAAGACTTCAAACATAATAATAATAATAATAATAATAAAAACATAATGCCCAATTGTTTCGTATTTAGCCGCGTGAAACCGCCGACGCCTGTACGCATATTCGTCTTCTGCACCAGTCCTTTTCTTAACCGATTATATTTATTACCATTATTATTGGGGGATTTTTTTTTCTTTTTTTTTTTTCTCGCAGCCAACACTTCCTCGTGTGGAGCCTTCGTGGAATTTTCGTATTAAAATTCTCAGTCACGTGTATGTGCCGTACAATACGTACACGAGTACGGTGTTTTGGCGCCTACTGATATAATGGTACACGTACATACATGTGTACGTTATTTATATACGTATCGTAGAAGATTGTCATTATAGAAGTATTAGTGGTAACAGTGTGTGTGTGTGTGTGTGTGATGGTGTTCGTGTTCGCAAGGTCTAATCGTAATAACTAGATGTGGTAAGTCGTGGTAATTGTGATTTAGTAGTTAAAACGAGAGAAAATAATAATAATCACAATTGGATTTGATATTATCGAACCACAGGCTACCGGTGCACTTTTAACAAAATGCCCGTGACGCACTTTTGTTATTCACGCGACATCGTGATTATCTGCACCGAATGAATATTGTTTGCACCGTCGTCTACAAACAATAACAATAATATACTTCAATATATGATTATATGTATAAACACACGCGTACGTCGATATATATAAACGTTATGCATACGTGATTCATATATCATAAGATCAACCGGCCAACATTTGTCGACGGTTATTGTTTGACCACATATTCATCATGTGTCCACCGTCGTGTTTGCCGTCGTCATAATTACATTATTTATTTTTCCTCCCTCGAAAAACATTACCTAGAATTCTCGTCCAGTCGTTTCCAATTAATTATTATATACTACTCATATTGATATTATGTACAGTGGCATCTAATGTTGCAATAACGCCTCCGTCCTCTCCCTCCGGAAAACGTTAAAATCAATTCCCTTGCAATGTCACGTGGCCGATAATGCCATATCTGCATTTATCTTCTCGTTTATCGCCACGTGATTTTTCGCTCTGTTCCAGATGTTCTCGTCGTTTTGATACACGCGGAATCATAAGAATGTTAGTATGCTTAACTTTGTATGACATTTACATAAAAATGAGAGAATTTAAATTTTTTTAATAATGAAAATTAGGTAGTTTAACATAACAATAATTTCGACGAGCGATTCCATTTCAATACAGGATTAAAAAAAAAAAAATTTTGCCTTTTTATAATAATAAGTCTTACAGTTATCAAGAATACTATATTCAATTTTTGTTGTAACTACTACAGTTTCGGTACATTGAATCATCGCATCGGGTTACAAATACTTAAATATAAATTAATTAAATCACAACTACTTAAAATGTAAAAATGCTGAAAAATAATATCAAGTTTATGTTCAATTGATATCTCGATTTGAAGATTTATTACCTACTGATCGTATAGATTTCGCGAATATTGTTGTACTGATAATGAAACAAAATGAACAGTAAGTAATAATGAAAATTTGAAATTTACTATGTGCAAATGGTAAAATATAATACATATTTTATATATATTTGTGTAGTATAAAAATATAATTGGATAAATTTGAAAAATAATTTATTCATTTAATAAATCCTTTCATTGTGGGAATTAATTTACACTCATATTTTTCTATAGAATGAAATTAATTTCATTCATTATTTTAGAAACTATATGCTTTTTTGATACATATATTGATATATAATTTATATAATTAAATTACATTAAATCATTTAAGGCCTAATCCGCATTGGTACTCGAAATTAACCATCTTAAAGTATTAATGGGCAAACAGTTTTTAGTGGCAAGTGAAATGTAAAAACAATTAGTGAATCCAGAGGACATTATGATTTCAATCAAACATTTTTATCGGTCGTGTACTTCTTATAGGTGATAACTAATTATGTTACCTAATTAATATTTATAGAATGAATAAGTATAATATATAATTAAATAATTGTATGAAATAAATTGTTTTATTTTTATTAAATGTAATAAGTTGTTAAAACTGTTTTCAGAATCCTGTAATTTAACACAAAAATTATAGTAAAATGGTATAATTCGTATAATATCGTTCTAATTTCTTATTATAATAGCACACGTTTAAACTTTCTTTTTTTTTTCATTTATTTTGCTTTTGTTTATAATATTACTGCAAAACAGTTAGGTAGATATAAAAATAACAAGTTTAAAATTAAAAACGGTAAAATTTGAAAACCAATAATATTATACTGTTTAAATAATCATCATTATAGGAATGGGTCATTTGAACGGTCATAACAACACTACGTGGCAAAATATTAATATTACAAGAGTTAAGTAGCTGTAAAATAATTAACTTAAAAAGCTGCAGCGCGCGTACTTATAAATATAATATTATTACATTCTATACATTACCTTAAAATGTGTTAAAAATATGTCAAACTATTGGCGTTAACAATTGAAAATCGATACAACGAGCACAGGCAATTACTATTTCAAATTCTGAACAAAAGTATTCGAAAAACATATTTTTCTATTACGATAACAATAATAAACCGTTCTGTACTATTTATTATGACGGAGTTATACTACACACATTAATAGATAGCGTATGTTTTATTGATTGACAAATAGTTACAGTAACAGTTATCACTTCTGTATGTATGTGGAATAAAATGATTCGTTCTTCAAATATGTTTGTAATTGTACGTAGTATACGTATATTTGTTTTTTTTTTTTTTATACCGTAACGAACAAATATTTTTTTGTAAAACTGTGTTCATTTGTTCCTATCTAAAAACGTTCGGAGATATGAATGAATATGCATACATTGTTAATTATTGCATTCACTCTATTACGATGGATTAAGCCGTTCGAAATTGTTAAGAAAAAATAATTTTTCACACAACATTTTTCCAAGCGAAAAAATTATCAAAATGTAAAACTTAATGTCACTTTTGGGTAGAAGTTTATGATAAACAGTTTTGTGGATATTTATATAAATTATCTAACGTCTACGTTTATTATTTATATATATATATTCATGTACACATATAATTTAGATAAAATAGATTATGATTGTGTGTGATAATATGAATAGGTATTTCCTTTAACAGACGTAACCTTTAATTTTTATTTATTTTCGTTTGGATTCCACGCAGAGCAAAATTATCGTGTATAAATCGTTATATATTTTTTCTAATACCTCGGGGACGTTGTAGAATTTTGACGTTCAAGTACTATTGGTCCGGATGTGTAATTGGTGTACAAGTATAGTATACTACAGTATATATATTTATATATATACATAAGGCTCTATTTAGAGTGAACGGAAAGAGCTGGTCGCGGCCGGCGCAGTGCATACGTCGCACGAGCGAGGATAATCGGGGTAGGGAGCAAGAGATATAGAGGAAAGAAAAATCATCTCGATAGCGGTGGACACACGATTTAACGAGACTTTACCCCCTTTCTCGCCACCGCGCCGCTTGCTGTATCCGTCCATTCTTCGTTCTCGAACACGCGCACACACGCTTGTACTTGTGCTCGTATACGCCCGGCTGCAGCACTACTACTATCATAGCCGTCACCGCCGCCGCCTAACCGCCCTTGAGGTAATCCGGATTTGTAGGATCTGTTTCCTAATAGCCCTCGCCCGTCGGAGTATTTGCCCGGGGGCGACCCGGTAATCCCGCACTAATGAACGCCGGGGATAACGGCTTAAATCCCTTCGTCCTCTCGCCTCCTCGCTTTTATCCCTTGCACTATATACCTCTTCCACAATACACATGTACACGCGCGCCTGCGCGTACGCGCACGTAAGATTACTACTAGTAGAACAAAAGATATATATATATATATATAAATGCGATATCATATACGTATATATCTGTGTGCGACTGGTACGAGGATTACGATATAGCACACGGACAAGTATGTTTGACGGACCGAAAGGCTCAAGAATTGGTCGAGTAGTCCGAGTGACGATAATCTCGATTCGCCAGTAACGTAGAAAAAAATAACCGTGCGTATGTCTCTTGTACGTTAGTCGGTTTTATGAGAGAGAAAAAAAATTAACATTCTAGTATAGATATCTAGACATATCTACATTGATAACTTATTACTCTACGACGTTATGTTTGTATGCATTACACGCGTCTACGTTCAAAAACCGATTTTCTCGACCGCTGCGCTCTAAATTTGGGTCACATCGTTAATGTTCGTTCCGCAAGTATTAATCTATACGCTCAACCGTATATCATCTCTGCATGCGAAATCGATGTGTACATTATACTGTACACACATCATTGGCATTTATACCCTATCTAATACCGTACAACTATAGGCTATTGTGGCTCGTCCAAATGCCGGATTAGGTGTCGTATAAATTAAATTTGGATTGTGTCCAATGCCGTAAGATAATTTTCAAGAACGTCCAACTGGTTATCGAATCGAGGATCTGGAGCTAATGTACATATTGTGAGTATTGCATCAATACTTGAACGTTACGTTGTATACAGTAGACTCTCGGTAATCCTGTCGTTCGATAATCCGGTACGTCCAGTAATTCGGCAGTGTTTTTATCTTAACGTTTCGTCTTAAAACCATCATTCAAAAACAAAAATGAACTGATAATTTTTTTTTAAACCTGTACCATCAAAAGATTAATTCACAGCATGACATAAATTAGCATGCACATATGTGTTATTTATAAGTTTTAATGAAATAAATTAAGGATTTTAAATAAGTGAAAATGCGTTTTCACGTGATACTTCATTAATCCGACGTTATCGTTGGTCCGACGGTCGGATATCTGTCGGATTATCAAGAATAGATTCCTATACGTATATATATATATAAAACCCAAAATCATTTTTTGCACACTATAATCCGGTTGCATAGGGTCTTAATCCAGATTTATTTCTTCGACGAAATATTTCGAGTTTTGACTTAATCCGATTTTCAAACTTCCAGGATTTTTATCATCCATATGTATATATATATATATATATATATATATATATATATATATTTATACATATATATTCAGAATAATTTAAACAGTGTACTTATTGTTCTATGCCATTATAATAGTTCTATATACTTCCATTGTTGCTGATTCTTCCTTTTTCATAATGTTGCACGATTGTATGCTAGTTTTCTTACTACTTCTTGTACTGCTATGTAATAATAATAACAATAATAAAAGGAATCTGTTTTATTTCGGTTTTGTCTTTTTGTCCGTAAACCTTACTATTGTTATCATGTTCAATTAAATCAATTACACAAAATATGCACACAAGTCGATTGCGTTTTAATAGATTAACATTTATTTAAATCTGCTTATTGATCTATTATTTTAAAATGTTTCACAACATTTTATTCTAAAGCCGTGTAATTCGATAAGTACACATCATGATCCTTTTGGCGATGTTAGATCTTAAAATATAAATTTGCATTATCACATTGTGTGATGATATATTTAAGCAGATTACGAAATGATTTTTTTAAGTTTGAAGTTCAAGGGTTGTGTTCTTTTTTCATATGCTCAACCGTTAAATTTAAATCCTATAGGTAATTCCCCCTTATTTTTTCCACATTGAAGTTAATAATCGTTTTAAAAACCGGTAAAGTTTACTTGTATAATAATAGTTTGTGTTTTGTTAAGGGTTAATGATATATATATATATATATATATATATATATATATAAAACCACATATACGGTTATAATACGTTGATTATTTTTACAGTTTTTTTCTCTGCCCGTACATGTTCGAGTTTGATTTTATGGATATCCAAATTATTACCTTTGGTAGTTTTTATAATATTCGACAAGCGGTGAAAAAAAAAACCCCTTCCGTTATTCAATTGGTTCTCATTGTTTGAACCACCACGCTAGAGTAGTCACTACTGCGTGCTTCGTATATTATATTATTTTACCTCTGTTCTCTCTTAACGGATCTGTCTTTATTTCGTGTGCATTTTCGATTACGAATTTTTTCTCGACTCGCGACCCGTTCGTCAAATTGTTACGATGAAAATATGAAATTTCGGATTCGTTACAGCGCGCCTTGGAAAGGAGCCGAGTAATAAAAACCACGCGTAGTACATGCGGTTACCGGTCCGGAACTAGTATCCGGTTGTCGAAATCTCCTCCTCTCTCGCACATCCGTCATTCCCGTGCACCGGCACTTGTGTTGTTACGTTCACGTGTGGGCGTCTCTCGCTCGGCGAAAAACGAAAAACACGAATGGTGGTGCTCGCCAATTTCACTCCATCTTGTCGTTTGGGAGGAGATGGACATAATAGGTGCGACGAAAAAGAACACGGCGAAAAAACCGATTTATGTGTATACATATTATATGTGCGCAACCACTGCGATACGTGCATAGATTTAACAACTACCATGGCGAATGTTTGCCCGCGAATACGATCGCAGTGTTACGTATACCATTATATTGTTACGGCGGTAATAATAAAAAGTCATTACGGATTAACCATCGAGTTCATTTTATTTACTTTGTTTTTTTTTTTTTTCCTCGTTACCTTCACGACCGCCTGCAGTGTTCATCGAATCGTACCGGTGTACGAATTTTTTTCTCTTCGTTTTTCCAACGAATTTTAACGTTTTAAGGAAAACGGTTTTGGTTTCCGCGGATCGAAATGAAATCGCGACGACGTTGCGGTGGATTCGCCCATACGTGTTACATACGTGTTACGTATGTTTTACGTAAACACCAAATAACATGGTACCACACGGAAACCGATTTAGACGTTCTCGTTCGGAGCGGGGGCGGGTGCAGTCGCTTTTGTCAGTAATACGTACGTGACGGACGCTGTTAACGAGTCGTAATGCGAGTCGCCCGAAAAACGTATTCACTCTGCGGTCCTTGAACTTGTCTCGATCGAACGCGACGATGTATACGTACGGAAAAACGCACACACACACACACACATACCGAAACGTTTAGCAGACGACACAACTCGTTGCACGTCAAACATTTGTTGTACCTACTATTGTTTTTATCGTTGATCGAGTCGTGGAAAAAAAAGGCTCTCGAGAAATGTAAATATACGTATGTATATGTACACATTTTTTCGATAAAAATCAATACCGCAGCACGTGCGTATGTGCCTACGTTCTGCTATGCGTTTCGGTTCGAGAACTAATCGTGCAACTATTAAAACGTTACACTGCGCAGCGGTTCGTATACGCAGCAGTTAAAGGTAAGAATAATAATATACGTGTTAACAACCGATCTTATTATATTTTTTATTGAACTAACCGTTCTATTAACGAGTCTTGTCTGCTTGACATTACGCGCGTTAACGACTCGTCAACAAGGTTAAATGGAAGAGCGTGAAGAACGGGTAGGCTGCAGGTGGAAGAACAATGCTCGCGTATTATGTACCACGCGCGTACGTACATCATATTGAATCATAAACGGGGAAAATGATGAAAATAAATAAAAAATTTAAAACACACTAACACTTTTGTAGATATACTGCGTGGTCATGTCATGAATAATTTCATGGTTCGGGTTGGACGCGCGTGTTGCTTGCGGTCCGGGATACGTAATGAAATTTACATGATTTTGAGAACACACACCTTTACCTCAGACTATTTACACGCGCGATTCGTAGTATTGATAGGTCAACGTTTCTCTGTTCGCATGAGACCTCGGCACACAAAACAAAGGGTAGTTTCGTATCGGTGCGTGCACACGTCCCGATGACTGTGCGAAAACGGAACGCGACCAGACATAATAGTCACATGCGCGCCGCGTTTAATTCGACACTTGTCGTCGACCGAAGTTGGGTGGTTCGCCCTTTTCCCGAATTCGTCGACCAATGCGTATTGTTCCAAAACGATCTGATCGACGAGAATTTCGCGTCTTCGTGCAAACATACGAATCCGTTAATTACCATCGATACCATTCTCTCGTGTTTAATATACGTACGGTGGCAGCGGCGGCGGCAAAAGGACTAGGTTTCGGTCGTTCCGTCGGCGGCAGCACTGACGGCGGACGGGTGATCGCGTGGCGGAATGGAAGGGATAAGAAGGACGACGCGGGAGGGGGGCGAGGGAGAATCGGCTACCGTAATCCGGATTAAGGGCGCGGTGCGGCGACGATGGGGGTCCGCGGAGTGAAGGGGGGACGGTCGTTGCTGTGTTCCCGCGGCTAATCTCACCCCACCACCTGTCCCCCGAGCCGTCGCCCGTCGTCCCACTACCCGTCCGCAGCGGCAGCGCACAAAGTTTCGCCCCGAACGCTTCGTTAATCCCTCCGGTGCCTCCATCCCGTCGGCCGTAGCCCGGGCGCGGTTAAGAGGGAAGGGAGACGGATATCCCTTCACCGCCGCCGCCACCAGCGGACGGGTTTTTCGACTCTGTGCGAGTGCGTGTGCGTGTGTGCGTGTGTGCGTGCGTGGTGCGCGCGTTAGTCTCGGTCGGTCAAACAACCCGCGCGGTACTGTCGTATAATAGTCGTGCGGTTTCGTCGCATTCAACGCAAGCACGTGGACCTAGCCCGCGTACGTCAGCTGGACATGCAGGGACCGCCGGAACTCGTGGAAGGTGAGGATAACCGCTAAAATTATTGTCATAATTTTTCGTCCGACTACTTTTTTTGTTTATGTTTCTTTCTCTTCCGTTTCCTCTCTCTCTCTCTCCTCTCTCTCTCTCTCTCTCTCTCTCTCTCCGACAACGCGTGTCGAGACGGCTTAGGTTTTGCGCGCGAAAGCGTAGTCGTATCGCGCGAACACGTCGTCGTGGAGAAATCCACGCGCTTAGAACACACGCTATATATTTCTCGCCGCCGCAACAAGTGTGACGCGTTTTCGCCGATCAGCTACTACCGCCACTGCTGCCGTCGCAGTCATAGCGTCGCTTGTGTCATACGACCACCAGCTATTGTTTTACACTTATGTGCATGCGTCAGACGTGTTTTTTTTCTTCTTCTTACGCGCCACGCGGATTTTAAACATTCTAAAAAACGTTCTGATCGACCGACACAGTTCTCGTCCGAAAATAATATTGTTTTAACCCATCTCGCGTTGTTTGTCGATCTTTTCCACGCGCGTCTCCCAACTCGTCCGGTTACGGGAAAATATCCATTTCCTACCGTTCGTTAAAGCCGGATTAGTGTTGCATAGCAGTATCGCTTTTTCGACGCGCCGCTTTGAGATTAGCAGCTATACATATTATTACGATGCATGGGCCGTTGGTCAGGTTCAGATAACGTTTTATCCTGAATCGCGACCCACGCGTTCGCACGCTGTGTAATCGCTTGACATTCAATCGAATGCGTACGACAATAACGGATATTTTATTTCAACAAAATGGAAAGCGAACACGACACGACGATTTTCCACCACGTTATGATATACTTGCGCGTGATGTTTTAATAACTTGTTTTTCGCGACGTGTCCTCGCAGCTATTGTCGTTGGTATTTTAACGCAGAGCGTTACACCGGAAACAATATTTGCGCAGTAATATGATACACGATTTCGCGCTATCGGTTTGGAAGCGATCCAATAGTTTAACTAGCGTGCAATCGGGTACATTTACTGGTCGAGTGGGATTATTAAGAACATTAAATTGACCGTATTCTGCAGTTGGTGTACACGTCAAACGCAATGTTGATGCCCGTGATTTAAGACTGCGGTACACCGGCGTACGGACCGACTAATCGCAAACGTTTTTAAATCGAACGCGTTATATATTAGATATTTACAAATAACAATGCCCCGAAATCAATTAGTATAATTTGTACACTGTTCGAATGCGGCAACAAATAAGCTCGTTGATATTTCGATTGATTTATAAAGTCGTTTCGGTCTTGCGTTTTAATTGAAGTGAATGTAAATAAACTAGATGGCCGCTGGGTAGATGTATTATGTGACGTGAACTCGCGCGGAACACGCGACTTATACTTTGCGTGTTGTCGAGTGCAATTTCATGCATAAAGTGTTTTTTTTTATTCTATTCTTAATTTCAAAAATAAATCGTTTTGATGATAAATTGGGTTTTATCCAAATCCTATGAACACTATTTCTTGTAATCGCGTACTTCGTTCAATATTTCTTTCTGGGACACTTGCACGCTTTGGCTTATGATTTGGCACCGAATGAATATGCGTGAGTTATTTTCATACGAAACATCAGATTGGCTACAACAATAATTTTTAGCTGAAAAAGAAAATACATTCAAAACTAGATTTATTTATCGTTGTAAGCATTGTTGATCAATCATAATAGTAAGAAAAAAAATATGAAAACTCTTTGGTGATTTTCGTGTATTTATTTAATACGATATCGCAGTTATTTAATGGTTATAGTATAACAACCCTACCACAATAATATTTAAAACGCCATAAGCGTTAAAGAAAAAAGAAAAAAAAACCACGACAGTGTATATTATAATACACAGTGCGGTCGAACGCAACTTTTAAATCATCAAACATCCCCGGATATTAACGCAATTAAGTAAATTATCTAGCATGTGCATTCATCATGATCAAAAAACGGATGCCAAACTTCCGAATAGACGTACTGTTGTAACGAAAAAATATCCGGATATACTTTTATCCGCTTTACTTCGATTCGATTCAGGACTACATACAACGATCGTCGTTTTAATTCTGAGAATCAGTAACATTACAAATCAATAACTACGACAGCGTCGACACAACTTGACGAAGAGATCATAAAATGTATTTAATCGCACGAAAACACGTAAAATTCAGATATCGAATTCGTATACGCGCATTACCATGTATAACCGCCTCTCGTTCGGTACTTTTTTGTATATATATATGTTTAACCAACCGTCATAAAAACTAAAGAATCGCCGGTGTACACGGGAAAGTATTACTCGACTCAAACAAAAGGACGGACGATATTAAAAGCCCCAAAAGCCGGATAAAGCTAAATGCTTGGGGAAAGCCTGAAAGCCGTGCCTCGGTGTAGCTTAAATAGATGTGGTCTTGCTGACCGAAGGGATTAAGCTCATCCTACCCCCGAGAAGAGAGGTCTTATGGCCGAACGTTTCCCCACGAGAGAATATTATCCCTTTGACTTGCCCCCTCCTACTCCTGAAAATGTCTCCCTCGCTACCACTATTCTATACAAGACCTCGTTTGACAAACACTATCCCCATACATAAATATATAGTTTTGTGTAGCAAGAAGGAAGAGAAAAGATATGCAAAATCGGTATACGAAATTGATTTCTATCAGACCGTAGATATCTTAACAAAATATAGAGCAGATTACGATAATCGGAGAAAGTACGTATGACCATTACTTCGATACTCTTATGCGTTTTTTTCTGATGTGTTGTTATTAACTATATATTTCATATTATTATAATGCAAATCGTCTCGGAAAAAAAATCTCTAACGATTTATTTAAATATGTGACCGTATTATATTTTCTTATAGTTACGAGTATTCGATTTGGATTAGCTATAATCAAAATTTCTTTCCCCTATGTTATAAAAAACGTTTAAAAAAAAAAATCTATTCCTCGGTTAACATGTGAGAACTGAGATGAATAATAAACGAATGTAGACGTTTGAAATACGAATAACAACATATTAATCAATAATTTCGTGCTGCGTTCGATCAATACCGCGTGTCTGGTGTGATGTTTGTGGATGGGAAATCTCGATTGAAGTCGCCGTGTAAAATCGTTGTACATTAAACGAAAACTATGCTGATAGCATACTAGGATCTATCGTGCCACCGATGGTGCGTGGGTAATTCCTAGTTGTTGTGCAGCTGCAGTGTTGACGGTCTCCGGTGTATTTTGATGTGCAAATGCCGAGGACTTTATTAGACCTTTGTCTTTTTTTTTCTTTTTTTTCGTGGACATGCTTACATGGTGGATGGCGAGCGGGCCAAGAGCGCGAGGGAAAAACATTATAGGACGTTGAAAGCTTTTGATTGAGATCGAAGGACGACGACGGGGCAGAGGCGGGAGCGCCGTGCGAAGCAAATCGAAGAAAAAAAAAAAAAGGAAAAAAATCCAAAATAAAATATTACCGAAATCCGTTTAGACGCGGGCAAGGCTCAGCCGTTCGTTGCGGTTGCATGCAAATGGAGTGTCATCAAAGGATTACGGATTTCCAGAAAACAAAAACAGACACAGAAGCAACATTAACCGAATAAAACCGTAGAAACGTGTATATACCAAAAGACACGACGTAGTGTCACACCCACCCTCTCATTCACTCACTCCACCGCCCTACCGTTCGTTTTACCGTTCTCTCTCGTGCTCTCTGCTGTCTGCCGACGCGTCTCCGGACTACTTGCCGCCACTGCTTTCATCCGTTCACTCGTCGCCGCGTGCAGTAGGTACTCTGAGCAGAGCCGATCCGAGTAAAAGGATTTCACCAGCACGCGGAGCCTATACTCGAACCTCCGCTAACGAGATTATACAATACAAATACTGTTGCATACGTAATAATCGCCTCCGCGAAAACCTTTTAGAGAGAAGGGAAAAGGCCAGCGTGTGGTGTTTATACGTACGTATACATATATGTACACCGCTGTATATAATTATATTTATATACATATACTGCTGGGATGGTGGTAAAAATAAATAAACTAAGACGGCCTTTACTGAAACAGCAGCAGCAGCAGCGAGAGGGTCTACCGGCGGCGGTAAGATCAGAGTCACGGGAGTGGCGGCGTTATTGGGTAGCGTGCATGTGTGGGTGTATAGTGCTGTTCTCATTTCAATGGTATTTCTCTCTCTCTCTCTCTTTCTCTCTAACCTCTTTTTCTCTTTTATACACACTCGGATTTAGAAAAGGTTCTGGCCGACGTAGAATTAAATGGGATTTCGCCGGACGACGGTGGACTAACGCGCTAGTCGATTTCTACGAAGATCGGCTGCGCGTTGTTGTGTTTATCATTAATAAACTGTTAGCTAGTGGACCTCATTTAAAAGGCATGAATATGCGTACGCAATAAACTTGTATAATACACAAACTGCTGATAAGATATTACGTTCTTCCAGTGTTGTTCGTTAAATTGTTATTGTTTACACACAGGTCACACGGAACGCGCGATGCTCTCAACCCGGAAAAATACGAGTATAGTTATAATGTTTTATTGATCATTTTTTTCAAAATATTTTGAGATAACATATTATTTAGTAGAAACAGGTGTGAAAAATGTTACACCTTCGTGTGTTGTGGAAATTTAATACTGATATGTGGAGTACTTGAATTACTCAATTGAGAATTAGGTACCTACTATAGATTTTCGAAATAAAAAAAAAATAAATAAATAAAAATGAAAATGAAAAACTCCAAAACAGCGATCTTTTGACCGATTCGTAATACGAGAAGAAGGCACACATTTTCTCGGTGGTTTAAATGTTTGATCGACGGCGTCGTATAACAATATACCTACCTAGTATAAGTTGTTATTATTGTATTGTTGTGTATTAAGCCACCGTACGAGTGCATAATACCCGTTCAATGCAAATTGCGTTGGACGTTATTACGTTTGCTTTGACGTTGTTATCCGTCACGAACATGATATTATTATTTTACGTATTATGCATTTCTACGCCGCAATCGATCCGAACGCGGATTCCCCGTACAGGTAATAAATTATTAGTCGCCACGTGCTCGTACGATGCGGACCAATACCTCGCCGTAGTACATAATAAGTATACAGCAGCTGTTCACACAATTATTTCTACGAGCTACAATATTTTCGATGACAAAGTATCACCACCGTTTTCATTATACAGTACAATAATGTAATAATAATAATATCGATTGGAGCCTTTAAAATATTCATGTTTACGCGAAATTGTCGAAAAATACTTCATTAAAACGTACAACAACTTTTCTTCATTAATGAAAGATGAAAAATTGTATTTGAGAAAAACGTTTCTGTTCATTTTTATTATTCGTGTCAAACCGCTTAATTGTATACATTATATTATCATAAAAAAAGCAATAATAATAATAATAATAGTAGAATAAAAAAATGTTCAATTATAGGTTTAAATTAGTGGAAAATCTTTTGACAACTACTTTAAACTTCTGAAGCGTAAAATACCGAGTACAATTAAATTCAAAATTGAATTTTTCGTAGTGTTATTAAAATCATTTAATAAGATGACGTTTTCTGAAAATTAAAATAAATTCATTAATCATTTTTAATACTTCTGGTTTACCGCATCGAGAGTATTATAATAAAATGATTCAAAAATTGATTTGCTATAATGAAATCTGATTACGCGGGAACACGATATTGTTTATTCAGTTTAAATAAGATGCGTATAACCGTTTTTCATAAAAACGTTTTTCAATTATTAAAATACCGCTAGAGTATTACAAAATATCTGTAAGATGCCTAACAAAACCACGACCAGAACGAATATTAGAGCAATGATAAGGAGGCAGAGAGACAGAGAGAAAGAAAAAGGTGATTAAATTATTTCCCGGTGCGTTTATATCTCCCTCGAAGACTGTGTACTATTGTACTACAACGTTATTTATATTTTTTCCGAGCAGAGTCAAGAAGAAAAAAAAAAACTTCAATTAAGAACGATTTTCTCTCTTCAGTACAATATAATAATATCCATCTCAACACGTACACACGCATTATAATGCAAGAGGAGGAGTAAGCAGCGGCCGATTGTCGGCGGACGGTTAGAGCGCCGGAAACGAATTAGTCGTGTTCAGCGATATCGGCGGTCGGAACAATTAAAATAAAATGTATAAAAAAAAAAAAAAACCACGAGAACACGAAAACAAAACTATAAGACAAAAACATATCGGAATGCTAATCGTCTCGTTTTGGTACGAGTGGTGCGAAAACAAGAAAAAAAAAAAAAAATTAAAATACAATTTTAACGTACACCGAAGTGTGCCCTGACCCCGCGACCCGGACCGCGCGCGCCGTACGTGATTATTAACCGGCGAAGCTAAGTGATTCTGTCTTTTTTTTTTCACCGCTGAAATCTCGTCGAACAATACCGGCGGTCGTCGGATGTTAGATCGGAACTGAGGATAATTCGGAATTCGTGTACGGAACACGGGAAAGGAGAGAGAGAGAGAGAGAGCGTTTTTACGTTTCGGAGTTTTCCAGGAATGCGCGGGAGGCTCCACGCGATCCTCACCGTCGGTTACAGCGTTCTACGACGACAACGATAACAATAACGAATAATGGTGCGCGTATTATCGTTATTAGTAGTTATCGCGTGTAAATTAGTCGTTTTCGCAGGCCATCCGGAACGCGATGGCCAGGAATGTGCTCACGCGCATATCACGACAATAGCGCGCGCCCGTGTAAAAGTATGCCGCCGCCGCGGTGGTCGAGGACCGAGGTCACCGCAGCCGAGTTCGGGTCTCACCTTGGCGTTCCAGCGTCTCGTGACCGTGAAAATGCCCCGAGCGCGGTACGAAAACGTCTCGGAAAAACGTCGACGCGAGAACCGCCGTCATTCCGGCAAGTCGCGTTGCGGAACTGCTGCTGCTGCGCGTGTCGGCGACGGAATTTTCGGGCATTTTTTTTTCCCCTTCGTCCGCTCCCCCCCCCCCCCCTTCGCACGCCTTCAACCGGTCCGCGCAATCGGCTCCTGCCACCGTGGGAGAGTGCGCGTGTACCGCAGCAGCAGCAGCAGACGGACGAAGAGAGATGGACCGAGAGAGCGGGTTATCGAGGAATGTTTCCGAAGTATGTAAATCGTCACCGCCGCCGCGGACGTTACTAGAAAATATTGCCGCATCAAATCGGAATACGAATTCCACGCGTTCAAACCGAAATCGCTCTTGTCTCTTCAATCGGAAAATCGTCGTCCTCGCCAACGCCGCAACAATACACGTATAGATATATTTACACGTGTATCGTCCACGAGCATACGACTAGACTCCACCGTAACAAAACGTGTGTTTTCCCCGTGCCATTTATTATACGATCCACGAACGCCGTACGGATCGTTTTCGTTTTCGAAAACCGTCCGATTCGTCGAACGGACATGATATGTTATAACATATTATGTTCGTAAATATTTTACACGACGCGACCAAGTGATTTTCTAATAGGGCTAAATCGTTCCACACCCCGAAAAAACCGTGCACGTTTGATCTTCGATATTACGTTGGTTCGATGATTTCAGAGATCCTGCATTGCATCGAATACAGGTGCCATGGTGAAAAAGTCACAGTATTACCACTATTGTAATATCCTAGTCCGTTGACCGTTTACCGAAGCTTATCAGCTTTTAATATTTTTTTTAAGTTTTGGAAAGAATTTTGACATTTCTCACCGGATACACTGCACGCGCGAGTTCATTACGCAGTATTGGTGTCACGATGTCGCACCGAATACATACGTATTGAAAATAACTAAAAATAACTTAATGCTTAAAATAGATGGTTTAGCTGAACGTTAATGTTGAGAACTAAATCAGAATTCACGACATCCGACAGATATCCGGGCAGATTTCGCTTGAATATTTTTTATTTTCTTACTTGCATTTATTGTGACAATCATATATTTACTGCTATTCATACATATATATATATATATATAGTATATATAAATATATTAATTTCACCTAAAGCATCTATTTTTAGACTATAATAAATGATAATTTTTGTTTTATTTAAATTATTATTGAGTTCAATACGATTTCCCCGTGTAACAATTTGTATAAGAAAGAGCGAGACACCTAAGTAGAATGAGACACAACGGTCGGGTAAGATACAGAGATAGACGATTGCTGTATTGGTCTTTTAAAGTTAAAACCAATGTACCATTGTTCTTGGAAAATCTATTCTGAATGAAAGATGTTGGGCGAATAAGTTTGTACTTCTAAAATTGGTTCATGTAGTTGAAGAACCAAATTTCTTAATAAGGTAGGTTGAACCTTTAATATTCTAATGTATGCAAAAGAAGATCTGAAATTTGAAAATATCGAAAGTGCAAAATTTTAGTAATTTTTAGTACGAATTTTATTTCCAATACTCTTACTACTTATTCTACGTATTCGACATCTTTTTCGTGCACAATGATGTACTTTACTTAATATTCTGTTTAAAATTTGTATACTGAAATTGTTGATTATAATCCGTATACGCAATGGTGTGCCGGTAAATGTATTTTACACTTATTGAAAATGTAAAATCATTTTTTCGTTTGATGCAATTTATTTTTTCATGTACTTATAAGTACGTGCAACACATAAATGACAAATAAGAATTTTCAATATGCACTCTGGAATGAAACTCGATATTGAAATCGTAAACATTTTATGAATTCTATGCCGATCATTTAGAAACAAAGCTCGATTAAACCTTACCTGGATATGATATATAGTAATAAAAATGGATTGAAATTACGATATTAATGTTTAAGATTATCATATTTTGCACGTTTCACTGATATTTAAAAAAAAAAAAAATATATATATATGTATTTTGAGTGATTATATTGTATTTCTTGTAATCTTATAATTGATATTCTAAGAAGCAATATTGTACAGACATTTTAATACAGTTTTGTTAAACACTAGCAATTACGACGTTGTTTGTATAATGTAATGCGTTTTGTTTACTTTAATGATTGCATTTATCGAATTATTATTTTGTAAATAGCGTGATAGACGTGTGCTATTTCTTGTGCTCAATTCTATTTTACTTCTGGAAATATTCGTCAGCCAGTTTCTGTGCGTTTTAAACTCTTTTAAACCGTTGACGTAATATCCAGGTAAATTATAACAGCTGTTAGACCACTCGAGATGACATTCATTTGTAAATTAAATTAAATTCGAATTCCGCTCGGTTTAAAGGAAATGCCTGCGCTAACTCGGCTTTTATCTTCTAGGACAATTACCTATGCAGAAGGGTAGACCGAAGAAATTAGGGACGGTAAGGATTGAAACGGAGTTTCGAGTGAAATCTGTTGTAAATAGTTTGGATATTCGATGGACTGTTAATGATTTTAGGTCTTTGTGCGGATCATGGTCTGTTACTTACTTACTAAACTGAAATCCGTCTAGATGAACCGAACGGTTTGATCGTTTAAATCTGCTGCAACAATAATGTTCATGATTTCGGATTTATCTTTAAAACTTTTCGTACGTATAAGATCTCTTCTAAACTTACGAATGTGCTTGTAACTTTGTGTGAAAACACTCCACGTGTAGTTACAATATACATATTTTTACAAAGTTTAATAAATGTATATTTTGTTTATCGCGTAACACTGGCTTGAACTGGATTTAGTTTAGAAGAAAAGGGTTTCGCGACTTTCCCGCCTCCCCCCCCCATCCATTTTCACTCGCCGATCTGTAATCGGTGTTCCGGGACCCGGAGAGTTTTCACGGTGTATAGCCGTATATAACTAACGGTCGGCGAGAAGTGTAGTAGCGATGGCGGGACCAAGGATTGTTTTAACAATGCAACCTTCTCCGCTACCTTGCAGCATCCTCTCCGTGCCAGTTTTATATATGCTCGCGAGAACGTGTTAAACCTTCGTGGCCGGGTACAGAGAATTATTAGAGACCCCTCCGGGACACCCTCCTCTCGTCCCTCACGCGCGCACCACACTTATCCCGCCTACGGTACCGTAACCTATCTCTCTGTCTTTCTCTTTCTAATTATATGAATGGACAATAATCCTCCGAAGCGCTGTATAAATATACGAGTAGTGCACGCATGGGTTTAATCTCTTACGACTTATCTCTTTTCATTGGGCACGCTATTTATTTTTTTCTTGCCGTTTTCATTCGTGCACCCGCTTCTCGTCCCGGCGCACCACCATCGCGTACACCCGACGGTACATTTTTCTCATATTTTTAATCCCGTGCACGTCGCGGAAACGAAAGCTAATTCCCGCCGCGAGATTCGATTCCTATAGGTACCGTGCACGACCGTGCATATGTGTGCTCGCACAAGTGTGTGTACATGTGTACGTGGGGCCGTGCTCGGGATCAACGGAATCGGTAGGATCAGAGTACTTAACGACCGCGTTCCCCGTCCAGTCCGTTCGCGGACGGGGTCTGGTTAAGCTCTTTGTAGCCGCTTTAACCGGTGCCCCCTCCCCAATCGACTCTATATACCCCGCCTCCTACCCGCGGCGTATACATTTTAATAAGAACCCATCTCATTGCATAATTTCAAGATGCCACTATAACCTCTTCCTTCCCGCCGGTCCACGTTAACCCCTTGTCCCTGCGTTCGCTTCTTCATCGCACGCCGTTTCCTCTTTCTCTCTCTTCCGCCGTGCTTTTCGCGTGTCTTCCCACTAGTTTTCCGTATAATTATATACAACATCCCTGTGTTTTCCGAGTTCAGAAAACCATAAATACGATTTAACACCGATGATCGGCTTATACGCAGTGCTTTAAAATCAATCTCAAACAAAGTAGTACACAGTACATAATATATACATATACTTATATAAGTTAAATATATATATATATATATATATGTATATGTATAAATATGTACTAACAATGCGTTGCTTGCGAGTATAGTATTGTTTTTATGTCAATAACATCGTACATGTTAAATTCGTTTAAAACACGAATCTCGCGTCACCCAATGTTTATAAATCTATCAAAACGAGTAGGCACTGATCGTATTTTTAACTTTGACACTTGAAAATTTAATTTTCGTTCCGCGTGCATAGTGTTTGATCGTGTTATGCAATTATGCGGAACGTGGTGTAGATTTAACGTTACAATTACACTCAAATTAATTCATCTCGACTACTTTTATTCTATAATATTACCGATGAAAACAATGTCAAAGCATATGCGCGCGTAAAACAATACATACAATTGTGATCAAACGTCTAATGCTTCGAACAAAAAGTATATTTTCGTCGGCTTTGTTTTTACCTGGAAAAAGAAGATTTAGGACTTTGATTCGTTGTACTTGAATGTTAAATTAAATATTTATACCTCACCATAAAGTTTTAAGTCTAATATATCTCTTCAAACGGTTCGAAATTATCTTAAAATTATTCGTTTGATGCACGACATTTTATTTCATGTACAATTTATGCGACCATTTCAAATTGTATTCATTCAATTTCTATTTGATATTTTATAATGTACCCAGTAAAAAGCATCTTCACTGTATAAACCATTTTAATATGTAATATTAATTGAGCGATTGATTTGACTTGTATTTTTATCGTTATAATTTTAATTTCAATATCATTACACATAGGAGTAATATTGTCCTGCGATAAAACTACATATAAAAAGAGCGAGATTTCAAGGTCGGATGAGATAAAGGAGTATTGCTGTTTTGATTTTTCAAATTTATAATCAATGTTATAATTCTTTCCAAAAAATTATTCTAATTGAAAGACTTTGGGTGGATGACATTATACTTCAAAATATGGTTGATACAGTAGTAACTTTCGTTAAAACACTTCTAAAATATAGAATCTAAAGTTGAAAGTGGTAAAAACATCACAAAATTCATTAAAACTATTAATTGTCTTTAATTATATAATTAACATTATTTTATGAAAATTCGTTGAAATATGCAACTTCATCGAAATTTAATTTTGAATTATTATGTAACTTATAATATGGAATATATTTTGGATATTTCTGTAACTATCTAATAATTTTTTTTTTTTTGGCTACAAAGAAAATCATATGCAAAATCTTATATCTAAATTACAATCCTTAAGTATAAGAATTGTATGAACTTTTAACATTAATATTGTAATAGATCTTCATGATTATTATCGTTTTATCAAAATATAATAATTAAATGAAAATATTTTTATTTTTTCTGTTGTTAAACTCTATTTTTTTTCATTTTTTTTAATCAGTAAAATATATGTATGAAAAAATTTATAATACATTTTCAAGACTATGTTAAAACAAAATTATTTATCAACATTTTCAAAAAAAAGGTAAGAAATCATTCTGAAAATTATACTATTTATTGTAATCAGTGATATAAACATTTAGTGAATATTTTATATTACTACTATAATTATTTTTGGGTTACTATGAAAACAAAATTTAGATTTTTTTTTGAAAACATTGGTGAAAGAATTTGGCTATATTTTTATATCTTTTTTTAGTTTTTTGCAATTATTAAGAAAATTTTGAAATAATTAACTTGAAATTTCCTGTCAAAAATCTCTTATGAATGTATTGATTGAAGTAATTCATATCTCGTGTACACAGAATCAAAACAATTATTGCCCGGCAAAATAATACTCCATCATTAGTAGTGTCGAGGGTTCGAATCTCGGTCGACATTTTAAGTTTTTTGTAATTTTCTCTCGATTTTTCTTAATTATTCTGAAAAATTATGTACATGGACAACACAAAGAACACATATCACGGTAATTATATTCTAATACATAATTTTGTCTGTATAGTTATTTACTTTCTAACTTTCTTAATGACTAAACTTTTTTTTTTTATTACAATTTTTTTATTCTTGAAATTCTATTTGATATCGAGTTCTTTAATATAAAATTTAATATAAAATATTTTAAAAATCTACGGTCTTAATTTAAAAATATTTGTGATGAGCAAGAAAGAAAAAGTTAAAATGGTATTTAATTTTATAAATGTTTACTTTTGAAATCGTTGAGATTTTACACTTAAGATCACATATTTATTATATTCGTAACCTCTATACGCAGATGAGTTTTTTTTAAAATTATTATTAAAAACAGGAATGTATACAATTCACACTACAAGCACAATATGATAAAATTAAGCTTATAAATAACGAGAAAATTACTGAAAAGGGTAAACCAACTACGAGTGATGTAACGATGAGCCTTTAACAAACGGACAACGTTAAACTGTAAAAAAATCTGTAAATGTTTAAATACACCGTTTCCCGTAGATTACACAACGCATCTGTAAATTAATAATTCTGTCGAAGATGTTTAAACTCGAAATGTGTATTGATTGGAAAAGGGGGAGTCGAATTTTAATACAACCTTCATCGACTGAATCAAACCTTTTTTTTGAAAAAAAAAAAAAAATAAAATAAAATAACAACACATCCTGACGTCGTTTGTAAATTCCACATTACGCGAGCCGGATTCGTGAGTTTCCGGCATGAAATCTTCGTGGCATTTAACACAATACCACCGGTAAAATTGAAATGCATAAGTTGGTGTGCCGTTCGGTTTTTATTTTCATTTTCATTTTTCTCCCGTGTTCACTAACCATAAAGAACATTCGTTCCTCCCACAACAAATCAATATTGCGTTCCAGAGATAACGGTTTCACACGGCAAAGCCACGCGACAGTTATTAAATCTGGTAAAAATTTCTTCTTAAAAGCAGATAACGAGGTTTTTTCCGTTCCCCTTTCTTTCATAGAGGTATTATTGTTATTTTTCTTTTTCCCTCTTTCCCCGTCACCGTCGCTCACCCCCATGCGCTCTCGCTCTCCCCGCGTCACGGCTCCTCGTGTTCTCTGCCCTCGCGCCCCGCCGCCACGGGATCTTTCCCTCCGGCACACTATTTCACTCATCAGCCACCCCCCACCCCCCCCCCCCCCCCGGTTAGTTCTGTTTTTCATTTCCGTTCGTTCTTCCAGAGGGAGGAACGCCGGAGCGCGGCCGCCGATCCGGTTATTTGTGCGGTGCACACGCCAACAGCACACAGCGGTGGTTTCTGATAAGAGCTTATTATTGTCGTTGTCGTCGTCGTCGTCGTCGTCGCCGCGAGACAGCAAACCGCACTGGCTAATAATGGAAAACGCTTTACACCTCCACGCAACAACAATAATAATAATAATAGTAATAGTAATGATAATAATATTATGAACACCACCAACCAGTCAGCAGATAGACACGTACGATACTGCTACCGGAGACCCGTATTGTTTATCGGGCTGTCAACTTTTGGTTTTGAAAAGTTTTTCGAAAGTGTCATCTGAACGCTTTAGCGGAAAATCCGGGGAAGGCGCTTACGGATGCCGCTGTTCGCGCGAGGCATGTTGCATCGTATTCTAAACGCCGGATGCGTCGACGACGTTATCTCCTGTAGGAAACGCTTCTTCGGGTGGTATTTTTTTCTCTTCGCCACACCGTGGACTTTCGCGTGCGCGAACCGCGTTCCCGTCGTCGCCGCAGGGCGCTCGCGGAAATCTCGGCGTCACAAAACGACGTCGCCGTCGACGACGCAATCGTATATAAATGTCACCCGAACCCTTTTAACCGTGTGGGCATAGTTCCAATTTTCTACTCGATAAAATCTCTATAGACGCGTAAGTGAACCGTAACATTGCATTATAGGTACCGCGGCGTGTTTGACTGCGCGCTGCGAAATAATTAATTTAACACGTTTCTGATGTAGATCTTTTAATTTTCCATAAATCCAATAACAATACAGTAGGTGATATACATGTATATATATATATATTATATATGTATGCAATTTGTAACTGTTATAAAATGTACACTAATAACTACACCCACACGGGTATCTAACAAATAAACAACTTGAGACAACGAGTACTTAATGGGTTTTAATGACGTTATTTACGAATAATTTAGAAATAATTAAATATTCGTTACACACACCGTGGATGACCTCGATATGTTGAAAATTGTCAATCTAATCTTTAACAGACCAAGTCGGAATAAAAATAAATTACAACATTTAATATTTCATTAAGTATTCGTTCAATAAGCAGTAATTATTGCCAATGAATTACTTTAGTAGTTCTCAATAAATAAATGTTTGTATAGCGTTTACGATTTTAACAAATAAATGTTATAAAATAAAGTATTATCGTGTCCGATATTGATACTCGAGTGAATGTGAAGTACAATTTAAGTAGACTATATAGTTTCCATAGCGTTTCGAATGAAACTTTAATCCGTTCTTAAAACTCGAGCCTAAGAACCGTGTCTGAAACCCGTTTTTAGATTAACCAGAATAAATATATAGATTCAACTGGCTTAAAGCTTAGTCGAAGAATTATAAACTAAACTCTTTAGATTAATATTAACATTATAATGTCTTCGCCTAATACATACATTTAATATTCTACTTTATGTATATATATATTATGTACGTTATACGGCGCAGTACGCCTTATACTATAGTTTATAATTTGTCGTATAGCACAGTTTATATTTTTAAGTATGATTTTAAACAAAATATACTCAAACGTATTTTCTTTGTCTTTTTTTATTTTAGCAAAGTCCATTCCGGTGCATTGCATAGTTGAATCGATCAACCATGTTTATCAATGGAGCCAAAAGTATTCGCCATCGCTCCATCGCTCTAAAGGTCACGTGGAGTTGGATAGGTTCGTCATCATCCCGAATAACACTGCGTTCAGAGACTTAACTGAAGCTGCATTGGTACGTTTGGGCTACTCGAAGGACACTGCGGCTGCGTCGAAGGGCTTGGTAGTGTTGAAAAATTGGTTGCCATTAGATTTGGACACGATTGCTGAGGATCCGGTGTTGACGGTGAACGATGTGCTCGGAGAACTCACGACATTAGCAACTCTCAGAATACTCGTGTTCAGGTACGTGCCCTGTGGGGCTGTGTGAACACTCGATGACGCGCGTATTGTTGTTGTTTCGATACTGTCAAACTAAGTGCGTTGAGGTTTCAGAATATGACTGTAATTTTCATTTCCAGGGAAGCCAAGAACCGTTTTTCCGATTTAAAAGACAAACTGTTAAAACTGCTGCTGGTGCAGAGCCAAACGCAGCTGACCGCGGCAGGATGTCCGCTGGACGAGGCGATAATATTGCAGATGATGAAGGTCGGGCCAGCTTGTCCGGACCTGCCGGAAGATTTGTACAAAAAATTCGAACAGTGGTGGATCATGCAGTCCTCGGCAGTGGTTCCGAAAATGCAACCATCCGTACTGCCGCAATCAGTGAGAGACATGTTTTATCGCAATGGATCGTCTCCGAGACACACCAACCTTCAGGACAACTCCGCAAATTGTATTGTTCCTAAAGCAGACCACCCCAAGACACACAGTCTCCAGGTACAAAAGTTTATACTATGCGTATTATAATATTGCTATGATGCTAGTTAAAACGCTACAATTATTGTTCTAGCTAAATCCCTCTCCTGTCCAATGACCCACGAGGGCTCTATTTGTGGTTTTAACCACATCATTTTCAATTGTCCTCTTCTTTCTAGCCGACAACTTCTTCTTTCTTTCCTATCTTTTTTTGGTTATAGCACTCCTGACACTACTCTCAACCACAACTCTCGCTCCAATCCCATCATCCATTTCATAATTATTTCTTACTTTCTTCTGGCCTTATTATTTAACTTTTTATTAGTTTTCTTTATGTGTATTTTGTTAATTTATTATTTAGTTTTTCATACTTAATTACTTTGCTGTAATGTTTTATTTTTCAACAAAAGCAAATTAAACTATAATTTAATTACAAAAAAAATAATATTATTGTAATAGTCATATACACAACTAAGTAGGGGAACACTTAAATAAAAGTAATGAACCTCAAAGTTTTTTTATTGTCAATTTATATAAAAGTAAAATTATTGAATTTAATATATATTAAATTCAATATAGTTGTATAGTTATATCAAAATGTTTTGGGGAAAATGTTCTGCAGATTCTAATCTTCATCTAAGTTTTAAGCAGTGAGTGTTGATAGGTGATTTAGATCCCACCCAATATAAAAAATAAAAATGTTTGCTTAATTTTTGTCTAAGAAAGATATGCTGTCGTCATTATATCGTGTATTATTCGATTAAATTCACGAAAAAATTACTGTCATATGATAAAACAATATATTGTTTTTCAGTCTGTTTCTCAAATCAATTCCAAGGCCAGAAAACCCGTATGCGCACTAGCTTTGATACAGAACTCGAACTTCCGAAATTACAAGCATGGTTCGCGGAAAATCCTCATCCGAGTAGACAACAAGTACGTCGATATTGTAGTATTACGCGCGAAGCGCAATGGTATCCAGTGGCGCAACCAGGTTTCATATTCGGGGAGGGGGTATACTTTTGAAAAAGATTTTAATTTGATGGGAAGAATAAGGTAAGGTTGAGTTTGTCACATATTTCGTGGGGAGGGGTTAAAATTCTCACCCCCCTCAAGTTGCGCCACTGATAATGCCTTTAACACGGTATTGCGTAACGTAATAATATTGTTGATAACCGCGTGCAGTGGTCAAATGAACTGTCGTTTATTTTCGATTTTCATTATGTTTGTTTACTTAAGATACACCACTACGTGAGCGAATTGAACAATCTCGAATCGCGAAAAGGTCGTAAGCCGTTAGACGTCAACAATGTCGTGTATTGGTTTAAAAACGCCAGAGCAGCACAAAAACGGGCTGAAGTACGTGGGGCAAATTCAGGTCAGTACTTGTGATACTGTGTGTGTGTGTGTGTGTGTGTGTGTGCCCATAATGCATGTATAATATTTGTATATAAAATATGCTTAAATTTGATATTGTACAATTTTATTACAGTGTAGGTTTATACGTTGTATTTAATTTGAATGCGCGTTACGGTTTTTTTTTTTCGATTAAAAAAAATAAATCGTGGTGAACCCGCAACACTATGCTAAATGCTGTAGTGTAGTAGCCGCTTATGGAGTACGCTCTTGGAACAAGATGAAATGTCTCGATTAACCGAATATTTTCAACGGGAGTTTGAGGTTACAAATCCCTTCAAATACGTTCCGTATAAAACAACTGTATTTAACAATTAATTGTCCCGTACACGCGTAGCGTGTGCATATAAATACTTACGATACGTTATCGTTGAACATAGACTTCGACGAAAAACATTAATCGACGAACGTCTAGTGGTTCTATATGTTTTATGGAAGGCCGTGTTCGTGTTCGTCGTATATTTCGGTCTCCCGTGCACGCTTACTTTATCCCACTATTCCTACGTTTGCTAAACGAACAGCATCGAAAATGACCATTTTCCTCGTCGAACCGACGGGTCGCGAGGAACAACAGGCAAAAAACCAATGCGACTTCATATCGTTTCGAACGTTCTACGTGTATTTTCGAGACACATTTAGACACATTAGGCATCGTACGAGTTATGCACGCTATGTGTTAGTGTTCGGACCGCGTACAACACTACCACTACATAACCGCTTTATAACACGCGCCCGTTATCGCGTACCGTTTCGCGGAGTCCATCGTTTTCCGTCTTTTCGTCCAGTAGTAGCGGTAGCAGTAGCAGTCAGTGCCGTCGAATAAAGGGAGGGGGGCAGAGGGGCAATTGACCCCTCAGATATAATCCAAGGGGGCCAAACATATACTTTATTACCCCCTTACCACATTAAAATTAAAAGGTATTCAATCGTAAATTACGTTTAATTTAAACGTGTACGTATTAAAAATTGATTTCATTTTCATGAATGTACTTATTATTATTACAACACTATTATTTATTACATATTGTTATTTTTGATTATAACTTCAGGTATAAACTATGCAGTAAATTTATTTCTTTTATATTAAATTTATTATATTAATGTATACATTGTTACTTTTAAATATGACTTTAAGTATAAAATAAATATGGTTTTTATTTTGTTTCAATATATAAATACAATGTATTTATATTTATATTACACTATGATTTATATAGTTCTTATATTATAACATACTATTTATATCAACATTAAAAGAATAACATATTAAAAAAAGGTTTTCTGTCATCTATCACAAATAAATATATAACAGTTGTTAGGTTTTTTATGTTTTGCCCCCTCACGAAAAATCGTTCCTGCGCCACTGGTAGCAGTAGCAGCAGTAGTAATAGTAGTAGTAGTAGTAGTAGTAGTAGTAGTAGTAGTAACAACACGATAATTATAATATTACGTTTTCCGTCGGTTGCACGCAACAGGTGCTGCGGACATGAACCCGGGCAACGGTGACGGGAACGTGAACGGTTACTGCAAAAGCAGCAGTCCCAGCGAGCACGGCGGCAAATCGTACAGCGGACAGGGGTCGGTGAGCGAAGCGGAAGACGACGACGACGAGGAGTTCGAGGACCATCGGGGCGTGGACGACGACGACGACGACGACGACGAGAAACCGCCGTTGAGTCCGCCCGCGGAACAGCCGATATCGTTGACCACGCACGGACGGTTCAGCAACGGTGACGGCGAGTCGTCCAGACCGCAGTCGCGCAACTCGCAACAGAGCCCGGAGCACAAGGTGAGACTGCGAACTCAACGATCGTCGATTGATTTACGATTTTCCCGCGCGCCACGTCTTACGTGAACTGCCGTTTGTTGACGTTCAACCGTCTACGAGTGGATACAATGAGCCGTGTTGTGGATCGTTTGATCGAATTTCTGCGATCTGCGGACGTTTTTTTTTTTTTATTATTGATCTCTCTCTTCGTACGCGATTAAAACTAATAGAGAAATTCGATCTTCGAAGGCACCGGCTCGCGACTCGAGGCGCACGAATAAACAAATAAATAGGGTGATATATTGGGTATAAGAATATTGAATATTAAAATTTATTTAAAACGAGATCCGTTTTGGAAATACGCCATGTATATATTATTACAAATTAAAACTCTACCATCAACTCATCTTGTAGAAATGGAATGTAGAATATGTATATTGTAATAAGTATAGAAATAAATCGAACGCAGCTCCAGGTTAAAAGATGCATAATTTGAACTTGATTAAAACAAAAATAAAAAATAAACCATGCAGTTCGAAATAAGGTCATTATGTTTCCTTAATATAATTTTTATATTCGAGTAATCTATTTCATCGATTATTTCACGTGTTTTATTACAAAATATAAAAATATGTACATTTTAACATTATTTTATATTATTGTAATTTTTAATTTAAAAAATGTTTTAACGACTTTATGTGGAAAAAGTTTAAAAGTTATTATCTCTCATGGGTACAATCTAACAAAATACCAAGTTCAGGGATACGGAAGAAAAAGGTTGAGGTCCGCTGTACAAAGGTAACCTTTCACGTTTAAACTGAAGTTATTATTAAAAGAAGTATTTTTTATGTACACCTCAGTGAATGAAAAATTGTTGCAACACATTTCCATTCACTGTATATATATATTTATATATTTTATCATATAATATATTTTATTTTAATCTAAGAAAGTATTCGGGTACTGGTAGACCGACTGATTTATATATATTTATACTCGTATATATAAAGCATTAATGAATTTATACATAATAAGACGGTCATGGGTGGTCATCGTAAACGTTTAACAAAATATATGTGTTCTCCGTCGTTATCTTTGGACCAGTGCAGTTTGCGCTGTATAAATCGTGCTGTACGCACGACTTTTCAGTTTAAGCCAAGATAATATTTTTACTAAATATATTACAAATAAATATCATAAACTCGTGAATAAGCCGAAAATCCGAGCTTATTCAATCTGGAGCGTATTCGATATTTACGAGTAATAATGGTTCGACCGAAAATATTACAACTATCACTCAATATATTTTCCTTGTGCTGTTCATTTTACAAATTTCAAGGTAGTCGTTCGGTGAATACTTTTCCAAAGAACACGCAATAATAGTAATCCATGATTGTATTTATGATTTGTAGCTATGATACACGTATGTATTGTAATAATATTATTTCCTATAATAGTCTCGATTACGAATCAACATTTATTCTACAGCCTGTCTTTAAATTTTTCTAATCGAAGATAGTTTTTTTTACAATGAGTATTTGTTGCTCTGCAGTTACTTCTTTCCTTTCGTTGATACCAACATTCGTTATCATTATATTTTTTATTATAATCATCGTAGTACTTTGGCAAGCCAAAGTACTCTGTTGAGCACCTCTACCGAAACAAATAGAGAACTAAGTATACTTCCGGTAAGTTTGCATTTAAGTTATAATGTGTACAGTTATTTAATTTAACTTCTATGAACTCGAGAGAATTTGAAGTCTTACAATATTTATGTTATGAAAATTATAATAAAAATAATCAAAATGTTTGTTACGTTAATAGAACTGATGGTAATATAAAAATACTATGGATTGCATGACCTAAAAATCATAAAAATAAAATTTTAATAATATCTGGAAATAAATTAAATAATTTTAGGTACAAATTTTCTTAGAAAAATCAATATTTAAAATTATTTGTAGGCCTGATTTTTAAAGAAATTCTGAAAAAAACTATTAGCATTCAAAAATAAAAAATATGTACATATATATATATATATATCCTATAGTTAGTTTACTAATACTATCATAATAGCATGTATAAATTATTTTTTAAATATGTATGTGATTAAAAATGTTAATACAATGTAAAATACCAATTTATTCAAACAAAAATAACTTTAAAATTAAAATTGCCATATAGTTTAAATGCCTAATTTGAATGCACCTCAAACAAAATAATGGCACTAAGTACAATTTTATATACTAATGATAATGGATTTAATCGTATTCTGCATTTTTTATTGTCGACTTATTGCTAATAAATACGTCCACTTACTATTGTAAAAATAAAATATTATGAATATTGATAAATAATAAATTCTTTTTCTATATAAATATATTTTTAAATATTTCTTTATAAAAACAAAAATGATTATTATCAAAATTATTATTGAACCCATCATTCATATTCATTGTTATTTACGAAACTAATTCACCAAGAAATGCATACCTAAGAACAATAATGTTGAAATATTATTTTTCAATGTTTTACTATCACTATTGTCTTGGATAAAGACATTAATTTTATCATAATTTGAATAAATGTCCGTCCACCTTATGTACAAATTGAGTTAATATTTAAACTAAAAAAAAAAAAAACAAAAAAGATTAACCAATATTTATATAAATTATCGTTCGAATCCTCTTCATTATCTGAAGTCGGGCATTGAAATGTTTGCTTTGTTTTTCATAAAACATTGCTTGTACCCATTTATGGATTTAAAACTAAATAAAATTATTTATTTGCAATCGGTGGTAAGTATTAATACATCGCGTTCCCATTAAAATTATCCAGTCATGACTTTTAATAACTTGAAAGGAACGGGAACAACATATTATTACCTATAATAAATTTATACAGGTGATTTACTCTAAAGGGTAAAGTATTTAGTTTACGGACGTTGAACAACCACGTATACATTATAGAAGCCAACACTCGATTAACGTTTTACCCCTTTAATAAATTAATAAATTATAAACACGCAGATTAGAGTTTATAAATTAAATTATATTAGTATATATATAAACATGTAATTATAATCTATTAACGGTTACACTGTTATTACATATATATTATAAAGCTTTTAAATCAGTAAATAATTTATACTTTTTTTTTAAAAAAAATTCCTGCAGTCATTTCTTTCTTTAGATTATATCTTAATTCTAAATAGTAACAAAATCATAGTTTAGTTGTTTTCGTTTTGGCGATATGATTAAAAAAAAAAAAAAAAGAAAAAAAAGTTCACTATAATAATTACGCTTAAATTTCCCTTTAAACTTCGAGCTCAACCTTAAGGTTAGGGACAGGATTCGGAAAACAACACATGTTTTTTTTTTTCTCCGAACCGCTACCACCACTCGTAGTACGAATTAATTACGATTACTAAATTACTTATAGCTGAAGTACGTTCGACGTACTTACCAGTAATGCATTCAAATGCCTCGGTACCACGTAAACGTTGCGCGACCCGAAAGGCTTGTACCGAATCGCTCCCTGCCACTTCTCAGCGATCCTTAAGAACGAACGTTGCCTGTGACGGCGTTCGAACGATAAAAAAAAAAAAAAATGAGAGACTTACCGACGGCAACGTGCGTTTGTTTTGTTCTTCCCGCGTACAGGTGATGGTGATCAAGGAAGAGCCGCCGGACAAGGAGAAGGTGAACGTGGGACCAACGGCACGGCTGAACAACAACGATTACGAGGACGAGGACGATTTCGACGAGGACATGGACGACGAAGCGTCCGAAGGCGGTGCAGGCGACGAGAACGGCTGCAAACGGCTGCTGTTGCGACAGTCCGCCGCGTCGTCGGCCGCGTGCAGCCCGGACGGAACGGGCGCCGGAGGGCACCACCGCTCGGCCACGACGCCGCCACCGCCGCCGCCGCCGCCGCTGTTCCACCGGACAGCGGCCGCAGCCGCAGCAGCCGCGGCCGCGGCCGCCGACCTGCACCAGCCGCTCGTCCGGCCCGGGTTCCCGATGGTGCCCAACTCGATGTTCAGCCACAGCTTCATGTACATGAGCCAATGCTTGCCCGGCTTCAACATGGGCCGCCGACCGCAGACCGGCACTCCGCCGCCGCCGCCGCCGCCGCAGCAATCGCAACAGCCGCAGGTCAGTACTCGAGCCGCGCGCCAAAGGCTAGGGAGGGTGTTGTAGTTTCGACCGCGCGCCAGGACGCTTCGCGCGATCGTTTCGGTTTTTTTTTTTTTGCCGGGAGCGACTACAACTTTCCCGCGGCTGGACATCTTCTCCCGGTTATCGTTCCACGAGGATTTACGTAAAAAACGTTAGTCGCCCCAACATTTTCCGCTTACATCAACTCTTACGTGTTTCGAAAAGTTCGTAAAACTATCTCCCCGTGAAAATCGCGATCATTTTTCTTCTCGGACAATACCACATTCGGCTGTTTTCCGTCGGTATTTCGTAGTAGCTTAAGACGTACGATTCCAAAAAGAAAAATCAGAAAATTAGATCCGGACCGCCAGGTGATTTTTTTTTTCGTTATCAAACCAGTTTCATGGCTACGATTTTGACGGATCGAAATCATAATGATCTTTGTTAAGTTAATAAATAAATTATCCGCCCCCCAACTCTCTGGCTATTCGCTACGATTTTAATTAATTTTTGGCTAAAGTTGTTCTTCAAATGTTTAAAAAATAAAATCATGTATTTCGATGTATAACACTTGCTGTCAGATTTGTGTAGTACCCCACTGGTTATAAACGAAATGATGATGGCAAACACTTTAATAGTATTTTAAATGCCTGTGATGATGATGATGATGATGGTTATAATATTGAATAAATAATATATTTTGCGTACACATTCGTTCATCGCCTCAACAAAAAACTTACTTTTACAACATTCGCAGTCGTTTTTGAAATCACAGAGCGATCCCAAGATCCCAGAATCTTTAGTTGACGAAACTCGATTCTATGTTATGTAACATTAATCGGGCGGCAAATCTTTTTACCTTTTAGTCAAAGGAAATTGAAAATCACGCAAAGCCTTTTCGTCGATAACATACCCGTAGTTTTGTACATGAATGTTTACGCTCGAATTTCGAACTGCACGCGTAAAGTACGGTTTTTCGAATCGATAATAGTGCGAATTAAAATAAAATAATAGTAATAACAATCATAATGTGTTTACAGTGTCGAATATTTCGTTAACAGTGTAACGGTGAACATGAATTACTAGAACTATTGTACAGTGTCTGTGCGTGTCGATCACCGCCCGAATATAACTAAAAACGTATTTGTGCACAAATATATTTATATGTATCTATATATATATATATATATATATATTGTTCGAATGTTATTTTACTCTTTGGAACACGACTGCGTTTAATGTAGCGAACGTAACGTAGCGATCATCGCGTACACGTTTTATCGCCGAATCGAGGGTACTTTGTATCGACGTTCGCAGTTGCTCGGGTGCGAAATTGGGTGTATTTGCGAAAGTTGATCACGGGTAACAGGAATGAAGAAAATGATTGGTCGTTAATTTTAATGCTCCGGAAAAGTTTAGACGCGTGTAAGAATAGTTATATATTATTATGTACCGTGCTTTACTCGTCCGAGCGGGATGTAATAATATAATACTCGTAGGAGTCGTAGGAGCAACGTGATCGCAGAACGATATTGTGAGTACAGGAGAGTGGTGTGTTGTGAAAATGTGAGACTGAACGAATGGCGTTACACAAGTAACAAGGTACGCTTAGGACGTTAAGACTACGGTTCGAGTGTTTTCAATCACTAATCAGTACCCATAATCCAACAATTAATATTATTAAATCACAAACGCTAAAACGTCGAGTAATTGTTTACCGATAATCTTTAGATTGTCAAAAGTGTTTTCACAGTATTAACACCGCAGTGTAATATATTACACTAGGAAAACCAGCCCACCAATACCAATTATTTCGCCCGAAACTATAAATACATCTATTACTATAACGCGCTATTTAAAACAGATAAAGTATCTTGAAACCGGTATTAAGTATGAAATACTCGACGGAAAGAACAAACACAACGTTGAACGTACAATGACTAATCAACAGAAATATTACTCGTTGTGCTAAAAACGGATTTACAGCGATTGTTTTCAGTAAACCACTCGGGACTTCTAACAATCGTCTGAAAAATCCGTAATGCATTTTATGATATTCGCGACTGTCTAAACACGTGACCGATATGAAACTCAGCCGGTGCACAGTATGTGTTTGTTTGTATTTCAAGACTGATTCTCATTCGCGACGATCCTTTATTATTGTTGACTTTAATTGCCGGGCAAAATATTATGAGCGTAACGACTTCAATGTGACCTTTTTTCTCTTTTTTTTATATTATATTTGTGCACTGAAAACGTGTAGCTTCCGAAAAACCGTACATAAAAATTGGCGGTTCTAACCCTCTCCATCGTGGATATTTTTACACACATTTTTACGAAAAATATACCTATTCCTCATTCCATAAAAATTAAACAGACTTGAAAATTCATATGTAGTTATTTTTGTTTCGATTTTCTCGATTTGAATCCTTTTTCTATTTGTAATCGGAAATTTTCCGCTTACTTGCGATTATAGTAATATACGCCGCCATAGAACGCGTTTCAACTGACAAGTAAGCTGTTCAAGCTGTTCAGAAATTTGTTGACATTTATCGATTTTCTATCGTGATATTTTTGATCATGGATATCCCTACGTGTATTTTTGTTATTGAATTTTCACCTAACATAACATATATTAATTTGAACCCCTCCCTTGGACGATTCATGCGCAAGGGCCTGCCCGTTATATTGTACCAGATGCTATTCAAAATCTGAAGGTTTTGAGTAAAACACCGCAACCCTTCTTGGCCGGTACGCACAATTATTATTATAATAACACGGTACGAATTATGTTTTAAATGTCTGCATGGTCCGCCCGGACATTAGTAAACGTGACTGTAAACGCAATAATGTAATAACAACCAGGAATAAAAAAAGCGGAATAATTCCACAGTATTATTCAGCGCTTAATGCGTGGGTAACATGTTCATAATATTCAAGATACAGTTTTAACCCGATGTCCGTGGTATGGCCGCAACGGCTGCCAATCAACAAAATTTTCCTTCCCGTTTAAAGGCTAATGACCGGCTGCCGTGAGAGAAAATCTCTGGTGGTACGGTTGAAAGTATTGTTGACGTGTGTAAAACGAAAAAATAAATGAAATGAATCTTAAACAGTTTGACTTTTTGCTATTTTCAAACGAGTTAATTGAATTAATTTTAATCGCATAAATTTCGTTTCGAAAGAGCATTGGATTGAACAAAGGAAACGATTTTTCTCCGCATTAAGATTGCTAGCGTCCGTGAGAACTCCGCGAAAAGAAATTTTTTCAATGCCTCGTTTGATTGTGCGCAAAGAAAGCGGTGCCAACATATTTTTGATGGTTGCTGTAGCGTTTGTTTCGCGGTGATTTTCGAATCGGGATAGGGTTTTGATTTAAGTTCCGTGTTGCTATCCAACGAATTAAATGATCGATGGCGGTTGACCGCTTTGTAAGCCGCTGTTCGTTCTGCGAAACAAACCGAAATATCTTCTGCGCCGTTTTCGTCGACCATAAACGTCGGGAACAACCCGTTTAGCGGACGCTATCGATGCGTCGGACTTGTCGCGATCGCGCGTCGAAAACCTGTGACCGCTGTGACTCCCGGAAACGAACAGAATGCAAATCGTGCTATGCGTTTCGTGTTCGTTCCGAGCCCTGATTTACGAACGACGACCGTTCCTCGGCGTGGCTGTCCTGGCAAATAACGCGCTTCCGTCTTGGCGTTTGTTTTGGCAACCCGTTGAGCGCGCGGCATAATATGTGTAACGGGCGAATGTTTTGCGACAGGTGTCGTCCGGAGGAGGAGCAGCCGCCGCGGGCCTGAACCTGTCGGCGCTGGCCGAGGAGCGCCGGAAACGCAACCGGACGTTCATCGACCCGGTGAGCGAGGTGCCGCGGCTGGAGCAGTGGTTCGAGCACAACACGCACCCGTCGCACAGCCTGATCGCCAAGTACACGGACGAGCTGAACCGGATGCCGTACCGGCAGAAGTTCCCGCGGCTGGAGTCCAAGAACGTGCAGTTCTGGTTCAAGAACCGCCGGGCCAAGTGCAAGCGGCTGAAGATGTCCCTGTACGACGCCATGTCGCCCAAGGACCAGTTCGCCATGCCCACGTACCTCAACCACGATTAACCGCCGCCGCCGGTCGACCGTCCCACTCGCCCGTCCCTCGCACGCGCACAACCCTCCCATCCCGTCTCCCCGAACCGGCGGACCGTTGTGTAAACGATAATTTATGAGAATATACAAACAACGATGCTATTGTGTCGGTCGTGCCGTTATTTACGCGCGTGCGCGCGACACGTAACTTTTTTAGCGGATAAGTCGGGAAAAAATAAAAAAAAATAATAATAATAACAACACTGATATTTCCCCCCCCCCCCTCCCATCCTCCTCCGCCGCGATAACTCGCGCGTCGCAACGCGATGATAATATCGAACGAGAAGTCGTCGACGGGTGTACGGAAAAAACGAGTAACGTACGAGTGAACCAAAGAGGGGTGCTTTTCACCGCACCACCGCCACTCTTGAAACTCTTCAACCGATTTCCTTCGTGGACAAACGCGTTTCGATCGTCTTGCGTTTCGCCCTCCTCGACCTTTCTCGCACGTCGTTTTTACTTCTCTAATCGAACTAGTCAAAAAGCAAACTATTAGAAATTATGTTTTATTTTTTTAATTTTTTTTTTTTTTCTCGTATTTCGCCCCATTCTAACGTTCGTTTTATTATCGTGATAATAATACGTCTCTCGACGAGAAGGAGAGAGTTGCACGTCGACATCGGACAAATAATAATAACAATAATAATAATAATAATAATAATGATAATAATTAGTGTCGCGAGAACGTATAATACTGTAGTACGAACAAACGTTCTGTCCCGTTCGCGTACAACCGTCAATCCATTCGAAAAGGTTACGGAGCACGTACACCGTACGTGGAGATTACGTTTTCTCGGCTTTCGCTTCGAAAACCCAACGGCGGTGCCCGCTGCAATCCGCGTCGATATTTTCGACGCACGATACGTTTGTACACACGCGTCGTTTACGCGGAGACTAGGGGACACTTGACGACGACCCTGTAATTTACTCACGCTGTTCGAAACCGCGTTCGCGGTTATATACGGTATTCAGTAGACACATATTATAATATTCGTTAATTTTAATCGGAAGGTAAATATACATAGTGCGCTTTATTCTTTACTTTAGTTTAAGATATTGAACTATTAACTATTAATACGCTGAATCTTCAGTTATCCAATGACATTCTGTAGATCGGACCAATATGATCTCTTGTTTACGGTTTTTGTTGGTTTGTTTATGTATTTTTTTTTTTTTTTATATAGTTTGTTATCGTTGGTTTTTTTTTTTGTTTATGTTTTTTTAACGAATCGCCTTTACAGTTTACGCGTGGATTACATTTATATACATATATGAATATATGTGTATGTGTGTATACTCAACGGTAAACGTTTAAGGCTACGGGACAAATGAACCGTCCGAAATTCATAATGGCAGTTAAAGTTATCTATACAGCATCATTAAAACCAAAGATTTATGTGCGATGTACGGTAATTTTTTTTTTTTTTTTTTAATTTATGAATTCAAATTTAATTATTTATGAATGATTAACGTGTATTATACAATAATTTATTGTATGTATATATATTATACTATTATTATAATTATTATGATAAAGAAGTGTTTTGAATAGTTCTTTAGGGTTTTGTTGGTAAAAATTAAGCGTTAGAGTTATTAAACGTTTTTTTTTTTTTTTTGTATTTTTATTTATTGATATGTATATTTATTTATTTATTTTTTTTCTGTTCTACTAGTTTACAAAATAAAATAATCGTCCTATTATTAATTAATTTTAAAATCCTATATGTATATCCAATTACACCGAATCTATTTTAACGAGAGTTTTGGTTTAATTATTTCACGAAAACCCTTTGTTGCCACTCCGTATCCCGCGTCTCCCTATATTACTGTTGTAACTGTTGAATGAATGTTAAAAAAAAAAAAGTTAAATAAAATAAATAAAAATAGAGGGTCGTTTACAAATTCAAAAGGGCCGCTAAGAATTGAGAGCCGATTTAATTAAATTTTTTTTTTACACATGTATTTTTTTCTCTTTTTGTTCGCTCTTCTCTTACGTCTCTATGTATTTTTAATTCTAAGAGATTTAAAAAATAAAAATTAGTACTGAGGTGCTATGAGGGGGTGTAATGGTGGTTACCAGTAATGCAATTTAAAAACATAATCCAAGATTTATTTAGTGGAATTTCGTATGTACACACACACACACACACACACACAGATGCGACGGACGTTTGTTCGGGAATAATGTTAAAAACTTCTTATTTTTCCCCGCTGCAGAATAAGAAACATAGCTCGCAGTGAACGATTAAAGGATTTTTCGTCATTCGTTCGAGAAAAAAAATGTATATAAATATACATATATTTGCGGGGATCCAAATCGAATGGACCAGCGACAAGGTTTGTTTAAAACATTTGTATTGCTTCATTTTTTTTTTTTTTTTATTTACATTTGGAAAACAAAAAGAAGAGCCCAGTATTTGTTTTTTGGGAAACTTAATTAATTTCGGGTGACTTAACCGAACCGAACCCGTTATGGCAGTATCATATTATTGTTCACGGTTCTTAACTGTTTCCGTCCCGCGCGGCTAATCGCGGAATATGAATTTCGTTTCGGAAACGATTTCCAATTTTTTTATTAATTTTTTTTTCAAAAACGGAATTGCGTCATCTTCGCAGGAACCGCGAGAACGTTCGAGCGACCAGTCACGGGGTTTCGACGGGTTTCGGTCGAGATGGTGCGCGGCGACTGCGCGTGTCGCAAAGATCCATCGTCTCCTCCGGGCGCCTGCGTTCCCGGTAAAGTTCTCGAACACGAAGAGACACGCGCGATAAAAGTTTAAACGCACCGAGCGCTCGTGTGCGAATAGAAACCTGCTGTTTTCGGTTCGACTTCGACACGTTTACCGTCGCCTGATAACGTTTCGCCGTCAATCGGCGGCGAAAACCTTATTCCACCGAGAAAACGTGCGGCTGCTGTCGAGTTCGACCACCGTCACTTTTATGTGGTCATGTGCCCACCACACGTCGGTTGTGATCGCGTTCTTCCACACTACGGCTTCGGCTGCCCGTCGGTCCCGGGGAATCCTGCACGGCTGAGGCTCGAGAAGTACCGTCGGCCAATCGGTCGCGAGGCTATGGCCTCGTGAAATATGTGGCGGGGTACCAGTGGCGAACGCAGGGAGATGTTTTGGGTGTTTAAACCCTCGCCGAAATTGTATAAAAATATCTTACAAAACAAACGCAACATATTCTACAGTTCGTATTCTGAATTATTTTTTTTTTTTATATTCTTACGGTTTAATAAGACGATTAGATATACACTGTACATGCAATGTACGTACTATAAGTATTTGGAATAACGAGTAGTACAGTATGAACGGTATGATACTTACGAACGTTCTAGTCTTACAAGCCGCTCCTCCCCTTCCTCCTCCCGAAATAATTTCCTGCGTCCGCTCCTGATAAACACCCCTCTCCACCGTACCGCCACTGGACCGCCGAGCACTGAGATTGAAACACGGAAAACAAGACAGGTCTACGGGTGTTACGCGTAGTACACGCGACGGTCAATAAACATAGTTTGAACCGTTTTAAATTTTATTCCGCGGATTCGTTAACCGTGCTAAAGTTTAAGCGATCGGTATACACGAAAAACGGCTTCGGAATGAAATGCATCATATTATGTACGCACGCCGTACGAATACACTGAAACACGTGTTTTCGTTCGCACCGCATGACTTGAACAACTGCGTAACAGGTACAATGGTGCAGTACAATGTTAGCGAATCGTCAACACAACGCGAACGTACAGTCTCAACGAGTACGGACGTTTTTCAGTGCCCCGTCGAAAACGCCAGCATAATATGCCGTACGATATTGTTAGATTCATTTTCATCGGCGAAGTTTTTATTACAACATTAGTACGGTCACCTGTTGTCATGTTGCAATCGGTTCGATTAGAAAAAAATTAAATTAAATAAAATAATAAAAATGTACTCATCGTTGTATCACGATAATCATACATCGTCGTGCGATCGTCGTGCGACGGAATATTAACTGCGATGGATTCGTATATAACGTACTCTTATATTTTATTTTACTATACGATATATATTTATTATATTTATATACGAATTTATTTTGTCGCGTTCAATCGACGTCGTGCGAGCAGTTCCGAGAGACGTCAAGATAGAGCGAGTGTAATTTGCGTTGTATGTTTTTGATGTAAACTGCGTCCCATGTATTTTTTATGTTTTAATGTACGTTACAGACTTAACCAATGTTTCCCCTCCCGTTTTATCAGGCTCAGGGCTATCGATATAACTGTTGCAATATCGGTACGGTTAAAATTATAGATTTTTAATTTTATTTTTATTATTTTTTATTATTATTTATTTTTTTTAAATCACTTAAATTAAAACTTAATTTATTCATTACTATCTTCATACGGTCACTTTTTATCGAACCTTGACTTATTTATTATTTATAATAAGTCTACATTGAAGCTGATAAAAAGCTGAATCATAGTTGCCTTACTAATAATAATAATAATAAATCTTACTAAGATTTTAGTCATTTTTAGATTCTGAACGGAGTGATGGAATCTATTGGTTTTACAATGATATGTGTTTTTTTTTTTATTTATTTTTTATTTTGTGTCTGACGACACCTTTTTTGGCAGTAAAAATGCTTCGATTTGCTTATATAGCAACTTTTCTGAAAGTAAAGTGAATCTAGTTGGTACTTTTGGGGGTCAAAAGTAAAAAATTTTCAATATTTTTTAAATGCGACGGGAAAAACCCTAAAAAAAATAAGGGAAAAACGGGAGATTTTACGCAAAACCAGTTTTCGACAAAATCAAATTTTTTATTTTGCTATAACTCAAAAACTAATTTATGTAAATACTTGAAATTTTCACCAAATGTTAAGATTAGCGTTCTCTATACACCGTTAAATTTTCAAAGTATTTTCACTTTTATTGAGCTATTTATAGACAATTGAAATTTTCAATTTTTTTAAGTATTTTTTTTTTAAATAACGATAAAAATTTTTTGGCCGGCCAGAAAATCTTGAAAATTTAGTACAAGGTTTCTTATAAGTTGTTCCTTAACTAATAAAAAAAAATCTAAAATCGTAAGTCACAATTTTTTTTTATAAGCCGTTAGTGCTCAAATTTGTATAAAATGTGTAAATATCACGATAATTTGCAAGTTATTTTGTAGATAAAAATTCATAAAATTTTTTCTGTTCATACTTAAGGTTCAAAATTTTAACACTAGGTTATCTATAAGCTACCCTTCAAAAATCTTTAAAAAAATTTCTACCGGACTTAGAGGAAAAAATTTTATGACTGTTTGAAATTTAAATATTTACGAAATTGCATAAAATAGCGATTTATTCTCAAACGATTTTTAATATTTGTTATAATTCAAAAAGTATAAGTCGCAGATTTTTGAAATTTTTACCAGCTGTTAAGATTGGCATTTTCTTTATGACATTTTTTTTTCAAAATATTATATTTATTTTTAAGCCACTTATAGGCATTTAAAATATTCGATTATTTTACATTTTTTTTTTTTTTATAATCAGTGATAAAAAAAATTTGGCTTGTACAAAATATTTGAAAATTTAATAGAAAATTCCACAGAAGTAGTTCTTTATGTCATTCAAAAATTATTAAAATCCATAGGCACAATTTTTTTTTATAAGCGTTTGAACAGCGAATATTGACATATAATTACATGTAAAATATAATATAATGTATAATATTCTAGACTAACAAACTACGTCGCTGTATGCAACTGCCAACCCATCCTAATTGAAAAATATATTTATCGTTTCAAAATAAAATATACTTTTTACAATATTTATAAATAACTATGTATTATATTCTAGACAAACATATCATCTCCGTTCAGAATCGTTTTTCGTATACAATGATACCTATCATTGAATTCAAATTTAACAAATCCATTATAATGTCCTATCCTATAAAGAGTCGCATTTCACCCCCAAGTGTACAGCAGAGCGAAGCCCATCCGGTTCTTTTTTTTTTTAGTTTCTTATTCTTTCGTTCTATATTTCGATATTTCCTTATTTTTTCAATATTTCTTCCGTGTCTGGTGCCCTGACTCCGGTCACCGTATGAAATATTGAATATTTTTTTTTAAATATCTACACACACACGCACAACTTACATTTACCGCTCGGATATGATATCAACAATATGGTAAGCAAACCCGGAAACCGCGTGGGAGGCCATCATCGTTGACTCGGTCCAGGTTATATATACCTATTTATACATTTTATGTAAACCGAACCGGGCTGACAATCGTAAGCAATCAGTGAGGTGAACGATATTTTCAGGTAGCCAAACCCTAAAAACGATCGATTGTACTCGTGTTTTTTTTTTTTTCTTGTCAAGAACTACAGCAGACTTTCGACAATCTGACAGATACCGGACCAGAGGGCTGTCGGATTAACGGAAACGCCAGATTAATGGAGATTCACATAGTAACGAATTTTAGTTTAATGAAAAATCCTTAATTTATCTTATTAACACTTATAAATGATACGTGCGTACGTACTAAAATTATGAAACACCGTGAATTAATCTTTTGATAGCATAGGTTTAAGAAAAACAAAAAAAAAAATTATCAATTTGTTTTTGTTTTTTATTTCAAACGATGCTTTTAAGACAACATTTTAAGATAAAATGATGCCGGATTACTGGACGTACCGGGTTATCGGACGGCCGGATTACCGAGAGTTTACTGTACATTTACAATAAATTACTACGCGAAGGCTATTCTCATCTTATCCTATGACAGTTTCTTTTTTCCACGCCGTTGTATGTTTACGATTTTCCCATTATTCCATGTTGTGCGTGTTACTCTTACAAATTTATGTTTACGGGTACTTAATATTGTTATCGTTTCGAAATAAGCAAGTGTTCGAAATCAAATTTTATGAATATTACACCAACAACGCAGGCTTTATAAGGGATTTACAACCCGAAACCGGTAATCTACGTTCTGATATTTTTTGTTTATAGTTTTTACAGTTTTGATAATAAAATCGGACGGTTCATTTAAAATACAGAACAATCCGTCTTTCTGCAGCGGAAAGAAATATTATCGTAAAAAATGCAAACGAATGCTTTTTACAGTCACACTTTGTGGTTTTTTTTTGTTCGTTTTCTCGCGGTCTATTAACAATTTATAAACTCTGTTTGTTCCTTATGATATTGAAATATGTACACAATAATATTATTATTCACGTCTTGTAAATTATTTATGATAAAATAACAACAATAAACGTTACAATAGGGTTGATGTTAGTTTCAATCTAGATTATCGATCATTAAACACCGTGCAAAGTACCGTTACAAATATTCCATAACCACATACATTCAAGTTCCTTGGTAACGTTACAACGAAATAGTTTAAAACAATTATTGGATGTTTATGCAAAACGTACTTTTTTGAAAATCGTTTAGCTTTTTGATCAACCATTCCATTCAAGTATAAAAATACGTTGTAACGATACTGTCCATGTTTTTAGTCGAACGAAAATTTATCGAAGAATCTAATTCTAGATAATTATAAGATGTTTTTATTTTTACATGACTGTAACGTTATTTTGCACGGCGGGCATGCGTAATGTTATGTTTCCAACCTGGCACATATAGAGATGTGAAATTTACTCGTAAAAAATTTTCGGTAAATTTACGTAAAATTCAGTAAATTGGTAAATTTTGAAAAACAAAATTTCAGGTGTAATTTTTTTCAATTTTCAAATAATGCTTAAATACTAAATTTCTTACCTTCTTCAAGTGTTTATGAACTATTTAAATGTTGGAAGAATATTTATTTAAGAAAAGTTTTCTAATGTATACTTTGGTACTTTTGTACATTATATTTATATGTATTGCTATTCTGGTGACATTTTCCTTGTACGGTTTGTTACAATATTTACATAAATACTTATCACCATGTTTTATGTATCATTTATTTTTTATTACTTTTGGTTTCATCTTTGTTATATTGACTTGTGTTACTAAAAAATAATTTTCAAAAAATATATTTATATAAATAATATAATTCGCATAAATTGCAATAAGACGTAATAACACTAATAACACTTATAAGTGATAACCGACAATTAATTTTAAAACTAGGGAATAAACAACGACAATATTAATCATGCTTATTCTTGCAATAATAATACAGTGCAAGCGTAAACGTATAACTGTGTAAGTGTGTTGTGTGAAACAACTAACAGTCACATCGAACAAGTAACGACAGAACGAGAATATGGTCAGTGTTTACTTTTAAATTAATGTATAAATAGATAATGAACTAAAATATAGTGTTTGCATTCTATTGACGTATTCACGTATTGGATACACTGGCTTTGGGTAAAACTGTTGATTGTAAACACTAGTATTTATAATAATCTATGATAAAATTTATCCCGCTTGCAAAAACATTGGAAATGAGGGGGGTCACTCAATTTTTTTCAACGGTAAAAAAAATTTACCTGGTAAAAAAATACTCGGTAAAATTTACGTAAATTTACTTTTACCCGTAAATTTTACCGGGTAAATTTACCGAGCTCACATCTCTAGTCACATATCAATAACTTTTTACCGATTTACATTACACATAGTATTGCAATGCAGCGTCGACAAACGTGTGACTCGTTGTTGATTTGCGTCCAGTTAACGGTGCTCGTTGTACGAACCAGACGTTTCGAAGATTATGTTTTTTCATCCGTAAAGACTGAAAACCGTTTGTTGTCCGGTTCTCGGAAACGTCCTCTATCGGTGCACAACGTACAGTGCACAACAAACTAACTTGTAACGTACTAACGTACGCGACACCTACATTATACTATTGTCGGTCCGTACGCACTGGCACACCTTCGTACGCAGCGGCCTTAACACGAGCTTACCTGGCTGTAAATAACCCGCCGAGGATTTTTTACATTTTGTACGTTTCCGCGTGGCGATCAGCCGACAAAACGTATTGAGATGTGGGGTCTAGTACGAAGATCGCCCTTTTCGTTATTACCAGCGAAAATTATTGTCGGGACGGTTTCACGTGTACCATTCGATACTTCCGAGAAGTCGTCTTGGACACACAATAGATGAATAGATGTCTCACGGGGCGACGCTCACGTATTGTACAGGTATGCTGTTATCCCGTCCACAGATACACCATTATGACCGAAACGATATTTCTACCTCCGACTCCTTAGACACGTACACACACACACACACGGTTTCTCGTCCGGTATGTATTGAGACGGTTCACAACCGAGAGAAACCGGTCGTAGCGCGGTGGCGCCGAACACGTGGTACTTCGCGCGGTTCACTCGAAATGCATTGTAAAATAGGTTTAAATTTGAGAACAAATATCACCGTAAAGAAATTTGCCTTCGGTTTCGGTCGAAACGTTATTAGCGCGAAAGTTCAACGGAATACTGAGGCTTCCGGACCGCTCGATTGACGTTTATGTCCGTTTTCAGTGGGTGGGTGGTCGTTTGCACGGTCGTTTGCACGGTCATCGGCCGTAGGGAATCCAGTTAAACGCAACAGTTATGATATTGCACCAAGGTCGCGGTTCTGTTAGCCGTGGAAGATCTCGAAAATCTTTTGTCGCGATCGCGTGCGATGATTCGGCGAACGCCTTTCTCGACGCGATTATCGGGTCGCGCCCCGGACGACGAGGTCTTCTATGGTCCAGGATCCGTACCGGAACCGGTGCTGCACGTCTCCCGCGGCGGTCGGCAGCGAAAGTGCTGTCGTAGGATTTCCAAACGGAAACAATAACACCGTCGGTTCGCGGGTGATCGGGATGAGAGGTATCCGTCGACGGTCGGGCGGGTACAACGTGCAGGGCCGCGACGGCAATGAAGCGCGTCAAACACCGGACATAAAAACCGTCCCGCCCGCAAAACCGAGTTGTGAGTTACGCTGTCGCCGGTGTGGAAATATCGTTTCTGGCCGAAGCACGTTACACACGTTTATTGCCAAACACATTGCTTGGAGTGCAGAGGATTCCGTGTAATGGGCACCGGTTAATGTGGACGAAATGGTTCGGTCCCGCGATCGTTTATCAAGAGTAATGAAAATCAATAAATCTTAAAACCGAATGGGACTTAACGGCGAGCTTAACCGAATGCATTGGAGTGTGGTATAATAATAATACGACAGGCTTGTAACTTATTTTTTTCTTACTTGACAATTGACAATTATTAATAGAGTTAGGATGTTGATGACCTAAAAAACACACAAAAATGCCCTAAAAAAAATGCAAAAAAGCCCTAAAAAAAGTGCAAAAATGCTCTAAAAACTTCAAAAAATGACCTTAAAAATTATCTAAAATACTAATTAAGTAAGCGAAAAAACTTATTTATTAATAATAATTTTTATTAGAGATATGGGTATAAATAAATTTCAATATTAAAAATAAATTAAAAAGTAAAATATAAATAAAAAAAAAATTATATTAAAAATATTTTCATTATTAGTGTTGGGATGTTAACACTCAAAGAGTAAATCTTATCGGAACGCGATAAAATACTTTACTAATAGTCCAAAACCAAAGTTAGATTTTAATAAATTAAATTTGTTTCCAACTTGAATGTAACATTTGCCTATAATTTGTGAAAAATGCCCCACATTTTATAAAAAGTACAAAAAATGCCCTAAGAGATGAAAAAATGACTTGAAAATGTTGAAAAATGACGTTAAAAAACAAAAAAAAAATGCATTTATAGCTAAAAATGCAAAAAAATGCAAAATAAAATTAGATTATTCTGCATCAAGGGAGCATGAAACAAATTTTTAGCTAGGATAGCATTGTACAGAATAAATGGAAAAAAATGCAAAAGTCATCAACATCCTAACTCTAATTATTAATAATCATTTCAGTATTACCGTAAGTTTTAACGCGATTGTGAACATTTTCGACGTTTCCCTTAAAGAAAAAAAATCGCGATCTTGAACGAACTGAAAAGTCATTCTTCAGGCACCTAACAACGTAAAAATCGCTGTAAATTTATACGTCCCGAGATTACAGCGATCGTTATTGTTTTGTATATTTCTTTATCAATTCATTAGTTTGACATTTTTCCCCCGATTTTACGGTTTACTTGTGAAAAAATAAAAACTTTTCGATATCAACAATTTTGGTTTTTTTTTTTTTTTACTAAATTCGGTTTATACGGCCAACCGCTTAATGTGATCAAAATACTTTGATCCCATTGTGTCCAAATTAAGCGGAATCCACTGTGATTGTAAACGTCTTACTGTGGTATTGCTTTAAAAAAACGAAGAAATATTACAAACAGTAGTTTTTGCTATGTACATTATTATCCAACAATTTACATAAAATACGCGATGTGATGTCATGATGTGCGAATATATCATCGACTGTTTAGTTTACGAGAATGAGCGCAAGGCAGTCTAACACGAAACCATCCACTGAAAATTATTATGTCGAATCCGACGAGCGGGACGTTAAAACGCAAAAGAAAAACTTGTACGGAAAAACAATTAAAATATTACACAAATGCAATCGATTGAAATAATTAAATTTTCTATCTATGTGATCTTCTACATATTTAAATTTATATTCCTACAGTTGCATAAAAATGTATTAATTAATTCATACAACGAATCCGTCATTAGACGAGCCTTGGGTTACATTAAAACCTGTATTGGACGTACAACATATATTTGGCTCCGTCACCAATCATATTATAATACATTTTATTAAAGAAGCTTTTATGTACGGGTAAGACCGTAGGGGTATAAATGAAAGCGTAAGAATATTTATCGAAAAATAAGAAATTCCTGAACCGTTATCAATTTATTCGTAACTTTTTCTCGACTAATGCAGACGAAAATCGAAAACTTTTATCATCCGCGAACTTTTTTTGTAGTTACCTTAATACTACAACAATATCCCGTTTGACATGACCCGTGCTCCATAAAATATCGAAAAAATATAATAATAATATAATAATATTTATTAATAATCCAACAAACAAAATTTACAAGTTAAATTAAAAATACATCAATTGTTCAAGGCGCCAACGATACAAGCAAACTAACTCTCAGTCACATTATGTATAGCACAGCGAATCATTATAATCACAGGAACCAATGTTGAATGTATGGGAAAAGAATAAAAATAAAAATCAATGAAATATTCGAGATGATTCTTGTCCGATGATTGAGGCGCCGAAATCGTTATTAAAAGTAGAACAGTGCCGTTATTGAAATTAGTTATCGTGTGTTTGAACGTATTGCAGAATCTGAGACATATAAATCTAAGACACCGGAAATATTAATACGTCGCGTTGGTGGTTAAGTCCTAGTCAAACTTTCGCACTATATTACACAGAAATAATTCGAAATGCGTTTAATACAATTAGTAAATTAGTTTGAGCTTGTTAGTTTGTCATAATATAACGACTCTAATCATAGTAATAATTATAACACGATTAAAACAAAATTAACCGAACTGAGGGTTTTAGCATAACAACCGTCTAAAACTAAACAAATTATACTATTACGTTCGCTTACAAGTTGCCTGTTTACGCGCAATTTTCCAATCGTATCATTTTTATTTATTTATTTTTTTGTTTTTTCTTGAACTCGGGAAATAATAACAGGTATAAAACGCATTCCTCGCTTAGCCATCGGTGTCTGAAATATGAATTCACAAAGATGGTGTAATGACGTGAATAATTATAGATTATTTGTCGTGTAATATTATAATTGGTAACCGTTCAGCTGTTGTTCTTTGATTCGTTGAGAATTTGATTCGTAATTTGTTTTTTTCGTAACATTTTCTTTTCGTTTTCCACGGTTTATCCGAAGTCTTGCTCGGAAAAACAATTTATTATTCTTATCGTTTCGTATTAACCGCGTTGACGCGGACGGACAAACTTGATAAAAAAAAGTTTTAGTAGTTAAAAAAATGTTCGAAGGGTTTGTAGCCAGTGTGATTCTCAGAAGTTTTTGCATGCCAATTTGCGTTTCATTATTTTTTCCTGTCCAAGTCGAATGTTGATCATCGTTTTCTTTATCTCGCGCTACCATTTGTACACACAACTCACGTGTTGCATTCAAACGAAAAGACTACGTGGGTACAATAGTCGTAGCCAGGGGTATTGTTACCCACGCAGGAGCGCGAAAGCAATGCCGGATGTAAGTCTCAGGGTACCGGGGCGCAAATACCAATTAGACACGCCTTAAAAAGATGTATTTTTTCTTTTTTTAAAAGTACCTTCTTTTATCTTTTTTGCGCACCGCTTTCAAATGTATGTTTAGACATTTCGATTTATAAAATCACTTATAAAACGTGTTCAATGAAGTACAATCAATAAATAAATATGTAAATAAAAATTAAAAAAGGGTGACAACAAACAAAATAACGAGACGGAGAACTTCAATTTCATATTTTGGTCTTGGAGGCCACTTAGAGCTTGTAGTGCTGGTACATTACACTCCCTGTACCCTCGCTAAATCCGGCACCGGAAAAAAGTTTGACACGAGAGTGTAGGTCTACTCAATCCTCGTACATAATTTTTTTTTTCTTATGACTGCATTTGCATACGACTCATCGATTAACGTTCTTTACATTCTTAAGGAATAATAAAAAAAAAAAAAAAAACAATAACTGCTCGCGCCCTTACCTCCTGCAACCACACTTGCGCGTTTTATCCATTGGAACGTTTCCAAGCGCCAACATAGTGCGACCGAGTAGTAAACAGAGTACGACAAATAACATCCTAAAGTGAATCGACTACAATATTGGAATGTAAAATAAAAAAAGAGTTTTTTTTTTCCGCACACAATTTTTAACAAAATACAATTTTACTGTTGTAACAGTATTTCGATGGAACATTTTCGAAGAACACATTTTTTTCAGAAAATAGAGTTCCGTCAATAAGACAAATGCAATTTCTTTCTTACTATATCCGTGACAGACATTCGGCGTGGTTATTTTATTCGGATTGATAACACGACAGTTCGATACATTCAATAGACATCGTGGTGTTGGTGAAACTTTTGACCAAAGTAACTTTTTACGTTTGAAAATGTTTAATATCAATTTCTCCAGTCAACAATATCGTTATTTATGATAATCGTTTTACCCTTGTCGAGTTGAACATAAACGCTATAACCTAATTTAAAAAATAATACGTAATTGAAGTACACAGTTACAAATTGCACAGGTATCGCCAACGGTTTTTCCTACTGGATTCAATTACATTAAATAAATATTACGCAAACATTTTTTATGCATGTTATTGGCGTTATTTACAGACTTTTAGGTTTAAAACGCATTATTAAAGAAAATTATTCATTATTATCGGTTCAATTGTTTAACTTATTATAATTTTAATTGTTGCGCTCGCAGTCATAACTACAAATTGGTCATTTTCATAAAAATCGCGTGGTTTAAATTCCATATTGTACATTTAAATTTTGATTTTCAGGAATATCTAAAATTAATATTTATTTGTATTAATTAAACAATCAAATAATAATGTTTGACTTCTTATTTTATTCAAAAAATAACCTTTATGTCTTCAGAGGTGATGCTGTTTAAATATTTCTGATCCTACTTAAGAATCGAAAATCACTTTTAAAAGGTATTTCTCCAAGGAAAAAGAAAAGTTAGGTTTTTCTATATTTTGGACTTTAATGTATATATATTCAAGAATTATATTTCTTTTATGTTTAGTATCTTTTGAAAAATGACAATAATAAAGATGAAAATCGCCTTAATTTATTTATTTTTTAATCCTGTTTGTATATGGCTTCTCGTAAACCATTTAATGAGCTTCCATTTGATGCTAAGAATAAAAACGCCACATCCTAAATAGTACGCTATACGTACAGAAAATCGTTGACTTCCATTCAGCTGCATATTAACGGAAATAATTTCTTTTTTTTTTTGTAAAGTATGAAATTTGTTAGATTATTTTTATCTTCTGCGTTTAAATACATTATTTCTTTTCAAAATTAAATAAAAAAAAAACCAATGTACAATGATTTACATAGTAAGTTCTCGTGTAACGTTGCCACATTTAGCGTTGTTTCGCTGTTACGTTGTGAAAGTTAAAGTCCTCGTGTTTCGTTTAACACTGCAATGGATTCAGTATAACGTCATTTGTAATACATGTTTTTGTCAAATTGTTGTTATGTATTTATATTTTGGTTATTAAATAATTTCGTCGAAACAATTTCCCGAGATTTCAATGGAGTGATTTCTTCTTATTAGGAATAACTAAGTAATGAAAATATTCTAGAATTCAATCGAAATCAACATTTCAAAAAGAAGAAATAAAAAAAGACCTAATGAAATAATATTTACGGTTTAAGTGTTATCTAAAATCTTTCAAATAATCAACGAAGGCCTCCAAACTATAAACGATGAAAATTCAAATCATAAATGATTTTCGAAAGTCGAGTGAAACGTTTTGAACAGCTTAACGTTTTACCGAGGATTGTACTATGATAAGAAAAATGTTAATACTAAACTCATTTTTTTAAGAAATCAATTGTTAATAAATATGTAAATCTAATTCTAAGTTTTCTTTGATTTTGATATAATATGTAATTTAATAAAATTTAATACAAATAATCAATAATGTATAAATAAAATAATCAAGTCACATTATACTAAAGTGTATGTAAATAGTGTGTTGTTTAACGTTTTTTATTGGTTGACGTTGTGTTTTCCAGGAACCTAATCTTAACGTTCATTGAGAACTTACTGTAGGTATATTATTTGTAATGTCTCCAAACTAGTAGTTTTACCGACAAAAAGGTTGGAATTTTTGAAGTCTGTTTAGTCAAAAGATCGTGTTGATAAAAGTATATTGTTTTAATCTACTTATAAAGTAGATACACTGCTACGTTTGATACAATAGTAACGGGTAGAAGGTAAAATTAATATTACAGTTAAAACTATTAAACATTGAGTGTAATTTACGGTTTTTATTTTATGATTTTTTTTATTTTTTATTTTTTTAAAAGGTTAAAAGTAGCAATTACCATCAAAGTCATCAAGTTTTTTTTTTATAAATATGTTTATCCTACAACTTAAAAGCATCATCGCAAAGGGACAATTAAACGTTACGTACATACGAATTCATTTTCTAATAGTATTATCCTTTTCGAGAATAATAACTAGTGTTGTGTATTATAAGGATATAAATTCAACTTCCCTAAAACGAACCTATACAGTGTCAACGGATGTGTGTGTGTATGTGTGTACATACAGCTTGCACGTTATTCGATTTTTTTATTCGAGAAGATTTATTTTTCTAAACCCTCCGTGAATTAAATATCATTGTACACGTGGAAAATCCTGAATTGCCAACAAACGTTTCGCTGGGCGTTTACTTCCGCCGGAATTTTTTTTACTTGGCGTGTCGTCCTCGTTCGTCGACTTTAATGCGTATGCGTACCATCTAATACTCTGCAAAACTTTACGACTAAGTCAGTTGAACGGATCCGCCCGAGGAAGGTGGGGCTTGGACGAACAGGGTTTGCGAGCCGACCGGAACAATGTCTCCAGCCAGGACCAGTTGCGAATGCGAAAAATAAACTGTTACACGCGCGTACGTACATTTGTCGTAGCAATATTCGAACGTATAAACCATTCGTCGCACGTGCCGGTGAAACTACGTAGGGACGGACGGAACTCAAAGGACAGGCTCAAAAGGCTGCGACTAATTGAATTGATACCTACCCTATAACATCAAACTTTCTAATGAAACGACACAAAGCCGTAAGAAATTGACGGCCTCATGAACCGAATCATTTTAAAAAGGCTTACAGTTGTTATTGAAATAATATTAAAAGGGCTGCGATGCGGCGGTTTCTAAGGAGTTACGCATAGATAATTCAATGTACCGCTGTGTTGCATTGCTCATATGAGTAGCTGTAATGTGGTAAAATATTTGTCGAAAACGCAGAACACGTTATTGTTACGGCAAAATGTATGTATTATTATTGATTCGTGTACACGCGTATTTCCAGTGCACGTGAAACGTTAACCGCTCGAATCGATTACAGCTGTACGTTCAACACACGAACTCCGTGCACGTCTAGAATCGCAACCTCACGTGCACAAAGTCCGGTCGCATAACTCTCGGTGGTGAATTATCGCAAAACCGTAATACGATGTCACGATTTCGAGAAGGACACGGTCGGGTACGAATCGTGTCTACGATGAACACTTGGAAAACGTTGCTTTGACTTTTGCACCGTTACGCGCAGTCGGTGTGAATATCACGACGGAACGAACACTCATTACGTTCGTCGTTCACGCTTGACGACGTTGCGACCGAGTCGAAATCAAAACGTTTTGTTAAGAAAAAAAAAAAATCCGTAGCAAGTACGAAAATATATAAAACAACCCCGCGAACGCATTAAACCATCAGGCGCGCGGGCCGTATCGCGGAATCGTGTACGTATCCAGTTCGACTTCGGAGACGCGACGAAGCGAGATGGGGGTGGGCTCGTGTTGCAGTGTAACGCGTGTGGAGCGTAAACTTTTTTCTCCCCCCCCCCCCCCCACCGTGCGAAAGATGCGTTCGCGTGCCCCTTTGAATCCCAGAAGTCTTTCGGCACCGCCGCGAACAAAGTAATCGGAAGCACACTCGGCGGCACCAACTATTGTACCGGCTAAACGAAAACGACGCGCGTACGGCACTTGAGCTTTTTGCGAACTGCCCCATCCCTCGCCGACGCCGGTGCATACGCCGTACAATGAGCGCACGAATAGAACGCGCCACAATCCGTTCCCAGTGTCCTGTTCGGCGGGGTGGGGGGAGGGGCCGTGTTTTCGCCTATACAGTAAAACCGATTGATCGCGCTTGATAAAATGTAATAATACTTGTTTGCGGCCGTAACGCATGTATCGTCGTGGCATCGTCGCGGTAAAAATTTAATTTCTCGTTCCACTTTTTTCAGACTTTTTCGAACTGACGGAATAAAATATTACTATTCTGGTGAGGTTAAAAATCAGGCTTCACGTTTAGTATGCTATACTCTTTATTAAAGATTCTATTTCTAAATACACTATGTTCATTTTGGTTAACTGTTTTCATTTTTGGACCACTACGCGCCACATTTATTGATTATTAATGTATTAATGGAATAATTAGTAATTATTAGGGCTCGGATTGTAAAGCATAATATATAACAAAAAAAAGCACATAAATGTTTTAAAAAAACAAAAAAAAAAAAACATAACTAAAAGTTAACATGAATCAGTTATAATTTTATAAAACTGAATAAAAAGAATTAAAAAATAAATTTACACTAAAGAAAATAATTTACTACCATGTATTTGATAAGATTTTCAGAAATGAAACTGACTTGTCTGACAGGATGTTTTTATACAAAGAAGACGAACGCTTTGCATCCACCGAAGTGATCGGTGCATACTTCATGCAAGAGGTTTCGTTTAAATCAAACCCATGATAATTAAATTCGATTGATGAAACGCCAAACAGTATACTGTTAATGTCCAATAATTGTTTCCAGTCTATGTTTATCATAAGAACACGATTTAGTTTCATATTTCTTATTAATAAAATAAACATTTTTTTTATTACCATAGCATAACAAACATATAAAAATTCCACAGCTAGAATAACTGAAAAAAGCAATAAAAATGCAAAAAAAGCATTTATACAAAAAAATACGAAAAAAAAAACAAAACAAGGCACAAAGCTTTTTCTAATATCGAAATCATTTTTTATTTTAATCGTCCTCTGTAGAGTGGCTATTTCTAACAAATCTGCAAGCGCTCTTTTTCCACTTCTATATAATTTTAGATTTTGAAGCTTGTTCCATTGCTGGTCTAGTGTACAAATTTCCTAATGTTATAAATTTACGTTGTTTACTTCGAGTGGAACATTTCACAAAACTTTTCTTTGGCCTTATTACATTGTTATAGCTTATATATAAGTATCTGACCACGTATATGCTCCGTGCGTTGCTTTTAAACTATCGAAGATTTGTTCCCTAATTTTTAACGAATTACCTTTAGTCATAGGAATTTTTTTTTTCTTATATTTTCAAATAATTCCATGCATAATATTAACTATTCTAAATTTGGAGGGAATTCTATCACATAAAATAATGAATTTAAATTGGATTGGACAGGGTCGGATCACAAAAAATATAAAAAGAAAATCTCAACATCTTACGCTATAATATTAAATTCATATTTTGAAGTTGATTTGTGTTAAAAAAAAAAAATCGCCTAAACTTTAAATGTTTTCCTACTATTGTTTTAATAATATGTGTTGTTTAGTTTAAAATGTTACCTAATACATTATTTTCGTCTATGTTAATAAAATAATGTATTATGTTAAAACGAAATGACTTACTAAAATAATAAAACTTTCAAATCAACAGATGTACAAGAACTGCGTCCCGGGTATTTAAATCAGGAGTTCTTACATCCTTGTATTTTTGACGCTGACATAAATATTTTCTTTTAAATGTCGATGCATTGATTCGGCCGATATTTCATATAATTCTTGTGTTAATTTTTATTTTGAAGAGAATTACTTACAGTTTATCGATTTATTTTTGCTTCTGGTAGTGCATCGTGGTAATGGGAAATATCATAATTTTCATTGATTTTAAAACATGCTTTACATGTTTTACACTGTATATTTCCAAAGTTTAACATTATTAGCCAAACATTTTTGAAAACAAAACTTATAACCATCTACTATTTTCAATGTTTTTTGTTTTTCACTTATAATATTTCGCACTTCTATTTCAAACATTTACAATAAATCACAGCTATAATCCCGCACATGAAAAATCGATAGTACGGATGAAGACTGAAAAAAAGAGATATACCAAACATTTTTAACAGTAAGTTATGATATCAGCTATTACACTGTACCCTTAATGTCCTAATCAAGCATTTTACATCAGTTTGGAAAATACGGAACAGTGCGTAACTAAATATTAAACATTTATATATAACCAATAAGTATTATATTTGATGTCTAACCGATAGTAGGTATAGTATAGTATAGTCTTCATTGATCGTGATATACGACAATATGCTGGTTATAGTTTATCAACCAAGAATCGAGAAATCAGTGTTTATAACATTAAGTGATGTATTTAGAAACACGGAGAAAACCTGGAACCCGAAAAAAATTAAACTACCTGACCATTATCGTGGGCTGTGCAATCGCGTATACCATTTACACGGGACGCAACCAAAGTACTCCGATTTTCGTTTGTTTCCTTTCTGAAAATGAAACTCGTTTAATTTAACCTAAAGTTGACAACGATTTTAAATAAAACGAAATGGTATTTATGTATTTTATTTATTTTTTATTACAATTTAAATTTGATTGCATTTCATACTGGTTCGTATTTATAACAAGATTTGTTGCTTCACATTCCAATTGTTTATTAAACGAAAGTCAACCGAATACGAGTTTCCGTCGAAATACGAGAGCTTGGTAACGGTAAGCCACTGGAAGTGGTGTTTTGCATTTAAAAGCCGGTAAATAAATCATTGAAATTAATAAAATATTCTAAGTCGTTAAAAATATAATTTTAATTCCAGATTATCGATTTTACGCAAAGTGTGTACACGTATTAAACAACTCAAAAATTAAACTTTTAAAAGTGGCAAAGTACGTCGATTCAAATTTTGAATTATTTTAACCTTTAAGAGTAAATCAATATTCTGTATTCTCTGCATTCTCAACACAAATCTATAGCATTTAAAATTTTTTGACACCACTATTTATTACTTTACTACTTCTTCTATTTCTCTACTAAAGATCTTGTTGCAAATCTGGCTCGTTATTCTTCTCTGTTAAAAGAAAGTACTTTACCACTTATACTTATTATTTACAAAATGCCGTGCACTTGAATTTAATGCTTTTTTTGTACATGAAATATGATCAGAGTAACAACAATCTTTATTGGGTCTTGACTTAAATACCAATTGTTATGGGGAAAAAAAAAACAATCAAAGAAAACCCTTGTTACTGGTTCCACGGCTGTGGGTGAGTTACGGCCAGACGAGTTGTTTCCGGAATTGGAGACCGGTGAATTTTGGCCCGATAATATTTTAAGTGTAGGTTAGTTGTGGTCCGACCAATTATCATTATGTGTGTACCTATATAAACTGATAGACATAGCGATAAACGAATAACAATAAACGAAATGTTAATCATTATTCAAAATATTTTTTTGGATTGCCATATTTAGAACCTGAAAACGTCATTGACTGCATTACTGACGACTTTTTGGCAATAAAAAAATGTCGAAAATGAACGTATTGTGAAATTAACAGACTACATTTTTGAAAACTATTTTTCACCGGACGCTATGTTTCTTCCCCCCCCCTCCCGCAGTATTTGAACACTGTTTACTACTAGCTGCTACCGTACTACTAACAGCTGTGAAAGTTTTCATTCAATACTAAACATGTCGTTCTACACTTGCCTTCTAACATATAGAACTTCCTTGATGTGTTACTAGAAGTTCAGTCTGAAACATACATCAAATACATAAGTAAAAGTGTAAGATCAAAGAAAATGTGTGAAAAAGAAGGTTTCATTAGAGAACAAAACACGAGTTAAAAAAAATAAAGAATTTTGATTTAATTAAGTCGCTGAGTTGTAAGTTTTTGCCAAAACAATAGTTATTAACATTCTCATAATTTTGTATTATATTTTAGAAACGCTATTATATTATTAATATACGAGTACGTTTTTATTTTACTATATTTTTATTATATTCTAGAAACGCATAACAATATTTTTTTATTGATATAAGTGTATACTAGTATATATAATACGAGTAATATATACATTATTGTTTGGCCGCAATTCATACGTACCTCTCATACATCCGGACCGCAACTCGTACGTACCTCTCATAAATCCGGGGCCATTAGTACGTTATTTAGGGATAGGGCCGTAACTCACTAACACCGGATTGCATTATAACACATAATTTTCAGTAATAGACGAATGTAAATTTTAATCATTTAACACATACAAATTTATAATTAATTCAACGAAAATGTAAAATTTTAAATGCTATTTAGGTAATTCGTTAGATTTGTGTCAATCCAAACAATATACACAATTTGTACAGTTTATACATTTTCTATATCTTTACGATACGAGTGTACACTTTGAATCATTTCAAATTATTTTAGATTCTGAACGGAGTGATGGAATCTATTGGCTTTACAATGATGTGTGTTTTTTTTAATTTTTTTTTTTATTTTAATTTTTTATTTTTGTGTCTGACGACACCTTTTTTGGCAGTAAAAATGCTTCGATTTGCTTATGTAGCAACTTTTCTGAAAGGAAAGTGAATCTAGTTGGTACTTTGGGGGGGTCAAAAGTAAAAAACTTTCAATATTTTTTAAATGCGACGGGAAAAACCCTAAAAAAATAAGGAAAAAACGGGAGTTTTTACGCAAAACCAGTTTTCGACAAAATCAAATTTTTTATTTTGCTATAACTTAAAAACTAATCGATGTAAATACTTGAAGTTTTCACTTAATGTTTAGATTAGCGTTCTCTATACACCGTTAAATTTTCAAAGTATTTTGACTTTTATTAAGCTATTTATAGACAATTGAAATTTTCAATTTTTTTAATTTTTTTTTTTTTTTAAAATAACGATTAAATTTTTTTGGCCGGCCAGAAAATCTTGAAAATTTAATACAAGGTTTCTTATAAGTTGTTCCTTAACTGATAAAAAAAAATCTAAAATCGTAAATCACAATTTTTTTTTATAAGTGCTCAAAGTTCCAATTTATACGAAATATGTAAAAATTTGCAAGTTATTTTGTAGATAAAAATTCATAAATTTTTTCTGTTCATACTTAAGGTTCAAAATTTTAACACTAGGTTATCTATAAGCTACTCTTCAAAAATCTTTAAAAAAAATTCTACCGGACTTAGAGGAAAAAATTTTATGACTGTTTGAAATTTAAATATTTACGAAATTGCATAAAATAGTGATTTATTCTCGAACGATTTTAAATATTTGTTATAATTCAAAAAGTATAATTCGCAAATTTTTGAAATTTCTACCAGCTGTTAAGATTGGTATTTCCTTTATGTCATATTTTTTTCAAAATATAATATTGATTTTCAAGCCACTTATAGGCATTTAAAATATTCGATTTTTTTACATTTTATTTTTATAATCGGTGATAAAAAAATATTTGGCTCCTACAAAATACTTGAAAGTTTAATAGAAGATTCCATAGAAGTAGTTCTTAATGTCATTCAAAAATTATTAAAATCCATAGGCACAATTTTTTTTTATAAGCGTTTGAACAGCGAATATTGACATAAAATTACATGTAAAATATAATATAATGTATAATATTCTAGACTGACAAATGATATCGGTTTTTTTAAAATGCCCTAACTCAAAAACGAAAAACCGCAACAACTTGAAATTATCATTAAATCTTTATATTGACGTTTTCTATACATGGTTAAAATTTCAAAGTATTTCGACATACAGTAGAACCTCTTTAATCCGTCACCTTCGGGACTGGGGGTGTGGTCGGAACGCGAAAAAGGTCGGATTATCAGAATATACAGAACATTTTTTTATTTACATATTATATACAAGATTATATCAGAAATTAATTACATTTTACATTACTTAGAAAAAAAGTCAATTATAGATTTTTGTGTAGCAAGTGACATTCTAGACTTAGCTGCAATATTCAACCTAATATCTACTATAAAGTGGAAAATCCAAATTGTATTTTTAAATTACGTAGTATTCATATCGATAATACAATGGTCGGATCAACCGGAGCGGTGGACCAGCCATGGGCAGACGAGAGGAGTTCTACTGTATTTTGACTTATTTATAGACTATTTAAATTTTCGATTTTTCTAAATTTTAAGTTTCAAAATAAAATATACTTATTACAATATTTATAAATAACAATGTATTAAATTCTAGACTAACATATCATCTCCGTTCAGAATCGTTTTTCGTATACAATGATATCCATCATTGAATTCAAATTTAACAAATCCATTATAATGACCTATCCTATGAAGAGTTGCACTTCACCCCCAAGTGTACACAGAGCGAGGCCCATCCGGTTATTTTTTTTATAAATATTTTTTTTTTTTTAGATATTTTTACGGTTACCGGTTATCACATGTTTCTTTTTTTATTCTGTTTAAAGATACCTAATTGAAAATTATATAGTTTGGCTACTAAATTATTTCTACCCACAATAGGTACATTAATACATTTTGTTGAGACGTGATAATGACTGAAAGACAAATTCGCGGAATTCCATTTGAACCGTTTTCGTCGTTAAATTATAACAAAACGAAAAGATACAAACCTCATTGCTACGCGTCAAAAATCAAAGGAAATATAATCTGTTAATGTTCAATTTACTATTGTTATGGTTTTTTTTTTTTACTCACTGATTTATATTATTATCTTTAGCACACATCTTTGCACTGGTTTTAATTGACGATAAAACATGTAAACGAAAAAAGAAAAGAAAAGATTACAATTATTTTCCAAAATATTTTCAAACGAATTAATTCGAAAGATATTATTTTAAATATATCGACTTATAAGATAAATAGCATATTAAACTTGTTAAATTAAAAATCAAAACACTACCGGTAAAATAATATAGGTAGTAGTTGGCAGTGGCGTAGATAGATTTTGGGGAGAGGGGGGGGGGGGTTGTTTAAGACCTTTATTTTCGACGTTCGTTATATTTGTATATCTTAATACGAGTTCCTATATAATAATATTACAATTATAGTGGTATTATTATTATTATATACCTAACTATAGTAAAATGAAAATATAATTTTACTATAATGTGTAGGTAGGTTACATTACAATTAAATGCCTTAAATAAAAAACTCTGGGGTGTGGAAATCCCTTACACCACTCCCTCCCCCCCGTAACTACGCCACTGGTAATAAGTATCATCATTGTACATTCATGTTTATACGTTGTACGTTATTGTTTACTGTTTTATTCCAGTCAAGTCAGCTCACGGTAAATTATGTTCGTTGTTTACATTTTTCACTCAACGCCACCAAATATGAACCTTTATAATATCCTACAGAGTATAAATTACTTAGTATTAAGCGTACTAATGTTTATTTACTATGTAAAATTAACTAAGAGAATTAACGTACGAAATAAATTGGTATTATACAAGCTAAGGAAACTGGTGTACTGCTTATGTTGAAACGAGGAAAATTCGTTTACAGAAAAAAAAAAAAATAGCGTGATTATACAATCGTAAAAATTAAAATAATATTATTGTTTTTTGCGTTCACCAGAAAATTTGATAATAAAAAAAAATTGTTGTTATTTCCAGTTCACATGCGCAGTTACCCATAATGCAGATAATATATGAACACGTAAATTAGATAAGCATTTAAAAATTAAATACATTTCCGTAGAAAATATTTGTCGTTTTCAGAAAAAAATAAACACTCATCGATTGCCACACGTACGAGTACCACTTATTGAATTAAAATATTAATTTTGACCTATAAGTCTGTATAGAAAATTATATTCGTATAGTATTGAAAAAAAGTCAACTTGATTGAATTGAAAAAATGTCTTAAAAGATTAAGAGATGAGATGAAACGTGTTTGTTTCTAATCGGTAAGGTTCTGAAGCGATTGTATAAAAAAAAGAAACACAACATTTAACCGATACGTATAATCGAATACCAAAAGGATTTAGGACTCCACCGTATTGTGCGATAAGCAATCCTCGTTTTCCCTCGGTGCAAAAATATCATAATATCGATTCTCCGCTTCGAGAACCCAGCGCATGATTTTTACACGCGCGCGAATCTTATTTACCTATCGCATCAAAAATAATGCACGTTCGTCGGTATTCACCGGGGAACTGAAGGCATCGAAGTTTTTTTTAAAGTTCTTTGAAGGCTGTGACTTAATCATATTGTGTACTGTTCATTCATTTAATAATAACGGTTCGTATGTACGAAGATTACAAAAAAAAAATTAAAACGCATCGTAGACCGAGGTGAAATCCGCACGTTTTTTGAAATCAAAAAAATATGAACTACATTCTTGTCGTCGTACACATTCGCTGTGAACGCAACAAGATAAATGAGTGAATTAGAGACGTTAACGAAGTAGGCGTTAATAAGACGGACAACTTTTCTAAATTTCAAATAAATGCATAATTCTATACATTTCTTTCTCGGGTATCTTAAAATCTCAACCGTGTGTTACAGTTCCGGACGGTAAATAAAACGTTCGAGTATCGCGCGCACGAGGCGATCGAATCCGTTCGTTTCCTACTGATTTCCAGAGCGGTTTAAAAACGTTTAAGACCGACGTGACGCGCTCGTTCACGGTTCGTTCCGGTCGCGCGTACGCCGATAAACGTGAACGCAATCGCCGCCGACGCGCGTCCGTCCACTTTCCCGAACGGAATGGTTTCGCTGTGCTTGTCGCGACGTGATAACGGGACGTAATAGTGCACGCGTGCCTGCAACGTTGCGTACGTATGCGAGAGAGTTTACCGCGCGGGTAGAGGCAGAAACGTCGGAAAACGCGCGACGGGAGACGAGCGAGGACTTAAATCAGATTGCTGGATCGGGAAAATCTCTGTCGCACGTCTGCTCCGCGCAGTATTACCTCGTGATAATGGTTTCAGGGGGGGGGGGGCGGAGACGCGCACGTCACCGCTACGGCGACCGGACGGTTATTTTTTATTTTTCGCCCGGTGTTCATATCCTAAACTGTCAAACCGTTTCCTCCGGACCGGCTGCTGCTGCTGCTCCGCAGGTCTGACAGCTTTTGTGCGCGCCGCGGCCGCGCCACTATCCGACCAGATCTACGGCGGCAATATCGTTACAATACTATTATCATCGCGCGCAACGTTACGGCCAGTTCAGAGAGTGTACGTGCGCGCGCACTACGATAACGTTGTAACGTGTGCCGATCGATCGATCGCGTACGAAATCAAATACAATGATAATGATCAAATCGTCACGAAGACCACTGCATCATCGCGTCCCGCGGTGCAGGCCGAACGAAGCGGACGAGTCGAGGCGCAGCGGTTCGTAAAATTGTATTCAATTGATATCGGTGCAATGCAGACTTGGGTAAAATACTTTTTAAAAGTATTTAGAATAAATACTCGAATACTTACAAAAAATAGTATTCCGAATACTTTTAAAATTCCTCTAGTTTTTCATACTATAAAAATTATAGATATCATGAGAAATATTTGAAATTGTAGACTAAATATATGTTACTTTATTGCATTTTTATGTTATATAATTGTTATAGATTATGATTTACAACAATAATAAAAATCTGATAAGAGCTTATATCTACAAGATATGAAGAAGAAGTAATAAAATCGTTTAAAAAAAGAGATGATATATGTTTAAAAGGTATTCGAAATAATGTATTCAAAATACTCGTTATAAGTATTCAAAATACTTTATTAAATACTTTCAAAAAAAGTATTTAAAAAGTATTTGAAATACTTAAAAAGTATTCTTATACTACAGTATTCCGAATATTGTATTCGGAATACTACCCAAGTCTGGTGCAATGCAGCGGGTCTTCGGTCTTCGGGCCCCGTACGTGTGTTGGTTTTATTAAAATAATTTCACCGTTTAGTCTAAGTTATCGTTTTGTGTTCGAAACTAACTGTTGTAATTGTGCCAATAAATATGTCAGAATTAAATATAATGACGACCGCAGCAACATCATATTTCACAGTGCAGGCCAAATGAGATGGGGCGGCGGTTTGTAAAATGATATTTAAGAACGCGGACACCGCGGGTTTTCTATCGGGACGCGTATGTGTTATTTACGTGTCGGGAGGTCCGTGATCCGTATGTTTGTTTTGATTAAAACGATTTCAGTTTTTAGTGTAAGTTATTGTTTTATATTCGAGTAGCCGCAGTACTGAGTCTTATTCCTCCGTTCGGTCTGTGACCGGTTGATTTATAGTTGTCGAAGATCAGTGTTGGGAATAGATAACTAATAATTTATCTAGATAAAGATAAAGATGACTATACTTATTCTTATCTAGATACAGATAAAGATAGTTATACTAAATTTCATCTAGATAAAGATAAAAATAAGTACATTTTTATCTAGATAAATATGAGATAATTTCATGTTTAATTTTGAAAATATTCAGGATAATACAGCCTACAGATATTAGGTAAAAAATTCATAATTAAAAACATTTTAAAATAAATATCATTTTTTCAACTCATTTCAAATATTAATAAACATAAAATAAATTTTTTTTGAAATAAACTTCATAAGAAGATGTCAAATCATTCTTAAACTTAATATTAAAAAAATCTTAGATTTGAAAAATAAAATAACAATACATTTCTGTCTTTTTTTTAACAAATTTCAAACATTTTGAAAATAAACATATAATATAAAGAGTTATTTTTTTTAAAATAAACTTCATAAGAAGATTTTCATCTTGCCAGTTTTTATCTGTGTAATAGGTATATAGATGTACAGAAAAATGTAAAAATGAAAATATAAAAACATTTTAAATTTTCAAATTTTATTTTTATTCTATTTAAATAAATTATCTAGATTGGTACTCATAGATAACAAGATTTTTATCTAGATGAAGATAAAGATAACTGAGTATAAATTTATCTAGATAAGAAAAATATAAATAATTTTTATCTAGATAACTTATCTAGATACATTTATCTAGATATTTCCCCAACACTGTCGAAGACAAGGTCTAAAAGGCGAAATAGTCTCGTCGACGCTCTGTGAGCGATTCTGTAACCGGTTAGTTTACAGTCGTTTGAGCTCTTTGAATCAAGTAAACGTATACTGTCGAAAGATAAATTTATACGACAATAAAGACGATGCGAGTAGTTCATCGCAAGGACGGACATGAAACCCTTTTGATTCGGTTCTGTGACGTGCGAACAAATGTACATAATCACCGTCTATATATTATTTTATACAAACTTGCACTTGGGAATGTCATTACTCGCAGGGAAAACCACGGGTCACTACAAACATATTCGGTGACCAAGCACCATATCCGATCGCTATTCGGATCTTGAAATATTGACGTATGGGTATTGTCAAACGTCGCGGTCGCTCGTCGATTTGCAAACAATAGCATTATGTAAATGCAAAAAGTTCCAATCAGTCGTACGTTCGGCGCACAGTGAGATGAAATCATTATTAGCACGCCAAAAATATAATATAGGTGAATATATTTTAATTTAGGAAAAAAATATTATTTTTGTTTTAAGGTCAATGTACTTTTTAAATTTAAAATACTTAAATCTAAGTCATTATCACTATTTTCACTACTATCACTAAATTGGTCGATAAAGGATTCTTCAAATTGTTCAAAGTGTTGCTTTCCATTTCATCACTTAGTAAGGTAAAAATTTTGAATTGATAATAAATAATATAAATATTTATATATATATATATATATATATATATATATATATATATATATATATATATATATATATATATATATATATAATATATATAATAAAAATCTGATAAAAATATCAAAGATATATTTCCTACTTTTTTACGAATTAATTTTAGTTATAGAAATACTTTTTTCCTTACATTTTCAAATAATTCTAGGCATGAATATTGACTATTCTGAAATTGACAACCTGAATCTAGCACAAAAAAAAAATCAATGTAAATTAGATCGGATGGAGTTGGATCACGAAAAATACAAATAAAATCTCAACATCCTATGCTATTTTAAAGTTAATTTTGGTTGAAAAAAAGAACGTCGAGTTTGATTAAATTGTTTTAATGAGAAATGTAGTTTAGTTTGAAATGTTATCTGATACATTGTTAGTAGACCACGTAGACGAAATAATGAATTATTATATAATTTAAATTAAGTTTAAGTAAGTTAACAACTTACTGAAATAGTAAAACCTTTCAAATCAACAACTTTTACCAACATGGTGAATATCAATCTTACAATTCTTAATACTGTTCGGTATCGGTTCCGCGTCAACTAAAATTTCATTAGTTTGATAAGATATACATTTAAAGATACGTGTAAAGAATATAAAACTATTATTATATCTCGTATTGTTTACAATCTTTATTTTTTAATTTTGTCGTGCTAGAATTGATTTTATTTCACTGTGCGGCGTGCTCTGGTGTTTTTTTGGCTATTTCTTTCAAAATATTTCGGTTTTCAGTATCTCGCTTAGTTTTCAACGTCTTGCGTTCGCTGCATGCTGTCTGGTTTATAGACGTAGGCTCTACAGGTGAAATCAGTCGCTCACACAGAGAGAGGAAGAGGGTGCGTTAAAAGGTCATAACCCCTTCTTGAAATGTCTTCCTACATTAACGTTTTACTATTTGTTTGCATAGGATTAAATTCAATTAATCTCATTGGTCAATTATTAATAGCTCAAGCACCCCTCGCCCCGAAAAAAAATCTGTATACGGTACTGGGTGAAATGTTCATATTTCACGACCGGGTATTTTATTCGGTCGAAAGTTCGGATAAATCGTCGATTATTAATTAGGTTTTGCACTTTTGGCTTTTTGCACGCGTTTTGAACGCGATTAATACGGGGATTATGATATAATATTATCGTCTTCCACGACTGCGAATAATATGTCTAGTCCCATCATTGTGTTTATGCAAACATTTTCTACGTGGCACGCCAAAGAACAAAATTGCTTTTAATCTGCCACATCCGTAAAATCAACCAAAATCATGCCATTAGGTGCGCTACGCACTATACAAGTGCACCGTGCATGTATGTTATTCATAACATCTTGTGGTATTACGCTACTTAACATTTTTAGATTATAATATTCGTCATAAAAAAATGATTAAATTACAATTTTGTGTTTATATTTCGGTAAGATTGTACAAAAACTACATTTTTATAAAAACCTCAACGGTACGTTAACTCTTAAATAGTTTTCTACTTTTATTTCAAAACGCTGAATATTTTTGAAAACCGAAAATTATATTATACCTAACATATTGGGTTATTTTTGAGGATTAACATAAAATAAAAAATATATAATTATAATTTGACTGTATAACTATAACTCATATTATTTCGTTCATAAATATCACAAAAAAGCCGCAGTCTACCACTGCATATTACAAAGCAATAATTAATTAAGAATATAATAAATCGGATACGATTTCGGATTAAAAATCTCCAGAGAAGTTTTGGAGCTCGTTTTCTAGGAGAAAAGTTGTTGACAAGTACAAAAAAAAAAAAGAAAAAAAAAAGCACACATATCATGGTAAAACCAATAGTTTCCTCGTTTCACTCATAATCTAAAAGATGTATTTGCATGCTGTATAATCACTTTTACACATTAAGCTCCAAAAGGCGTTGAGCTTCATCACGAGTGCGTAATATATATATATATACATATGTAAATGTACGTCTTTATACTCGATATGGTACAAAGACATGCATCGATAGGTGGTGAATTACTTTATCGCATCATAGTACCCTATCGTTTACAGATCGGCTGTCACTTAATTTGTAAATTCCTAAGATTTACTATTACTAAATAGAGTGTAAATTTGTCAACCCAACCACCTAACACCAAGCAACTAAACTGCACCCACCCAACCACCTGACACTCTCACAATCACCAGACACCCTTACCATAGTTAAATGCAGGGGCGAACTGTCCCATGAAATTACGTATTCGGCGCCACTGGTTACAAGTAAACCATAATATTTTATCTCGGCAATCGACATACTGCACTGTTAGATGTGTAAACATATTTTCAGTTTGACGATTTTTTTTTTTTTTTTGACAGTTAAAATATTTATTGCTCTTTCATATTACACTTATATACTACCCGTTAATACGCTACTGACTGTGATTAAATAGTATGGTGAACATAATTTTTAATTATAATTTTCTTAAGGACGGCAAATTTTAACTTACCCCGGGGAGGCACCATGACCTAATGCGGCACTGCGAATCGCCCGTGTAAACGCATGCATGGGTGTACATGTACATGTACATATTTGTGTATATGTGTGTGCGTCAGTGGCATAGTTATTTTGCAGATGAAACAGAGGCAGTTGTCTCGGCACGAACAATTCTTTGGCGGTACACATAGTATATGATAAATTCTATTGATCTATTTCAGTGTGTCCCAACTTTTTTACCAACGGAACCTTTGTAGGAACCTAATTATTTTTGGGGAATCTTATTTTCTACAATAATGTTAATGCATATCACGTTTTAAATATCTCGGGCGACGGCTATAGCAATTATTATAACATAATTATATGGCAAATATTTTACGATAAGATAAAGTCACGACGAGGATCAATTCTCGTTCATAATTCGAGTTCTTGTTCAAATTTAAAATGTTATTTATTTTTTCCCGAATTCGTCATGGAATCTCCGGCTCACGGAACACCTATTGGGAAACACTAATCTATTTAATAATGATTAAATGATTAATGCGCTACAGCAGTGTGATTGAGTGAATCTTATGAAAAAAAAAAAAAAAAAAAAAAAAAAAACATGAATATTGTCACGGTGACGTAGCTTCGCCACTGGTGTGTGCGTGTGCGTGGATGACTGACGGCGGCGGGACCGATGATACGTACGCGTGGTGCATTGTCTTACGGTTCGCGAGCAAACGCACGCGTCGAGGATGAAATCCGTGAAGAACATTGTTTCGCGAACGGGGCGCGGTGCAGTGAAAAGATGACGAGCAAGAAGTGCCTGCGCGCATAACGTCGCGTAAACGTTGACGAGGGGTAGGGGTAGATTTCGGGTTGGAGTTCGCGAGGGTGTGACGAGGTGATTCGAGCGGCGGAGGCGCGTAATAGCCTTACGACGAGAACAAGCCGCGCGTAGCCCGTAAAACCGCAATTTTCTTGTTATCATAATCGTGCCGTGAGAACGATCCGCAACCTGACGGCGGCGAATGCGAGAGCGGGTCAGAACGGACTCGCATAAGAGGACCGTCCCGGTGGCAAGCGTGGACGGGGTGAGAAAACGGCAACGGTAACGGGAAGACGTCGGCGTGTGTACGCGTATTACGCGTATGACTACGACGGGCGGCGGCGGCGGCGGCGATCGCGGGACGACCGTGTGGGCAAGTGGACGAGCGGGTGCGTGATAAACCTTGACGAAACACTCGCGAGCGTAGATGCGAGAGCTGCCGCGGCGTTGGTCCGCGGCGGGATGAACGGGCGGAGGAGGGAGGACGACTACCGACGACCGAGAGGAGGTGTAGGTGTGGGGGGAGTTTAAAAGTTCTCGTTTAAAATCGACTTAAACGCAAAGTTCCCGTGCGCGGCTTTATTGTTTATCTCCGCGACGCCGTTGTTAATGCCGGGCACGCGGATTTCGGAGAGCACGCACACACGCACACGCGGGCGCGCGCGCACACCTTTTGTACCGCTCGAGCTCGTTCGCGCGTAACGTTCAAGCCGGAAGACCCTCTTCTCGGTAAAACAACCACCCCCTACCCCCTCCCACTTTCGTGATTTTCGCACCTCGTCATCGTCGTCGTCTTACACGCTGTCTGACGACGTGTACAGTACCTCTGAGACGAGGCGCGCGTGGAAATCGCGACAAAACGGTTTACAGATCCCGGGGTTACGCGTTACGCGTTTAGGCGTGTACGGGCGAGGCCAAGGGTGGAAACGGATTCGGACCGCACCCCCGGCCGCACTCGCGCGATCGGACTGCAGCGTTGCACGAGCGGTGATCGTAATGGGTGAGGGGGTTGTTGTTTGTTAGACGTCGAACGTCTAACAATGGATTCGAAACGACACTGCGCGTTTACAGACAAACTACAGAACGCTGCACGAGGAATCGGTTTTGTATCGTTCCCGTTAAATCCCAAATTTTCCCACGGAACACATCAGAACGTCGAATTCGATTACGAGTAATTATATTTATACGCGCTATACGAGTAACGTTGTTAGTGGAAATATCCGGTTACGATGAACTCGGGTACGAGTCTCCGCGGTTGGCTACCGATTACCTGAGCTTTCTTATACGCGTCATAGAACCCTTACACGTACAGTTTTTCAACCTAAATTGTTACCTGCACGTATACGTAAATAAAAAAGAAACGCTTATGTCTAAACAAAACGTTTAAAACACTTACACGTTAATATACGAATATTAATACCTGTGACTACCAAAAACGATAATCAACAAATGTATTTAGCACGTGGTTTGAATAATGTCATGGAAACAATGAAAGTCTACTATTTTTTCCTATATACATATAATATATATAATTTTGTTTTGAGGCTAGTGAAAAAAGAAAATTAAAGTTGTTCTTGGTCTCATTTTAGTTTTTACATTTTTATTACTTCTCAATTAATATGATAAGAAAATATAACATCAAATTCTTATCACAGATAAAGAATGTAATGAGTTTGACGATAAGACTATGTGGTAAGTAACTTCTTAAGCACAATATTATTGTGATGAACTTTCTTAGAGTATCGTAAATTTGTAATTCAACCAATTGAACCAATACGTATAATTATGAATAGGTACCCACCGAAAATTCAAAAATCGATTGGTATATGACCACGGACTTATACTGCGTTGTATATAGCAGAGGTGACCAATAGATTAATTGCAACTCTATCAGGATACAAATAAAACATTAATTTTTTTTTCCTAAATTTTTTTGTCTTTAGTCAACTCACGGCTATAAAAATCAAATTAATAACAATTAATAATAGCAATGTATAGTAATAGTATGTAGGAATAAATAACTAAGAAAAACACAATTATTCACTGAGATTCAGTAGGTGTATAAGCAGTGGTACACACTCAAAAATAAATAGGGGTAGCATATAGAATGAATGAAAAAATACCATCCACCCACCAAATCACTTTCAAAAACAAACCTTCAGGGGTTTCACCCCCACACCTCTTTAAATGTAATTTTATAATCTTTTTAATAATTATAACTATCATATTTATAATATACTAAATAAGATATTACTTTTTTTTTTTTATTCGATCTTCAGCTAGATCAGCTTAATATTAAAGTAATAAATATTAATTTAAATAAAATATAGGTTATCGGTTAATTATTAAATATATAATTCAAATTTTTACTACAACTACAATTTATACGATAACAAATTGAATTGTTATTTAAGGGTTAATAATTATATTTATACCCACTGGAACTCAGTTATATACTTTAGTAAGTAAATTTAAATTAGTATAATAAATAATTTTCTAATATGCTGCTGTTATTGGCAAATGTTTTAAATATTGTGGATATTGTGATGTTGTGATATTATGGATGATAAAATACTTATGCTGCTGTTATTGGCAAATGTTTTAAATATTGTGGATATTGTGATACTGTGATATTGTGGATGATAAAATACTTATTAGTATTTTGTCAATTACCTCTCTATATTAGGAAATAGACTAATGGCTAATATTATTCTATAGTTTATTTTTAATTTTTTTATTCGTAGAATAATTATGATGTAATATTGTAGAGCTAAGGTTCCATACATCCACCAAAAAATCAAAGGCAATAGCTGGCACCCTTTAACTCTCCAGTTTGCGCTACTGTATGTAAGTGTATTTAGTTTATGTAATCTAATGGATATTCCATTTCAAATAACGGTCTTTATCGCGTTCGCATAAATTGATAATACATGTATTAATATGTGTTATGTAAAATTGTAAAATTCAATTTATTATTAACTAGCTGATCCCGTGCACTTCGTTGCTCGTTAAATATACCAATTATATATGACTCAAACTTTGTTCAATTCGTTATATAATATTCGATGGATGATGTTCTAGATTTATCTTAAGTTTTGTGTTGCCCAGAATAAAAAAATAAAAATTCTGATTTGCAGCAGTATATTATCAGGTAGGCAATCTACCTGCGGTAGATCGCGAACCTAGTGTTGTTTGTACGTAAGTGTATGATTTAACTCTAATAAAGTATCAAAGTTATACCAAGTTTGACATAATACGGTGGTAGATTAATATAATCAATTAATACATAATCCTAACCTAATCTTAACGTATTAAAATCCGATGAATAAAATAAACCAAATTTTACCATTTTTAAATTAGCCTATCTTCTTTCCACAGATCTGCACACACACATTCATTTATATATAATATAGTTAATCCTGTGCACTTCGTGGCCTGAAAAATCCACAAAAATTTTGATTGTTCAACTCCTTTTTGGTGTAATTCACTGCAGTAAGTGCAACTCAGCCATGGGAGCCAAGATCGTGGGAGCCAAGATCATGGGAGCCAAGATCATGGGAGCCAAGTAATCATGAGAGTCAATTAACAAATAACAAAACACAAAATAATTATTATATTAATTTTATATATTACCAATGGCAACCACTGATAAATAAATATTATTCTCAAATCTTGTAACCCCCATAGCAACCATTTATAAACAAAAATTTCTATCGTAAATCTCAAAATTCCTGTTTGAGCACCTCCCGGGGATGGTCAATCCTCTTTTTAAATTAGCCTTAAACCTACTCTCAGACCTACCAAATATACTCAGAAAATTTCATGAAAATCGGTCAAGTTGTTTCGGAGGAGTTCGATAATCAATACATTTTGCGATTCATTTTTATATTATAGATTATTGTATTATATTATAGATTATTAATATTTTAAATATAAAAAATATAAGTGCGACCTGCATGTATATAAAATACATACTAATGTATAAATCAATAGATGAGTGACAATCTTTTACTTTTTTTTTTCTGATCAATCTTGACAACCTAGAAAAGCTCAGAAGTCAGAATGAAATATAAATCATGATAATAGGAATGTAATGATGATTCGATTTTTCTCATAAGTTTTTCAGGTGTTTAAAAGGACATTTGTTCACGTATTTGGTTTTAATTTTATCCTTATTATTAAATCTTATGCAAATTATATAATATATACCAGGATTAAATTAATGGATTTAAATATATAAAATTTGAGTTTGAAATTGTAGAATTCTTTAATCTAATTAAAAAATAAATTTATTACAAAATATATGTAGTTATCAAAACTTCATTATAAATCATACATAAAAGATTACTAATTCAATTTTTCAAAATCCGAAATCCTCATTTAGAGTGAAATTTGGATTTCGGATTTAAAATTTCAAGAATCTGGATTTTCGAACTTTGAAGAGTATTACTTTTTATCACTACCTTATATCACCAAAATAGTTAATTTTCATCAAAACATAAATAAGAATATGTTATAGAGATATTTGAATATTTTGAACCTCTGCAGTTATATGTATTGTATAATCAATTTCACTTGTTAAAAACGCGTTACGCTATTACATTGTTTCTATAATATACGAATATTACGATGCAGATCTTAAATTCTGTATCTACCTAAAATATGTCGTGTAATTGTAAACCTCGTGGAATTTGTCGTTATCTGGACAAGGCAGTGCACTTACCCATGGGTAAGATTGTAAAGTACACTCGATATTTTAAACTTTTTTAAACGATCTAATCAAAAGTTTTTCATTTTGTTTTTTACTTGTCTCTCAAAAATGATCATTGAAGTTGTGTGCATAAATTATCTTTCAAAAGGCGAATGACTTTAATTTTTAATTTAAGTTCATATTTATAATATGAATATATTCGTATTACACTATATATGAACACCTGGGTCAGATCACCGCATTGAAAAAGTATCATAGATAGCTCCTAATTTTTTTTTTTTAATATTTGTACAAAACCATAAAATTACAATGTTATATTCGTAAAATAAAAAATATCTGATTTCAAACTTTCAAGATAAGGCCCAAATATATTTGTTGTTAAAAAATGATTTATTATATATTATATGTATACTTTTTATTATTTATTTCCTAAATAAAATCACTGACAAGTATTTAATATCTTTGTTGAAATACATCGACAATGAATTCGCAAGAAATATGACCAATTGTTTTTCATTTTTCAAGAAAAGATTAACATTTCTACGAATAAAACATAACGGTATAAATAATTCTTGACAATCCTATGTTTATACTTATATAAGTTTGTATTGAAGTTTATCGATCGATTATTTAAAGTAACTGATTCAAACCGTTCATTCGTTTTTCTTAACGTAAACGTTAAAAAAAAAAAAAAAATTAAAAATGTAATGATGAAATAATTACTCAGTCTACTCTATTTTAAATTTCACTAATACATCACATTTGTATCTTAATCAACATTGTGTGTAACAATAGTTCATTTAATATTTGACACTAATACCTTTTTAGAACAACGCGTTATTGTATAGGATTAGCGTTGGAACGCTGTAAAATAATTATTATAACAATAAAGTTTTATTTGTGTTTATTTATAATATATTAAATAGTACTTCATTATTATTTTAAAATAATTAATCAATAACAGTATTATTATTATTGGGTTTCTTTTGACATTAAAATATTTCTATCCCGTACAATGTTCGCAATCTCGGAGATTATATTATAATTTAATATTATACGGGCTAAATTGCCGTACGCTGCAATTACATGCGCGTTTTAAACGTTATGCGTACTCGTCAAACTGAGGATTGTCATCCTTGATTATGCTGGACCAGTATTTGTGGTCAGTCGGCGATTCGTCATAAATGTACGACTAATTATACTGATATTGGAACGTGGCGTTACTTAAGCAAACGCGTTCAATGCACTAATCTCTTGTTATATTATTGTAACGTCTATTCAACCATAAATTACGACGCCAAACCCAATGAATACAACTATGTGACGTGTATACACATGTATACCTATCTAATTTACCAACCATTTCATAATTATTTCACCCTTATTTACGCGAGTTCTAAAGAGCCCATAATTCTCGTTATCTCTCTCTCTCTCTCTCTCTTTCTCTCTCACCCTCTCTATCCATCTTCCTCTTTCTCTTTCTCTATTGCCCGTCTATCTATTGCATTTTATACTGTAATACACACTCGTTAAACTTTACACTAACTTTCATCAACCAAATAAACCATTGGGTGAAATAAAAATGATCAAAATCACCTAATGAAAGAGTTGTCGGTGTTCGCGACGATAGCGATATTATATGAGAGTGATTATCGAGAGATGTACGTAAGGATTAAACCAATTTCTTATGGTTCCCTAATAAAAACATAATTTATCATATAAATATTCTTAGGTTTTAAATATTTTTTTCGAGTATATAGATTCATATACCACAAATTTAAGCTAATTTATTTTACGACCATTTGGGTTGATATTTCCTGAAAGTTAAAAATCGAGTACGACTAATGTCTTTTCAGCCCTATTAGCCCGAACCATCTCAATCAATTCTCTATTTTTTATACTACGTGTTCATTAATTTTCGCTTGTTGTATACTATGTCCCTATTAAAACAATCCATCGACTAAATAATTCAATGCATTCGCTAAAATATAAATATATGTAGACACGCTTATGGTAATAATCATGGCTCAATTTAAATATCTGTTGTCGAAAATTTAATCTTATTGGATAAGCCCGAAAAATTAACAATCAAAAAAATCGACATAAGAAAACATTGTCATTGAAGATAATGTCGATAAGGTAACACAAACGATTCCGGATCATCAAACGTAATATTTTTTATAATATTATTATATTATATATATTATAATATTATTTATATTATTTATTTTTTTATTTTATGTTTTTAAGTAGATTTTGTTAAAAACTAGTCTCGACTGATTGGCGTTTAAATACGTACAAAAATCAGCAATACAACAACGGTACAATCTAAAAATAAAGTGTATTTATAAAATTACAGATCCTATGAGATCGTTGAAGATCGAATAGCAGATGATACCGAAATTATTACGACTCCCGCCCACCAAAACGTACCGAAATCGGTGTTTTCGTCTGAAACGGATTTTGTCTGCGAACAGTCGCACAAGAGTGCAAATGTGCGCAAAACGCGTGTGTGTTAAGATCTTTGGACGCGTCTCGTGGCATGTGGTACAGAGGCCGGAGGATCGGTGGTCTGAAGACAGACACGCGGTGCGAGCCAGCGCACACGTTTCCGAAAACTCGCGATTCGCGTAAAAGCGGATAAAAGCTATTGCTGCGGCGGCAGTAGCGTCGGCGGGCCGGGATGTGAGCGGGATCGGGGAAGAGGTGCGATATCCTTATATTAAACAGTTACTAAAAAGTGACAAAATTAATTTCGCTCGAACGCGACGCGAATAAAGCTCTTTACCGGAGCCAGCGAAAATATATATAAAATAAATTTATTATATATATATAAACACCACGTACTAATACACGAGAATAGGTACGTGTATATATATATATATATGTATATAAACTGTTCTCTGTGCAACGGTTTCGGGTGTGTATGTGTGCGCGTAATATTTATATATATATAAAATAAGCGCGGCAGCGGAAAGCTCGCAAATAATAATAATAATAATAATAATAATAATAATAATATAAAGCGCGCGAGAAAGCTATAATTCAACCGGCAGCCAACATTAAGATTACTAATCTTTAATCCTCGGGCACCGCTACCCCCGGCCTCGACCGAACGCGCGCCGCCGCCTCCTGGTCCTCCGAGCCGCCGCCGCCGTCACCTACGCCACGAGGACGACGAAGAGGATGCCGCGGCGGCGGACCATACCCCGCCTCGGTCGTCCTGCTGTCGTCTTCGCCGCCGTCTTCGTATACCCCCCAAAGTTAAGATTTACGGGCCCGAAGGCATTATACGAGTCTCGGAATCTTCCACGGCGAATTATTATGATATAACGCTAAGAAATCGTTATTATATGGTAACGGGCTTATCTCGGGTACACGCACAGCCCCGACGCGCTACGCCCTGCCCACCTCCCCGTCCCTGCGTCCCTTGGTCGCACCTCCATAACCCGACGCCGGAGCGTGTACACAACAACGGCCTCGTCGTCGTCGGTGCGCACCCAGAAGCTGTACGACAAGAGCATACACGGGCGTGTGTGTACGAGCCAGTCCGTGCGCGTGTAGTCGGCGGAGATTTTTTCTCTCCCCCCCCCCTTCCCGCTCATCCCTCGCACACTTCTTTTACGCGAGACGTGAAATATTACCCTTCCCCCCCTGCCCCCGGTACCGTGGTTCCATATCAATCTCGTTACGCACAGATAAACCCTTTTCGCGCGAGCCGCGTTAGAGGCTGTCCTCGGGCTCTCGCCGACTCGCGCGCGATAATCATCGCACGGCACGTGCTCGCAGGTACGGCAGGTCTCGTTACGGGACGACAACACTATCGCGTTCCGACGCGTGTCCGAGATCGCGAATTTTTTTCATTTTCATTGTCATATCTCTCGTCCGCCCTCCTCGCCGCGCCTCTTCGCGTTTCCCGCGCGCCGAACCGTGCCGCTGGGAGACACGTACACGGCTCTCGGCCGCCTCGGTACCATCGTGTGCGCAACCGTCCGCGAACGGAACTCGAGTAACCGGTCGGCCTCCACGCCGCTCCGTCAACGCGAATGACGGACAAGAGTGTATCCCGTTCACGCTGCGCGACGGCGCAAGGTTTTTTCCGGTGCCGCGGCCTGCCGGAACGGCTAAAGCTTGAACATTCGTTTGATACAACACATTCGTAAGCGGAAACGAGTTGTGTGTATAATTATTATTATTTTTTTTTTTCCTCGTGGGTCAATCGTAACTCGAAATCGGTAATCATTGTAACTTTAAAATTCCGTTCGGGCACGGAAGGTTTAGACCAGTGATGTCTAGGGGCTAACGTGTAAATTCGTATTTTTACTGTGACATGATAAATTCGTTTCTTGTGATTTTCAATAAAATTAACCATATTTGATTTTACGTGTTTTTACGTATTTCTCAATAATTCCATTTTATCCTACGTATTTAGACAGTTTGTTAGAATACGACTGTCACAATTGTATATCTAAATTGTATTTTCTAATTGGTAGTTCTTCCTTTATCTGAAATATTGTAGAAGAAACAGTAAAAAAAACTTGAAAAAGTACAAGGAAAAATTGGCGAAATTATAAATACCAAAGTAAGAAATATTCTACAAGAAAATTCTGGTTTTGCACAAATGAAAGCTTTCAAAAGTATTCTCACTGGTCGTTTTTCTGAAGTTCCATTAGATGTAGAACTTACTCCTTCAGACATGGTCAAAATGCAGTAGTGTCATGCACTAACATTAGTGGAAGTTGAAAAATCATTTAGTCATTATAGGGCAGTTTTACGACCAATTCGGATATCTTTTGATTTTGGAAATTTAATAATGCTTGTTATCATAACGTGTAATCAAGATAATTAATTTTTATTTTTAATTTTTTGTATTTGTATTTTATAATTTTCAATACATTTTTTTAACAATATCACTATTTAAAATATTAATAAATAAAACATATTAGTAAAATACATATTTTGAGTATTTTAGCACATATTTATATTTTGGTTTCATAAATACATATAAATCCGAGCCCTAGTGTGATGCCAATCTTTTTCCTTTAGCGGGCCACTTTGGTAAAAAATTATCTTAAAGTGGGCCGCTAAACATAAAAGTACGAATAATATCAATATTTATCTAATAATGTTATTTTATTGCACATATTGAATTCGTTTTCAAATATTTTATTGATTACTGAAATGATTACAGATTGAGGTACACGCTATAGGTATACATAATTTCATCAGTACGTTATTTTATTGGAGGTGCATGGGTTATATCGTGTTATTGCTATTTGAAAATGCTCGAAAATAAAATTAATACATTTAAAAGAAAAAACGCATTTGATTATAATTTTATTTTATTTTTTTAATATTTTATTTCATTTTATAAAAATATAAAGGACCACACTGAATACCTTCGTAGGCCACATGTGGCCCGCGGACCGCGGGTTGGGCACCACTGGTTTAGAAGGTTATACCGATACGGAAGAAGCGAAAATAACATCCAAAGAAGCATTGCAGACGGCAAATGGAGTCATTACCTATGTATAATAAATACAATATATACATACATTTATTTTTTAATATACTTTTTTTATTAGACCCGTGCTACATGAAATCACTTAATTTAAGCGTTTATCGGTATTGAATTTTATCACGTCGATCGTAAAATGTAGACATTTATTTTTCTCTATCATTGAACTTCAGCTAAAACATTAAATGTCTAGATATTATTTATATCCATATCGGCAAAGATAACATTGCTATAGTCATTAGGAGGCACTTATTTTATTGAATTGGTTCAGTCATAAAATTAAATTAATTAAAATAAATGCTAGTTATCAATTTTAATGAATTTTTTTACTATGGCCCGGATGGACTTTACAGTTCTAAAAATTAGCTATCTCTGGTGTTAAGTATCAATAAATACATCAATATCGATATCAGAAATTAATTTTACCGTGAACCCATATTCGTTGCAGAATGGTTTTATCAAGAAAACGCAATAATGTATGTTTTTTTTTTTTTAATTCAATGATAACGTTAATATTGTGCCTTTTTTTGCCTTAATCGGTTTCTGTTTCTGTAATTCTTTGGCATAAATACGTGTGCAACAGAATGCGTTCTTATTGCTCCTTAACGAATTTAGGTAGAATTAAAAAGGTCGATCAGGTTCTAGCAAGGCCACAACACGAAATTAATTAAATTAAATTAAATTAATTAATTAAAAATGTATTACATTTACCAAGTTAATATATTTTGAGTTTAAATAAGTTCACATTTATCACGATATATTATTAACAGTCATAAAGTTTTACAAAATATTGTTATTATAAAGTGTATTTCAATAGATAAATTGATGGAAATAACTAAAAACAATTGGAGTACAACACATATACATCCTATTACCTAAAATCCCTCAATAAGTAAACTTAACTACCGAAGCATTTTACATTTCTGATTCAAAAAAATAACTATATCGTCATAATGTTACGTCGGCTGTGGTTGTTAGTGGTGGGCATATCTGGATTTGATAATGCCGAATAATTTTTAATGTCAAATCTGAATTTCATGGATTATCCGGATTATCTAAATTATTCATTTCAATTCTGCCGTTGAATAACTCATTTTTATATTCACATACATTAAATTAAGGTTAAGCAGTAAGTATAAGTTAATTGAGTATTCAGTTATGATATCACTAATTATCATAGAGGAATAAAAAAAATCAACAGTTGAATGACTTTTTCATTTGGCTAATAACAATCCTTATCCTTATATATATAAAAGAACAGGGCTTTTTTATGTACCAATTTTGTGACAACACTATTTAACTTTTTTCTAATTTTTTTTCACAGAGTTCTTCCAAATATCTTCCTCAGTGTCACCACGTCGCCCGATTTTTGAATTTAAAGGGTTTAAATCGGCAAAAATGAATTTTTACGTGTAATTTCTGTATCTATATTCATATAATAATAACAATAGCAGTCGCCGATAACAGGAAATATGGCAATAAATTGAAATATCCAAGGGTTCTATTATCTAAAAATAATAATACATTTCTTATCGAAATGCGATAAATGTGTTAGGCCTCGGCAACGGAAACGGATCGGATTTTTTTAGTTGTGGAGAAAAAATTTAAATAAAAAATAGTCACGACGACGATGAACACAAATTGACTACTTACTAATTACTACAAATACTACCAAAAAATCTAAATAATGGGTACCGGATAAAAGTAATCGGATACGAAATCGAAAAGTGTAAAATGTTATATATATAGTCTCGATAAACGGTCCGTTTGAAAAACGTTCAGACGACGGAAATATATCGAGGCAAACCGTTGATTCATCCGATAACGGATATATTATTGTTATTTTTTTTTGTCTTTAAAATTCAGCAACTACTACTATTTAGCACTTGATAGCATTAAGTAAAATACATTTTTTTAAAACACAACAATTTGTGTTGATTTAAGAATTTTATTTTGATAAAACAAAAACTACACATGGGCGAAGCCGGGTAATTCAGCTAGTAAATTATAAAAACTGTTGAAGTCATGATGAGTACACCGTAATTCATAAAACATAATATTAATTTAATATTAAATTAATTATATAATAAAAATGCATTACAATAAAATAAAATAATTTATTTTACTATAAATTAAAAATTATTATAAATCACATAAAAGGAAAATTCGTGATCCGGATAATCCGGATACTACAGTAAATCCAGATAAGAATTTGATTCAAATCCAAATTTAAAAATCCAGACATTCGGAAAATTGAAATCTTCGGATTTTATGCCCATCCATAGTAACTATACGCATCTCACGTATAATATATTATGTAACGTTATTTGGTATTGTTTTATTTGTTTAGTAACAATTTTTTTCTCATTACATAAATATAAGTATTGGTTTCAGTGGAGGTGTAACGAATTTAAATTTTACTATGCCTAAACATTGTTCTAACCGTTTTTTGAAAATATAAACATATATTTAGAACCTATAAATTAACAATTAATTTTTAAAATAAATTGAAATAAAGGTGCTGAGAAAACCCAAGAAAAAAAATTCATTGACATTAATTGGGAAAATATGTACCAAAATGTATAATTTTTTCAAAATAAAAAATAATATTGGGAATCTGTTCAATTCTAAGTTTAAGTTATAAAATATTACTTAGAAAAAAATTACCTGTGGGCTATTAGGAAAAAAGAATGGGGCAGGTATTAATGTTTGCTGCGCCTGACGTTTTAACTATGCGCACGCCCGTCTGTGTTACGTATATACGAGTGTAAATATAAAATTCTTTAATCGCGAGACCGACGAGAACTTTTGATGGCCTCGGGGCTGATCGGTTTCAGGCTCCCTTACACTTGTTTGACCAAGATATACATAATGCTTGTATATACTTACTTTAGTAAAATAAAAGTGTTCAAATGTGCATCTTATGCTACAGCGAATGAGATTATAAAATGTCAAAACAACAAGCCCTTTCGGAAATACGAGCTTCAGGGCTCTAGCCCTCACTGCTTCCCTTTCTCGTCGGCCCTGGTTACTCTGGACACATAATACAGATGTTTTAAGCAACAAAATGTTTATATTACCGACACACAAGATCACTTTTGACTGTGTAAACCACAGACGTTTCATAGAATAATAACTGTACAACGTAATAAGAGTTGATATGTTAAAAATAACTGTCGAGATTCTTCGTGCTTTCGGTTTGTAAATTCAACAAATGTGAACAAATAAACTCTAATAATTATTAATAACCGATTTTCTTCTACCCGACCGTTAAACCAAGGTATCTAAAATATTTGACAAGTTGTTTTTGTAAAGCTAATAATGGGGGTTATCGATAGATTTCACTTCGCCCGGGGAACGAAGACCGCGAATACGCTTAAAAGTCAGAAAAGTGGTCGGTGACAGCGGCGTATTTAGGGGAGGGCGAGAAGAGGCAATCGCTGTGGGCATCAAATTTCATGAGGCATCAAAGTGTTTATATTAAAATGTATTAATAATAATAGTGTTACATAATACGTTATTCGTGCTTACTGCTTCAATTATTATATAAATAATAATCGACCAAATACGAGGAATTTTGGAAATAAAAATTGGTTATTTATAAAATACGATAGCGGTTGTAGTTGTAGTGATGACTTTATCTGTGATTTATATTATACACATCAGGGAATTATTCTAAGGGAAATAACCAGTCGTTAATAAAACCAATTTTTACTTCGACAGCGCGTGACGTATATGTACTACAATAGTCTAACTATTAATTATGCTGCGCGAGATAACTATTCGATTAGTTATATTGAGGTCATTGAAGATTTTGCTACTCAAAAATCTCATCGTAAATTATAAATATTTACATTTCTTTTATGTAATTAAATGTTTTAATGTATATTACGCTTCATATTATACTACGTACTATACTTCTATGTATGGTTATGTTGTTATTTTTTAATCTCAAAATATATTTTAATATATATTTATTTAATAAATGTTTAAATTTTGGGGGCAACAAATTATATGTATTCAGGGCATCAAATCTCTAAAGGCGCCAGTGGTCGGCGAGTCTATTCATCTCAAATACACCGATATCCATGTTTACACACGGACATTAGACGATGTACACGAATGAGCATGTATTCATTACGTTATGGGGCTCGATTCAACCTCGTACGGCCAGAGAAGGCGAACACTGTCCAAGGCGAACATGTCGACCGGTCTCGTATTGTCTGCATTGGACCTGAAAGGTGATCGCGATCGATACACAGATAATCTTATCATCACATTTCGTGTACACGCATGATAAGGATTCCAAGATATTTCCGGTACGGTTCCATCGGCACACTTACGATTGTATTCAACACGTGACCCCGCGACAAGAAATTTACTCCCCCGCGACCGCAGTTGTGGAAACTCGTACGTGTGTATATATAACGGCCGACGGTTCTACATCGAGCAACAGTTGTTCGACGACTAACTTGTACAATAAGTATTCTGACATTCGTTCTCGACTTGAGCCCGTGTCGATAAAAAACGATACTCAAAATGATCAAATTCCTCGCGGTAATCGTTTGTTGCGCCGTCATGGCGATGTCTGTGATCGGGGCCGATGAAAAATTCACCACTAAATACGATAACATGAACCTCGCCGAGGTCCTGAAAAATGATCGTTTGGTTCACAACTACTTCGAATGCTTATTGGGCACCGGAACATGTACGCCGGAAGGCGACCACCTGAAACGTGAGTGTGTTTATTTTTTTCATTTATATTTTCAATATTCGGTAAACACAACTATGTGTAAATGTATCACAACACATTTATATTTGTTTATTTCTTCTTATATGTATTGAGCTTATGTATATTTTTATTTATCAAATATTTCCATGAACCCCATACTTTCAATCGCACTTTTTTCGATGTGCCAATAACTGTTTTTCGATCACCGTCCATCGATAAATAATTCTTGAAACGATACATTTCATATTTTTTTACATATTACGAATTAAAATATTGCTGCCCATTTTACCAAATTATCTGTAAGTCTATTATTTACCTTGTCGAACACATAAACAATAACTATGGGTATTTTATTTTGTTCAGTCGTTCTATTCCATGTATTCAAACTACGAGACTATTTTATTTTAACATTTAAGCAAACGAAATATTAAAAATCCTCGTCACATGTTCCACGAATTATAAATAATTTTAAATACAGTTCCATCAAGTTCCTTTGTCCCGATTTGATTTTTTTAATATGTATTATTGTTTTCAAATGTGCATGAGTCGTACGATCAATACGACTAAAAATTAAAACAATTTCATCGTATCTCATCGGTCTATTTTCTTAAGTCAAATATTTTGTGTTTTACAGAGGTAATCCCAGAGGCGTTGAAAAATGATTGCGCGAGATGTTCAGAAAAACAAAAAGTTGGCGTTGAAAAAATCATCCGATTTTTAACGGAACAAAAACCCGACTTATGGGTACAACTTGTAACAAAATATGACCCTAAAGGAATCTACAGTGTACCTTACTTGGAAAAATTGAAGAAGATGAACGTTTGATGTTGAACCAAAATAAAAAAATAGTTCGATGTCTTGTAGTACACGATTTCTCACCAAACACAATTCGACGAAAATCTTCATTTGCTGTGGTGAACCAGTGGATTTATAATTTAATATTTATTTATTTATTGTGTATTTATTTAGCAATTGTTTTATATCGTGTTTAATAATATGTATTATTTATTATGTATTTTTCTCAAAATCACACTTAATTTGTTCTGAAAACTAAATATACGTTGTTTTCAACACCTAACTGATAATTTTGATTTGGTTTATCTAATATATATTTATAAATGTATACAAAGATCATTCCAAAAATAAGTACAACTCAACTGTTAAATGGTCTATGAAAACGGTTTTATATTTTATATTAATAATAATAATAATATCTTGTGCCCTGTTACTTTCGTACATCTTTTAGATTCTGAACGGAGTGATGGAATCTATTGGTTTTACAATGATGTGTGTTTTTTTTTATTTTTTTATTTTTTGTGCCTGACGACACCTTTTTTGGTAGTAAAAATGCTTCGATTTGCTTAAACAACAACTTTTCTGAAAGGAAAGTGAATGTAGATGGTACTTTGGCATGTCAAAAATCCAACTTTTTCAATACTTTTTAAAAAAATCGAAAAAAATTACGAAAAAACGGGAAATTTTACGCAAAATCACGTTTTTACAAATTACATTTTTTTAAAATGCTCTAACTCAAAAACCAAAAATCGCAACAACTTGAATTATTCACCAAATCTTTATATTGGCGTTCTCTATACATGGATAAGATTTCAAAGTATTTTGACATATTTTGACTTATTTATAGACAATTTAAATTTTCGATTTTTGTAAAATTTTTGTTTTTAAACATCTATCAAATTTAATTGGCAGACCGAAAACTCTTGAAAACTTAATACAAGCTTCATAATAAGTTAAACTTATCGTAACTAAAAAATTTTGGAGATCGTTTCACTCAAATTGTCGCTGCATGCAACTGCCAACCCATTCTAATTGAAAAATATATTTATCGTTTCAAAATAAAATATACTTTTTACAATATTTATAAATAAAAATGTATTATATCCTAGACAAACATATTAACTTCGTTCAGAATCGTTTTTCGTATACAATGATATCTATCATTGCATTCAAATTTAATAAATCCATTGTAATAATGACCTATCCTATAAACTCCACTCCCAACTGTACAGCAGAGCGAGGCCCATCCGGTTCTTTTTTTTACATTAGCTTCACGTCTACGAACAGTATTTTTTCATTTTTATCATCAACTTATAAAACCACGCGTTGTCGTCGTAGACGCAACTAGTATTTTTTTTTTTGAAAGGGCTAATTTTTTTTTTGTATACATTTTAATTTGTATCTATATCTATTATGTGGAGGAGAGACGAATATTTAGGGGGGGGGGGCTAAAATCCCCCGTGTTTGTGCTTATGGTCGTTATTTGATCGAAATTATTTACGTAGGTAAAAACGATTCGATGTTGACCAATCCGACCATTTTTGAAGCAGCAGTGAAAAAACGCAATTCGTTTGGCTTCAATACGAAACTTGAACAGATACATTTGTTAGGTATAGTATGCTGTATACTGTGTAACACTTGATGAATTCCGAAATTCGCACGCGTATACAACCGTGTACCACTGTTGTGTTCATACTATTGGTGTTCATTGTCGCGAACATGACATCGTCGACATATGATTTCATTAGGTACGTTCTACTTTTATTTTTAGTTGTACACGTTCCATACATCTTCTGCAGCTATGATGATTTATGTTGTACACTTTTTGTTCATGTGGCGCAACTCTTCGAGTCCTCCTCGGAGGGATACGAACAATTTCATGAACACAATCCCATCGGAGCATCAACGTAGAACAATTCTGTTCCGTGGTCAAGAACACTTCCGTTACCGTTCGACTCCGCAGAAGTGACCGACACTCTCGACCGTTCCACGTTTCTCCTGGTCCGCACGATTTCAAGGCATCTGACCCCGAATCGTTTTGTACCCGAATCCCAAACCGTCGCGAAACCCGAAACGCATCCGTGCCCGCGTGATTGTGTCAAACAATCGTCAACGAATATGAGTTTACGAAAGAGGTTACGACCAAGGTTTCACGTCGAATTTCACGAGAAACTAGATGACCGCTCTCTCGCTCGTTTTTCACGTTTCCCGAGGTCGTGACAGCTACTACTAAATTTAAAAACTCACACCATTACACTACATACAATTCAACACCGATCGCTATCCATCTCGGTAGGATAGTATTGATCCTAAAGAACTTCACAACAGTCTCAGTTTCGGCGTACTTGTCTGACCACTATTGACGCTTAAAACAAATTCTCGTTATTCAACAAATCGTCCATAGATATTGAAGGACTACACTAACAAAAAGAAAAAAAAAGTTCGATTTTATTTTATTGTGTGAAAATCTATTGTCAAAAATTGTAACATTAAAAAACCATCCGACGGCCCGTATTTGAAATACATGCGTGGTATTTATTTCGTGCGATTAAAACAACTGTAGAGAAAAATTGATTTAATGTATAAGTCATTAGAGTACATTTAGAAATATAATTTATATCGAAATCACCAGCTAATAACCATGTAGTTGATGCCTTACACCAATAAAAAAATAAAAAATAAATAGTACATTTATATGAATGTTTTGTATTTCTTCGGATTGTATTTTCCATAGTATTAATATTTCTTAGTTATTACATTTTCACTAACATAAAAAGTGTTTAGATTTTGCAGGAAACCTTCGAAAATTGATTAAATATATATAATATATATATAATATATTTTTAATTCAATATATTACAGATTTGATCGTATTCCATTAAATCAACACGTACTCGATATTGTTGAAAGGTGAATTGGTGAATTGGTTGAGTTGATGCGCAACCTTATATAATTCATGATGCTCAAATTAATTTTTTTCGATGAGACGACCCGATCTCCTTTCCTTCAAACATTATTTAAATGAATACATACTTACTTAATTTATACAAACATTTTATCCGTATTAATTAAATCGTTCATTTAGGCAATATATTTAATTTAATAAATATAAATCGTAAAAAAAAAAAAATAATAAAAATACAAAATGTAAATATAAATATAAATTTATAAAAAATAATATATACGATATATGACTTTTTCATTTGATATTAAATAATTGGCGACCCCCAGGTTGCGCTTCACTGATCCTATCTATAAAATAATTTAAAATTTTTCATTATTAAAAAAAAATTCATAAACATATTAAAAAAAAAAAAAAATAAAACACCACTCGCCAAATAATATTGAAAACTATTGTAGTATAAAATATCAAAATAACATATTTAACTAATTCGTTAATATTCTAAACAATAATACTAATACTGTAAAAATCGCTTTTTAAACTAATAATAATTTAATTAAACGTATAAATAATCCTTCTTCTTTTGCAAATACTGTAGTAAATAAACTTATATGAAATTGGAATAAATTGTATATATCCTAGGCAAATATAAATTTTAAAAAAAGATATAAAGATCACATTTCTGGAATATAATTAAAAAAGTGAGTCCATAATTCAAATGATGCTAAACTTGTTTTGAAAAATAACCATAATATACATTTTGATATTAATACAGACATATATATTAAATACCCAAAATAACATTTACATTAATTCCATTTTAGAAGAGTTTCACATCGACAATGAAATAAAGAAAAATAATTTTAAAAATATTCCAAATTTCCAAATCTAATTTAAAAATAATACATTTTATCAATAAATTATAGTTAATAATAAATAAATATAATCAAAGTACTTATATTTCATAACACATCTATGTCTAATAAGATCTTATTTTTAATAATCTCTTCGGTTAAAATAAATTATCTTTACGTAAAACAAAATCAATATTTCTGAATGTATTTTTTCCTTTATATTTTCATTTCAATTATAATTTTAATGACTTTATACAGGTAGTTTATAGAAATGACAAAAAATAAAAATTTATTAAATAGCGAATATAAATAATATTAAACTCTGTGATTTAATTTTAAACTAATAACATATTAGTTTTAACTATTTATTTACTATTTATTTATTAGTAATAAGTTATTATAATTAATTATAACGCAAGAATTTAAATAAATCTAAAAAAAAACCTTGTAAAAACATGTATTAATTTAAATTAAAATACATATATTATATTCAAGTGAGTTATTATCAGTGTTGGGAATAGATAACTAATAATTTATCTAGATAAAGATAAAGATGACTATACTAATTCTTATCTAGATACAGATAAAGATAGTAATACTAAATTTCATCTAGATAAAGATAAAAATAAGTACATTTTTATCTAGATAAATATGAGATAATTTCATGTTTAATTTTGAAAATATTCAGGATAATACAGCCTACAGATATTAGGTAAAAAATTCATAATTAAAAACATTTTAAAATAAATATCATTTTTTCAACTCATTTCAAATATTAATAAACGTAAAATATAAGATAAATTTTTTTTGAAATAAACTTCATAAGAAGATTTTCATCTTGCCAGTTTTTATCTGTGTAATAGGTATATAGATGTACAGAAAAATGTAAAAATGAAAATATAAAAACATTTTAAATTTTCAAATTTTATTTTTATTCTATTTAAATAAATTATCTAGATTGGTACTCATAGATAACAAGATTTTTATCTAGATGAAGATAAAGATAACTGAGTATAAATTTATCTAGATAAGATAAAATATAAATAATTTTTATCTAGATAACTTATCTAGATATTTCCCCAACACTGGTTATTATAATTATCATAAGGTAAATTATAGTTATATTTGGGTGAGTCTTGAATATTTTTCGATTTTAATTATTCATACGAAGGGCGAGATGTTAGATAAATATTATTAGGATTTTGGTATAACATTCTTGTTGTTTGTCAAACTGTTATGGTGAAATTTATTTTTCATCTCTGTCGATAATTGTTGACATTATACTAGTTATCCTAAGTTATATAGTAAGAAATTTGTATTGTCAACCATACTAGGCGTTTAGAAAATACAACATTTTCTCCTATTATTTATCAGTATTATTGTTTTGGTCGATTATTGAGATCGCACAAACACACCACTAAACTGTAAATGGATACGTTTCGACGTGTACTTGAACATCGAGTTGTGGTAGGATTCCAATTTTACGGTGGGCACAAAATGTTTCGCTTGTCACATATCTTTGATCAAATCATTAGCGGTGAGAGTTATTTTTAAACCACTAAAAGAACTATTTTCCGTATGTACCCAAAGTTTACTTTTTACTCGTTCGTCCGTCAATTTTTCATGTTCACGTTATACGATTGTCGGTAGTCCATTCACGAACATCAGGATATAAAATAGAAAAAAAATGTATAAATCAGAATTTTTTCGCACATCTGTGCTGATATGTTCGTTTTATAGTTGCATACACCTAATATAATTTGATTGAATCTATTCAATTTGATGTGCCTATCAACAATCGAAAAATACAAAATATCATGTTCTATAGGATTAGGTAATAATACGTTCCGTTATTATTATTTTAATTGATTTACAATTTATCAGGAAATATAGTTGTACATTAACTGAACCAGGAATTTTCGTATCTGTTGTTAAGAAAATTGCAATGCAGCAACGTAAATAATAGTCATGCTGACATAGATTCACAATTCGTTAGTAAATTACTAAACTGTAAATAACTAATTTACTTGTAATTTACGTTATTATTTGTCTGTATCTATATGACGTACATACGTTTCATATTACGCTAGTTACTGTATCCTTGTCTGTACGTGGGCGTTAATTTAAAACATAAATAAATAACTATGAAAATTCTATACTTAAATCATTCGGTTTTTTGATACATTCATTAAAGTTGACTGTATAAATCCCCTTAATACCCAGCTGTGTGTATGCATATACAAAAACTAGAGAATATTAAATTTAACGGCAATAAAAAACAATTTAATCTTTGAGAAACTTAGATGCAGATTTACAAGGGAAACCCTTAATTGAACTGATCATAATTTACTAGAATAAAAGTAATCGTAATGCGGTTTTGCTATGTTCTGCGACTAATATTATCTGAACCTCGAAGCAACAACCAAATGACTTTTGTTCTTATACTCAAATAATTCACAAAATACATATTTGTACAGTTCTCGGCCGATTAGTAATGATAATTTATATAAAAAAAATTTAATCTTTACGAAAAGCATGTAATACTGCTTATAGGTCATGAATAATGTTTCGCTTAAGCTTAAGCCTAAGACTTACGGTTTTTTTTTTTTTTTTTAAAATATCAATCAGTTTTAAATAAATAAATATTACTACTGTATCAATTATTTCCATCTCATTTTAAAATATCAAATAAGCTGATTTAAATTGGATATTATTCGTTAAGATCAATTTCTATAGCGTTCGTTCTAAAATGTATCTGGAGTAAATAATCTGTAAGTTTATACAATTTCGCGTACAGTGCATCTGTTACGTTTCGCCCCGTCATCCTTCATGTATATGTATATGTGCTTATATACCGATTTCATACAGCAATAATATCGCATTAAAATGCAGATTTTAGCGGAACCGTGTGTACCGCGTATATATTTTATTTTACGATCGCGCGTTAGTAATAGTATTGACGTAATAATATTATTAATATTAATAATAAGTACTCATTAATAATATTAACGCTGTCGACGGTTATTCCAACTACCTAGAAGTAATTAATTAAAACAGTCATCATATACAAATAACCTATGGATGGACGGTAAAATTGGTTCAACCCTATCATCTTTGTTAGTATTTGCCAAGTATTATTAACCACCACCGTTTATTCTACAAAACCACAAACCACGGATCTTAAGTTTTCAAACGATTTTTACGACTCGAACATGTATTTTTCAAAATATCCGAATGTCTATGTCTGTAAAATGGAACGTATTTTATTTAAAAAATGTTTACCTACAGCTTGAACATGATAATGTATCGTTAAGGTTTTGCCACAGATATTTCTGTTTCGAAATGTATTCCATTATTGTTTTGTAAATAATATTATGTAATGTTAGAAAAAATCATAGAACTTGGAATATTTAAATCATTATCGGATCCACAACTAGATAGTTCAATATCTTTCATTAAATTATGATTAACAAAAGTTCTGAAGTTAGTTCAAAATGTCTTCTTCTTCTTCTTCTTCTTCTACTTCGCCTTCCTCCCAACTATTTGGGGTCGGCCACCCTTGTCCTACACCTCCACTTTACTCGGTCAATCACATCTCCTCTGCAAGTTAGTTCAAAATGTATTTTACAATTAACTTGTTGAATAGGTACCAGTTGAGTATGTAAGACTATGAGTTGTATAATATTACTTTTAGTTTCGTTGTTTTATCTGAGTGGAGTGACATCTTTATTTATATCTAATTTTTACATGTAACCGTTAACCGCCCTGCGCTTTTCAATCACATTGTCATTGGACCACATCCGGTTAATACTTGATATTACATCCTATTTGATTTTGCACCAAGTAAACTTAGTTTTATTTTTCATAGTTAATGGAATTTTACGTTGTAATATCGAACGTCTATTTGACATTGATTTTTTCGTTGATGATTGTTGGAAATTGAAAAAATTATTATTCATTCATTAATTTCATACATTGTATTATTCATAACCTATAAGTATATGTATTCGTTTTACTTTTTGCCCTAGGCATTATTATAAATAAATTAAAAAAAAAAAATTGAAAAATTAATATTAAGGAATTTTCACAGGCAACATATGGAAATAAAACCAAATCCCGATAAAATTTAATAAATACCTTTTTCACATCATTAAGAAAGGATTGGGATATAATACTTTATTATTTCATTCCCAAACTATCAAAAATACATTCCACCAATAAATTCAAGTATCTAGAACCAATGGTTGCATTTCTATTACTTACATTAGCTTGATCTAACGCTGACATTGAGCTGAGATCAACTAAATTTTTTGGCCTTTTTGTTGAAAAAATTGTTTTGTTATTAACTATTTTAATCGTGATATTATCCTCGTTGTTTTCCTCGTTAATACACAGAGAAGTATCAATAAGTTCTAATATAGACGAAGACTGTAATTTTCTTTCGCTTCCCTTTTGTTTCCTTTTATTTAATATTTCACTTTTTTTCTTTACGCTTTTTTTCAATTTTAACTAAAATTAAATCTTTCAGTCCCATATATCCACGACAAACCTATTCTCTTTGAGCTAATAAAAATAACCTATCTTCTTCTATAATTAGGTTATTTTATATGCTACAACTATCTTCTTCTATAATTAGGTGTAGCATGTAAATGCTTTAGGTTTAATATCTTCTTCTATAGTTATTAAATCTCAAGCATTTACATGTGGTATATTAAATAGATCGTCAAGGCTGCTACTAAAATTATTTTAATTTTTAATTTGATTTTCAGAGCGTTTTTTTAAACATATCCATTTTGTGTGTATTTCTTTGATTTGTTTTTTGTAACGTGATATTCTTGTTTCGTTGGCATATTTGCCTTTACCCAAAACTGAATTACTTCAGGTGCAGTCAAAAGCAAACTTTTTTGAATAGTATACTTATTTTCTAATTGTAAATAAAAAAAAATTACCTAATAATGAACGGTTTGATTGTAATTTATTTCCAGTTATAACTTATAATGTTGATCCAATTAACCAAATACCTCGATTTTTATTGAATGCTTAAAAAATAAATTAATATCAATACATATTCCTTTTAATTAGTATAAAAGAGTAAAAAAAAAAAAAATACATACCTGTCATGGTGAAAATTTCAATAAACTTATCACAATAAAAAAACAATTTAATTTCAGTTGGATTAATATACAAATAATATTATTGATGAACTATTAAAATATCGTGATAATATAAAGTAAAAACTCAATAAGACGAAATCGCTTGACCATGCAATTTCCCGTGTTAACGGGGTTTCCGTCTTGACGGGGTTTAAAAAATAAATTTAATACAATTAAAATTACATACGTATTTTTAGCCAGTATATATAAATAATAATTATATTTTTTGAAAAAAATTGGTTGTTGTATTACCATTATAATGTAATTTCATCGTTCAAATATATCAATAATATGAAAATAAACTTATTTTACTAAAATTATGTTTTATTTCCGTCTTAGCGAGGGTTTTCATCAACTTTTATTATCATCGGGAAAAATGTATAACTGTAGTTTATACCTAATAACATTATTGTAGGCTTTGACGACGTCCGATGCGTCGGCGCGCGGTGGCGATAAGCATTACGACGTTTTGTAAGCAATTGCCAATTACACAATGTTATGCGTTGTCATGAATTAATAAGAAACTTTATTTTAGTAAATAATAAGTTTAACAATAATAGTTATGTACATTTTTAGTGCCATTTTAAAATTTAAGAGAGTGCGCTCGAAAAAGAAAAATCGCCTCAATTCTATAAGTTTCAACATTTTTGAGCTATGTGAAGAAGTTGACTTATCATGCTCAAAATTTACCAAAATTATTTATTAAATATATCGAACAAAATTAGTGGGTAAGAGCAACAAATATCAAAGAAAAAAATTGATCTATATAGCTAAGTACTCCCTAATATATATACATACACACACACACACGTGTACATTATGTACAGACTAGACAATGATTTTAATCATGCAAATATTTCCACAAATATTAAAATGACTTAAGTAATAAATATTTTAAAGAATAATCAAGGCATTTAATGTATAAAATATATAAAAATATCACTTTAATTATATAAAAAACATAGATCTTACATTTCCTGCATAAAATTAGTCTAGTCGGTACTCATACGGTGATACAAAGCTTTATAATATATATATTTAATGTATACTAATATATTACTGGCCTTTGGACAATCATCAACATTTCTAAATTAGTTTGTGAAATGTGAAAATTGTGAAAATTATGAAAAAGGTATTTTTATGGTGAAATTTACGCTTATGGTAATATTATTTTCGTGTATAACTAAGTTTTCTAAATCTTCCTATTTTTCGAAACCACTTGAAACGGTAACTGATGTGTAGGCATTATAATCAGATAATTTTTTTTCTTTTACGTGACTTCAGTAATGAAGTGTAAAGTTTAAAAATGTTTGGCTTGAGATAACCTCAGAATTCATTTAAAATGAAGGGTTCAATAATTGTTATTAGTAGAAAACTTTGATTGAACGCACATTAGCATTTAAATAAAAAAAAGTTTATTAATTTGTATTTGTGTTTTAAAAAAAAATAAATATTTACCAAACGGTAATATTGACCTTTATTGTAATACTAAACGGGTATAAATCAATATTTGGCTTGCTCCAATGAATGTTGAATAAAAAATTGTTTTGTTAGCCGCGTTGGTTATATTTATATTGTTCAGTTAGGAGTTGTACGCAAACGTGTGATACATAAAACATTCATGCCATTGAATTGCCTGTACAAAACGCCGTCTCGCCCGTCGATTCGGATAAAGTGATCCACTTTGACTTGAGAATACATTTGACAAAGTAAATCAAGTACTGAGAACTCGTGCATGTTATGATACTGCATAACACAATTATTAATGATTATCTAATATGATTATTTCCATCGGTATCAATTGAAATTATCGAATTTGTAAAACCGTAAAAATATAATGTCACGAAGAACAATATTTCGTGAAAAGTTTTTAGAAAATGATAACAACATTTTATTTATGAAAATTAATTTTGATTACTTGGCTTCGATGAAAACGCGTATCCATTATTTTTTCCGTAATCGTTTAACGCATCGCGTAATGATTTAAAAACAATTTCATGTTCAAATTTACTTTTTAAATTCTAAGAGCGCTATTTCGTTTTCGTACGCTGAGGTGAACATGAATTACAATGACAGTCAAAATCTTCTTGTTTTCATTTTTTAAATGTAGGATTTTTGCAGCAAGTATTTTATCAGTGGAGATGTAAAAATATAATTGTTTTATATTACATGTTACATATACGTGAATGCGTCAAATAATTAACGCGAGCAACAAAAAACCAAATTATTTCTAATACACTAATATTCCGTACTATATACGTTAGTAAAATAAAATGTTCTCAGTGGCATTCAATGTAATTGTATGTTTAAAAATAAAACATATTTTTGACGTGTTATGGTTTTTTTAGAAACATATTTTGAGGGTTTTTGGATCACTTATCTCTTAAAAGAAAACTATTTTTATATATGGTGACAAGTGGTCATAATGTAAACCATCGATTTACCATCTTGTGTTACGGTTAAATACAAATAAAAGAAAATGTTTTTGAAGAAAAAAGAATGTATAATTATTCCATCAACAAACCGTACAATAATAAATTATGATTCTTACGTTTTATTGTTTATTATATAATAATTACTTCAGTGGGGTTTTCCGTTTATAAAATTAATTTACCACGATAGAATACATTCAAAACGTAATATTCGATCTACTATGACGGCTTCAATGGTAAGGTCACATGGAGATTAAGCAACATAAGTGCATAATAAATTCAATATTATTTATTGTTGAACCTTGCATGTGGATCTTTCCCTAATTAATTTTTTTAGTACATTTTTTTAATGAATGTTAATCATTGTAAATATTATTAAATATAATTGTATTCGAAAACATAAGGTTATTTTTGACAGTGGTTACATGTTTATTCATTAATGTGTAACCATAATTGTTCTGCCGTCGAAATAAGTTATCAGTAATAATTTTATAACAATGCATACAGTAATACATTGGCCATGTACATTAAATATTTACCACAACATTTATGCATACGATTTAGTATTGTGCGACCAAGGAAGGCAAATATTTTCCAAGGCGAACACGTTCGTGGGTTTTATATTATCTGCACTGGACCTGAAAATAATTCACGTTTAATGTATACATACTCTTGTATTGCCTTAATTATTATGTATGTTTGAACATGAGAGGATTCCAAAACTATTCCGATTCGCTTTGATTGGCATACTGACCATTAATCATCATGGTAAAATATTTGAAAACCTAGGAGAAACAACGAAACATCTTCATTTTATACAGTTTTACAAAAGAAACTAAAAACTGTTTTGAAAATTAATAAAATGTTTTAAAAATTATAAAAGATTTGTTCTGAATCTAATTGAATATTTATTATTCGAAACTAAACTAAATACGGAATAAAAATTAAATTAACTTTTAAAACCAAAATATAGAACTTCAATATATACTGTTGTTGCACCATAAAATAATGTATTTGCTTGAAATGTATAAAAACACTGTAATTGTTATGAGAACGGTGTAATTTACTTATTGCATAGTTTGAAATTGATTTATATAGTTTCGAATATGAATAATTATTTAAAACATAAATATTTTTAAAGTATACAAATACAATTTTTACTTTTTTTATTCATCTTAATAAAACATTATTCAATAAATTCTCAACAAAAAAAATCATTAAAATCAAAACATCGATCAAATATTATAAAACTGTTCATAAATAACAACTTACAAATTCTATAAAACGATTGAATAAATTATTTTAAAAAAAGTTAAAAAGTAAAGTGCAAATTTACAACATAAAACCATGTAATTGCATAAATGTAAATTATTTTAACTGAACTGAATTCGAACATAATATTAGATAAATAAACGACATTGAAAATTAGCTTATTATTGAGCGTTATTGAAAAATAGTTCTCAAGACAAAACATCAGTAGAATATAAAAAACAAAATTTTTTTGTTACTTTAACAAGTTATAATCTACACAAGGTATAATAATAAATTATTTGACAATAAATATGAAATTATTAAGAAAGTAACCAATTTACAATTTTTACTAAGAAAAATATTGATAATCAATTATCACACATTTTTCATAATGTTATCGTTTAACAAAACAACCAGACTTCCCCGGATATGTTTTGTTTGTCTTCGTTGCACTGAATGAACAACCAGAAATAAACATTTTCATTGTATCTTCGTATACAACGAACGGATTCATCTAGTTGTTGAACCAATCAACCTGAAATATTTAATTAATAATTTTCGATCAATACGTAATTTTTTCCAAAATATAGAAATGACTTGTTGTTGTTCAGAGGTGTTCATTTTCTCTCACGTGCAGTTCGAGACACTGTATAAGTGTACAGTCCTGACTAAAGGGAAGAGTTTTGTTTCCCGAGTCTGACATTTGTGAGAGAGCCTGGACATTTGGGATCACTTAATTTTTTAAACATTCAACAAAGGATTTAAAATAAGAATTTTACGTTTACAACGGAAAAATGTATTATAAATGTAAAATATAACTATTATCAACTATTGGAGTATGTAGGCAACCGACCGCAGCTAATGGCTCACACTCGTCCACACCAAGGAAATATTTTCGCATACGTTGGTTACTGAAAAAGTTTCGTTTATGCTTTTATTAATTTTGTCTCCAACTTAGGCCCGGTTTTTCGATCAAATGTATCTGTCAAATGAGAAAAAAATTGATAAATTTCAGTTTTTCAATTTCGAAATAAACTTTATCTGAAGGATATTGTTCCGGATAAGTTATCCGTTACTTTTTGTATCAAAAGAATCTTATTCAACGGATAACTAACAGCTAGTAACAGAAATATGGTTTGTCATCATAATTTATTATATTATTTTAAATATTTAAGTATTTAATTATGAAATACCTAGTGTTGTCGTCAATTTCACTGTATCTACATTCAATTTCATTTAAATCGATTTATTAGAAAAAGAAGATGATTATGAAATAATTCAATATTTGAATTATCAAAGTCGTCTGTACATTATATTCGGAAGAATAAGTCATATGCACACATGGGATGACCATGACTTTAGGGTGAGATTCAGACTTGGAAAAAATGTTGTTCGCAATTTATTAAAATACATTGAAAACGAAATAGCTTCACAAACTATTAGTTGATCTCAAAATATCGACGCATAAATATATAATGTTAGGTGTAAAAAAAAAAAAACAAAATAATTAGAGAAGTGAATATAACTCATACCAAACGAGAGTTAGCACGCAACATAAATATTTACACACAATATTACAAAAAAAATATGTACAATCACCGATCGATTACTTATCAATATCATTATTGACCAATCATAATTAAATAGGCCTGTGTAACATGTTCCATAATGAACAGTAACTAACTTTTATTTGTATAATTTTGCTACCAACAACTTTGTCCGTCAAATAGCTATGCGGAGAATAAAATCACATTGAAAAATCCGAATCACGTAATTTGAAAGATTATCTGTTAGATAAGTTTATCCGACGGATACGTATCTGGCGAATAGCTAGATCAGAGATTCTCAAACTTTTATGAACACTGTACCCCTTTTTACTTGTTTCTGTTGATAAAATTGATCAATATTGGGTTTTAAAAAAATATTTTTCACAAAAATAAGTGGTGGAATATATAACAAGAAATTTAACAACAGTGCTAGGCAGTTCTTTTTGTACCATCCCAGATCCAGAAATCTAACAATCTAACAATAAACTGAAGTATTTGTTTTTCATCGTGGGATCGCCGGTAACGATACAAGAATTTATGTCCAACCGTAGGTGAAATTCGCAAATGTTACCTTCGATTTTATAAATTTTTCTCTATATATATTTAAAAGTTTGTTTGTTAGACTCGTAAATCTTAAAAAAATTTAAGTATCCCCAAGAGGTACGCCGTACCACAGTTTGAGAATTCCTGAGCTAAATGATTGAAAAACTGGGCCTTTGTCGCCGAAAAAATTTAATCTTCCGGCTACTTGCGGTAAACATCAAAAGATGTATGTAGAAAATGTCAAACACAATGTATGCAAACGCTCAAACCAGCCAAACTTTGTCTTTGATAATGAAGATAATAATAATGTTAACGACAATTATTATTTACGCTCCTTGGAACATACTTAATTTTCATGGTTGGGACGTGCATGTTTTCCAACATACATTTTAGGTTTTATTATATAACAAAAAATATAATTTTAAAATATGATATATTTTTCAAAATGTATACCTGATTACATAAGCAAAAATGTTTCCTAGGCGCGGACGCGGCTCTAAAAACAATAATGTGATCATTGAAAGTGTTGATTTAGGTACAGTTATTTTGTCGTCATTTTATGCAGCAATGAAGACAATAAATTCTCGTAGTTATGTATGTACACAAAAATAGCGAATTTTTAACGGGTAATTTGGGTTAATGTAATACAAATTTTCTGTAACTAGGTTGTTTGGTGTTTTTGTTAATGTATCTACGTAATACGATTGAATTCTCTGATTCTGACGGTTGTTTAGTCTGCCATTATCAATGACATCTTAAACATGTTTGAGTAACATATTTTTAAGTTAACTTCACTGTCTAGTCTCAATCCCTTTATTTAATTCAACATTTTCATGCGTATGTGTTCTAGTATGTGTACACCGATAGTTCTTTGTTGTCCTACCTATGTACTTTACCATTGTCAGTCGCTAGTACAGAGGGTTCTTTCGGTGAACTTCCGGGAATAAAAAACTTTCATCAGTCTTCTTCTGCAAAAACGATAGTATCAGGATTCGCAATTATTTTCTTGCAGTCAACGTTAACAGCACAGATTTATTTAAAAAAAGTCATTGATGCGTTTACACAAGAAAAACCATGAAAAGCTAATTTTAATTAACATTACAACGTATTACATTAATTTTTATTAGACATGAAGTATACAAAATTAATTTGAAATAATAAATCATGTAATATCAGTACATATTGATTCATACATTATATTCTTATATTTTATTCAGTGGCATTTTTCAATGGTCAGTTGCACACCATTTACCTTTCTTGATATTCTACAAATAATTAACCAACAAATCCTATTGAAGACAGTCAAAATAAGTAGGGCCTCCAAGGTATTTCCCCAGTTCTCAAGTTCCTCCCTACAGCACCATCTCACATGTGTATATAACGGCCGACGGTTCTACACAGAGCAACAGTTGTTCGCCGACATTCTTGTACAATAAGTATACTAACATTCGTTCTCGACTTGAGCCAGTGTCGATAAAAAACGATACTCAAAATGATCAAATTCCTCGCCGTAATCGTTTGTTGCGCCGTCATGGCGATGTCAGTGATGGGTGCCGATGAAAAGTTCACCACTAAATACGATAACATGAACCTCGAAGAAGTCCTGAAAAATGATCGTTTGGTTAACAACTACTACCAATGCTTAATGGGCACCGGGACATGTACGCCGGAAGGCGAACACCTGAAAGGTGAGTGTTTTTATTTTTTACATTAATATTTTCAGTCTTCGGTAAACACAACTATAAGTAGATGCTTTATAATACATATATATTTGTTTATTTCTTCTTGTATATGCTGCGTTTATGTATATTTTTATCTATCAAGTATTTCCACGAATCCCATGCTTTCAATCGCAATTTTAATGTTCTCAATATGTCAATAACTGTTTTTCAATAATTGTCCAACGACAAATAATGCTTGAGACGTTACGTTTCATATTTATATAAATACATTACATATTAAAATATAACCGTCCATTTTATCGAACTATCTATAAGTCTATTGTTTTTCGTGTCGAACACATAAACAATAGCTTTGGATATTTTCATTTGTTTAGTCAAACTACGAGACTATTATATTTTTTAACATTTAAACAAACGAAAAATTAAAAATGCTCATACATGTTTCACGAATTATAAATGATTCGTAATAAAATTCCATCGAGTTTCTTTGATTTTTTAATATGTATTATCGTTTTCAAATGTACACGAGTCGTACGACCAATACGACTAAAAATTTAAGCGATTTCATCGTATCTCATCTGTGTATTTTTTAAGTCAAATATTATGTGTTTTACAGAGGTAATCCCGATGCAATGAAAAATGATTGTGCGAGATGTTCAGAAAAACAGAAAACCGGCGTTGCAAAAGTCATCCGGTTTTTAGTGGATAAGAAACCCGAATTATGGAAAGATCTCGTGGAAAAAATACGACCCTGAAGGAATTTACAGAGGACCTTACCTGGAAAAGTTGAAGAATATGAACATGTGATGCTGAACTAAAATAAATAATATATGTATTTTAGTACACGATTTCTCAACAATCACAATTTCGACGAAAATCTATAATGCTTGTAGTGTACCATTGGATTAACAATTTAATATTTATGTACTTATAATTTTCTTACTTAATAAATACTTTTTTCTTGTTTAAATATATATTTGTTTTCTCAAAGTTACTTTTAATTTACACTGAAAACTGAAAATACATAACTTTTAACACGTAACTGATAATTTATATTTGGTCTATTGCACTTGACACAATTGCACTTGCATACTTAGTTTCAATATTTTATTTTACTCGGTCGTGACTCATTCTATGGTGCACAGAAGTACGAGAACCATTCAAAAAAAATTATATACAAAACTATTAGATTTGTGTAGTAAATTATAATTGGTCATTATGCACATAGTGTGTAGTTATCAAAAATATTTATTAAAAAACAAGTTTTTGTAGCTACTCGTGTTGAAAAGTGTATCTTTTAATGATTAAATAATTATCGGAAACACACCTTCGTCGTGCTCCAGATTGCGGTATAATAATAAGCTACATACGTAGATACGTCAGTTAGTATTTTTATCGCTCCACCTAACGCCGATCGTGAAAATTGAAAAGTGTTTGTTTTTTTACATAATAGATTATTTTTTCTATATTTATAGTTTACATAAACGAAGAGCTTTAAAAAAATATATGTACCTGTTCCTACTCGTATAATAAAATTAATAATTTTGTACCCACCCAAATAGTTTTTCTTACGCATTAATTATGCACCATCTTACGTGAACCTCAGAGGCCATCACTGATTTCATATAAAATTTATATTTTATAATAACTTGCATTCTATTGTTTAACCAGATATTTTTTTCGAATAATTGTATTTAATTATCGTTCATAATTTATTTTCCATTGAGAATGCGATAAAATCGAAGCGATATGAAATAAAACAATAAAACGAATAATGCGATAGGTTTTTTTTAACAGCGTAAGAAAAATAATCAGTTCGTCGGTAATTCGTTACGTCTAAGTCAACGAAACACGCGATTTATTTGGTTCTAATACGAAAACCGAACTGATGTATTTGTTAAACAACAGTAGTGATTTTACATCAACAGCAAAAAATGTATTTAAAATGTTATTTATAACATTTATCAGCTATCACGGTAAGAAGGTGGCCGACCACTGCTAAAGGCTCACACGCGTCCACACCAAGGAAATATTTTCCCATAGCTCCATTTGTTGCTCAGACCATTTAAATGTTGTCTTCGATAATGAAGATGATAATAACGATTTATGTTTACGCCTCTTGAAATATGTTTAATATTCGCGGTTGGGACGTGCGTATTTTCCAACTTTGTCGCCGACAATATTGGATATATTTTTAAAAACTTGTACCTGATTACGTATGTGGCAATATTTCCTTGGCGCGAACTCGGCTCTAAAAAAATCAATATGGTTGTATAGTTATCTTGTCTTCATTTTACGAAACGTGCGCCAAAAATTAGCTACTAATTTGCAACTATTTGCAACAAAGGTTTTAACACAGTCACTACGATTCAAATTTCATTACTGAGAGGGTCACCTTAACGTATCCCTCGCAAAATCGTTGTATCGAATCCAAACCGGTGTCAACATTTTCCGACTAATTTGCAACTATTTGTTATTTTAACAAGGTTTTATAATTGGCAACTCGATATTTTCTTGTAAAATTAATTTTTCGGTGGAGAGGGGACTAAACCTGATTCGGTGTATCTAATCCAAACTGATGTTAACATTTTTAAGCTTATTTTAAACTATTTGCAATGATTGTTTCATCGTTTTTAACTCGTTATGCTTCTCGCAAAAATTATTTTTTGTTGGGAAGATTATTTTACTTTGACGTGGCATTAGTATTTATGATGTACAATTTTTAGATTCTGAACGGAGTGAAGAATGTATTGATTTTACAATGATGTGTGTTTTTTTTTTTTTTTTTTTGTGTCTGTCGACACGTTTTGGGGCAGTAAAAATGCTTCGATTGCCTTATGTAGCAACTTTTCTGAAAGGAAAGTGAATCTATTTGGTACTTTGGGGGGTCAAAAGTTAAAAATTTCCAATATTTTTTAAATGCGACGGGAAAAACCATAAAAAAATTTGGAAAAAACGGGATTTTTTACGCAAAACCAGTTTTCGACATAATCAAATTTTTTATTTTGCTATAACTCAAAAACTAATCGATGTAAATACTTGAAATTTTCACCAAATGTTTAGATTAGCGTTCTCTATACACCATTAAATTTTCAAAGTATTTTGACTTTTATTAAGCTATTTATAGACAATTGAAATTTTCAATTTTTTTAAGTATTTTTTTTTTAAATAACGATAAAATTTTTTTGGCAGCCTAGAAAATCTTGAAAATTTAATACAAGGTTTCTTATAAGTTGTTCCTTAACTGATAAAAAAAAATCTAAAATCGTAAGTCACAATTTTTTTTTATAAGTGCTCAAAGTTCCAATTTATACGAAATATGTAAAAATCACGATAATTTGGAAGTTATTTTGTAGATTTTTAAAATTTCTACCAGCTGTTAAGATTGGTATTTCTTTTATGCAATATTTTTTTCAAAATATTATATTGATTTTTAAGCCACTTATAGTCATTTAAAATATTCGATTTTTTTACATTTTATTTTTATAATCGGTGATAAAAAAATTTGGCTTCTACAAAATACTTGAAAATTTAATCGAAGATTCCACAGAAATAGTTCTTAATGTCATTCAAAAATTATTAAAATCCATAGGCACAATTTTTTTTTATAAGCGTTTGAACATCGAATATTGACATAAAATTACATGTAAAATATAATATAATGTAGAATGTTCTAGACTGACAAACTATATCGCTGTATGCAACTGCCAACCCATCCTAATTGAAAAATATATTTATCGTTTCAAAATAAAATATACTTTTTACAATGTTTATAAATAACAATGTATTATATCCTAGACAAACATATGAACTCCGTTCAGAATCGTTATTCGTATACAATGATATCTATCATTGCATTCAAATTTAACAAATCCATTATAATAATGACCTATCCTATAAGCGAGGTGCACTCCACCCCTAACTGTACAGCAGAGCGAGGCCCATCCGGTTCTTTTTTTTAAATTATTTATTATATGAAGTTTATGTTATAAATTATACAGAGCTCAAAGAACAAGTTTACAAATATATAATGTAATTAATTTATCTACAACCTGTAAGCATGATCGTGATTATGGTATAGAGTTACAATTTTTAATATTTAATATAATAATCAGGCAATAGTATATCTATTATATAATAGTAATCTATTAAAGTTACTAACCTGTTAAAAAATGTTGAAGTATGAAGGACCAAGGTAATTAACAAATTTATGACCGAATAATTTTTTAGAATCAGGTATTTTAGCATCATATACTCAATTTTCTCTGTTTATAATAAATGTTTACTACGTCCACCTGTAGACCATAATTTTTCGTTATGAAAAATATAGCTATTTTATTTTTTTTTTTGTTCAATTCCCTCTACTGGTGAAACTTTAAATAGTTTAAAATTACCTATTGTTAATCCTTATAGGTTTATCTTACTAAGATAGAATTATTAATCATCGCTGTAATATTAGTGGCCGTAATGCGTTTTAGCTGTTCCGCCCCAAACAGACCGTATTAAAGCATCGCTTCATATAAGACAAGATAAGTTATTCGTAAAGTATGTACCGATAAAAAAGTTTTTAGTTTATAAAATTTTAATGTCACAGTCCGTAATCGTGATAAAATGTTACTCACGTACAGATTCCATCTCATGTTTTTAACAATTGTTAATTCTAGATATCTAGTACATGACACTCTAAAAATACATTGAAAATTTAATTCACTACAAGGTTCATACCATAATTTTGTATTTTTAAATTATCAAAGTTATTTCCATTCTTGTGAATAAAGAAATTTATAAAATTTGTTTTATTATAGTTAATCGTAAGTTTTCTTTGATTCAGGTAGCCTAATACTTTTTTTAAACCAAGTTTAACTTTGGTTCGCACAGCATCCCAAGTATCACCAGAAAAAAGTAAGCAAGTATCATCTGCATACGTCACAACTTGCAAATTGGTTTCAAGATTACATATACTATTAAAATACAATATAAACAGAGTGGGACCCAAAACGTTCCCTTGGGGTAATCCGCAAGTAATCAACATTTCATCCCTAAAATGCCATTGATTTTTACTATTTGTTTTCTTTTGTCTAAATAACTTTTGAACCATTTTAAACTTGATTTTTTTATAACGGCATTTGAAAGTAAAATGATAAATTCAAAATGATCCACCGTATAGGGGTTTAGCCAAATCCAGGAAAATTCTTGTTGGTCTTTTGTTGTTATCGAGTGCACTATAAATAAATTATGTCGCATTTTATAACGTATTTTCAGTACCTAATTTTGGTTTGAAACCTAACTGGTTTTGGACAGAATATTATTAGATTCTGAACGGAGTGATGGAATCTATTGGTATTACAATGATGTGTGTTTTGTTTTATTTTTGTGTCTGACGACACCTTTTTTGGCAGTAAAAATGCTTCGATTTGCTTAAACAGCAACTTTTTTGAAAGGAAAGTGAATGTAGATGGTACTTTGGCAAGTCAAAAATCCAACTTTTTCAATACTTATTAAAAAAATCAAAAAAAACGATAAAAAAATTACGAAAAAACGGGAGTTTTACGCAAAATCACGTTTTTACAATTTACATTTTTTTTAAATGCTCTAACTCAAAAACCAAAAATTGCAACAACTTGAAATTTTCACCAAATCTTTATATTGACGTTTTCTATACATGGTTAAGTTTTCAAAGTATTTTGACATATTTTGACTTATTTATAGACAATTTAAATTTTCGATTTTTGTAAAATTTTTGTTTTAAACATCTATCAAATTTAATTGGCAGACCAAAAATTCTTGAAAATTTAATACAAGATTTATAATAAGGTAAACTTATCGTAACTAAAAAATATCGGTGATCGGTTCACTCAAATTGTCGCTGTATGCAACTGCCAACCCATCCTAATTGAAAAATATATTTATCATTTCAAAATAAAATATACTTTTTACAATATTTATAAATAATATAGTATTATATCCTAGACAAACATATTAACTCCGTTTACAATCGTTATTCGTATACAATGATATCTATCACTGCATTCAAATTTAACAAATCCATTGTAATAATGACCTATCCTATAAACGAGGGGCACTCCATTCCAACTGTACAGCAGAGCGAGGCCCATCCGGTTCTTTTTTTTTTAAAAAAATTGGACTAACCTACTTTTTATTACCTTTTCAAGTATTTTTGCAAAATTACTGATCACTGAGATAAGTCTATAGTTAATAATACTTGTTCGGTCATCGTTTTTATATAATGGTTTTATAATAAGGAAATGTTCCTTCCGATATACTTAACTTATAAATATAAATTAAAGGTGTTGAGATATTTTTTGCTATGTGTTATAATGTTTTAACCGATATGTCATCGTATCTAGCTGTCTTACCTTTGAATAAATTTAATAATTAATAAAACTTCGTTGACGCTGACATTTTCATTAAAAAAACATACCTATCAAAAGATTCGATTGTGTTAGATTCATCATAATGAATGTTTGATTTATTAAATGTACCTCCAATGTTACTTCCAATGGTTGTAAAATAAGTACTTATTAAAAATATTTGAAATCCTAATTGGGTTTTCAGATAAATTGATATTTTCGTTATCAATTAATATTGATTGTACTTCCTCATCATTTTTAATTTTAGATTTTGTAATTGGTACATAATTAATCAGTTTATATGTTAATTTAGGGCTGTGTGAAACTTCTTTGAATTTGTTTATATAATTGTTTTTTTTTGAATCATAAACTCTTTGAAAATTTGTTTTTATAAAATATGTAATATGCATGTAGTTTGTGATTATTTGAGTGTTTAAGAACTTTTAAGTATAGTTTTTGTTTATTACGTAGAGAGCAAAGCATGCCAGATGTCATCCATTCTTTTAGATGTTTATTTTTCGAATTAGCAATTTTGGTTATTGTGGTTTATTCATTATTATTATGTTATATTATTTATTAAAAAAAATCTCTTTTCAATACCAAAACGCCTACAATTTTTGTGTCAAATAAAATTGAATACATAATATTCATATATAGAACTACATTATTATAAAACAATGGTCCAACAATTTGCAACTCGATAAGTTTCTCAATAAAATGAATTTCTGGTGAAAGACTAGAAATAGAATATTTGATAAATAATAGAAAAACGCATGTTTAAAATCAACCAAATTAAATGTATTTACTAATTAAATTTTATAATTGATACGTGTTTGTTTTATCGTAACTGAACCTAAAGTAGAATTAAAATAATATATCATTTGAAATAATAATTACTTCATTATTTATGATAATGTGTTGCTAATTAGTCGTCGGTCGTAATGTCTCTTTGAAGCAACTATTGTATTTCGTTCCATTCGAACGAGGTAAATTTGTATTAAAATGGAGAATTGAAAGTAAAGTGGTCTTGTAGATATTTTGTATACTATTTATTATTTAAATACTATACTATAATTTATGAACAATTGCATTTAAAATTAATATTATGATTAATTAATATATTTTTTAACAAGGATTAATAAAATACAAATAGATTGAACATATCAATATTAATTGATTTAGATGTAGTTTTAGATATTGTTTATGCGAGTCTTAGTGATTTACCTGATTTATATTATTTTACATATCTTTGTAGTAAAATGTGAATAAAATATTTAAGTGATTTTAAAACCCTAAAATATATGTGGTATTGAACTGAGTATGCATTATAAACATAGTTTTATTTTTTCAACTCATTCAACATTAGCAAGTACTTATCGTGTCAAGTAAATAATCTTCCACACCCACAAATTATTTTTGCGAGATACATATCGAGTTACAAATTATGAAACCTTCGTTGCAAATTGTAACAAATCAGCTCGAAAAGTTTGACACCAGTTTGGATTAAATTCAACAATTTGGGTGGGGGGGCTACGTGAAGTTAGCACCTCTAGTAATGAAATTTGAATTGTGTTGAGTGTGTTAAGTAGCAAATTATGGAACCTTTGTTGAAAATAGTGGCAAATTAGTTGCTAACTTTTGGTGCATGTTTTGTATAAATATGATAAGTATGGGGGAAGCATCATCACACACGTAATTCTGACGGTTTTTTGGTCTTAAAGTATTGTATTAAGTATTTGTATTAAGTAGCTAATTTCACTGGTCAGTATGATTCCATTTAATTGATATAATTTTTTCAAACGTATGTCAACTCGTATGCATATATAGCCATACGTATACCTTACCTGTGTACTTTACCATTATCAGTCGCTAGTACTGAAAGTTCTTTCGGTGTACTTTCGAGAATAAAAAACATTCATTAGTCTTTTTCTGCCAAAATAACAGTATCAGGTTAACAATTATCTTCATATAATCAGCGTTAACAGCATAAATTGATTTTAAAATAGTCATTGATGCGCTTACACAAGAAAAATCAAGAAAAGCTAATTTTAATTAACATTACAATAAATTTCATCAATTTGAATAAAATATGAAATAAATATAATTATATCTTAACCTATATTATATAAGTGATTAAAATAAGTAATTATTGTAAATATTTTAATTTTATTTTTTGGAGGTATTTTTTCAATGGTCAGTTGCACACCATTTACCTTCCTTGATATTCTTCTACAAATAATTAACCAAACAGAGCTAATTAAAAAAAGTCAAAATGAGTAGGGCCTTCATGGTATTTCTCCAGTTCACAGGTTCCTCCTTCCACCACTATCACATGTATATATAACAGTGGACAGTAATACATCAAGCAACAGTTCGCCGACATTCTTGTACAATAAGAATACTAACATTCGTTCTCGACTTGAGCCCGTGTCGATAAAAAACGATACTCAAAATGATCAAATTCCTCGCGGTAATCGTTTGTTGCGCCGTCATGGCGATGTCAGTGATGGGTGCCGATGAAAAGTTCACCACTAAATACGATAACATGAACCTCGAAGAAGTCCTGAAAAATGATCGTTTGGTTAACAACTACTACCAATGCTTAATGGGCACCGGGACATGTACGCCGGAAGGCGAACACCTGAAAGGTGAGTGTTTTTATTTTTTCCATTAATATTTTCAGTCTTCGGTAAACACAACTATAAGTAGATGCTTTATAATACATATATATTTGTTTATTTCTTCTTGTATATGCTGCGTTTATGTATATTTTTATCTATCAAGTATTTCCACGAATCCCATGCTTTCAATCGCAATTTTAATGTTCTCAATATGTCAATAACTGTTTTTCAATAATTGTCCAACGACAAATAATGCTTGAGACGTTACGTTTCATATTTATATAAATACATTACATATTAAAATATAACCGTCCATTTTATCGAACTATCTATAAGTCTATTGTTTTTCGTGTCGAACACATAAACAATAGCTTTGGATATTTTCATTTGTTTAGTCAAACTATTCCATGTGCTCAAACTATGAGACTATTATATTTTTTAACATTTAAACAAACGAAAAATTAAAAATGCTCATACATGTTTCACGAATTATAAATGATTCGTAATAAAATTCCATCGAGTTTCTTTGATTTTTTAATATGTATTATCGTTTTCAAATGTACACGAGTCGTACGACCAATACGACTAAAAATTTAAGCGATTTCATCGTATCTCATCTGTGTATTTTTTTAAGTCAAATATTATGTGTTTTACAGAGGTAATCCCTGATGCAATGAAAAATGATTGTGCGAGATGTTCAGAAAAACAGAAAACCGGCGTTGCAAAAGTCATCCGGTTTTTAGTGGATAAGAAACCCGAATTATGGAAAGATCTCGTAGAAAAATACGACCCTGAAGGAATTTACAGAGGACCTTACCTGGAAAAGTTGAAGAATATGAACATGTGATGCTGAACTAAAATAAATAATATATGTATTGTAGTACACGATTTCTCAACAATCACAATTTCGACGAAAATCTATAATTTTGTAATGTACCATTGGATTAACAGTTTAATATTTATGTACTTATAATTTTCTTACTTAATAAATACTTTTTCTTGTTTAAATATATATTTGTTTTCTCAAAGTTACTTTTAATTTACACTGAAAACTGAAAATACATAACTTTTAACACGTAACTAATAATTTATATTTGGTCTATTGCACTTGACACAATTGCACTTGCATACTTAGTTTCAATATTTTATTTTACTCGGTCGTGACTCATTCTATGGTGCACAGAAGTACGAGAACCATTCAAAACAATTATATACAAAACCATTAGATTTGTGTAGTAAATTATAATTGGTCATTATGCACATAGTCTGAAGTTATCAAAAATATTTATTAAAAAACAAGTTTTTGCAGCTACTCGTGTTGAAAAGTATGTCTATTTATTAATAATTAAATAATTATCGGAGCACACCTTCGTTGTGGTCCATTGAGAATGCGATAAAATCGAAACGATATGAAATAAAACAATAAAACGATTAAAGCGATAGGTTTTTAACAGCATAAGAAAAATAATCGGTTCGTCGGTAACTCGTTACGTCTGAGTCAACGAAACACGCGATTTGTTTGGTTCTAATATGGAAACCGAGCCGATGTATTTGTTAAATAACACATTTTATGATCACAGCGAAAATATGTATTATAAATGTACGAATAATTTATAACTATTATCAGCTATTACGGTAAATAGGTGTTGTCAACCACAGCTAATGCAGCTCACATGCATTCGCACCAAGGGAAAAATTTTGCATACCTCCGTTTGTTGCTGAAAAAGTATTTATTATTTTCGTCTACAACTTTGTCGCCGACAGTATGTTTTTTCACAGCTAGTGGCGGTGAACATGAAAACATGTTTATAGTCGAAAATATATAACATTGTCGAACTCAAATAATGTACAAGTTCAGATTAGTTGAACTTTGTCTTTGATAATGAAGATGATAATAATGATAACGATTACTATGTATGCCCCTTGGGACATATTTAATGTTTTTAACGTCCCCTGCATCGCGATATTGAATCTACACCAGGACATGTATCGCAAACTAATCTTACCAACACCGGTGCTAGAATACCTAAGTGTTCAAACTCAAAACATCCCTTTTCAGGGCCACTCCCACCAGCATTTAATGTGATTACACAAATCATAGAAGGTTTCTCATCAATCAAAGGTGAAGTCCTTGCAAACCTTTGTGAAAAAGAGAAATGCAACGTGTAATGTGTTCAAGAGACGCGCCGGGATGAGGTTAGCCCTCGTCCAAAAATACCGTAAATGAATCTAGTCATCGAGTTACCACATCCAAAATACGAAAGCGCAATATACTCCAAACCAGGACTCGTTGTTAAAAGCGCAGCCACCAGCCACAGCAAACAAATCGATATACTAACTATTGAGGTAGGGAACTGTATAATCACCTCAGTGTATAAACCACCGAACTTCACTTTCAACTTTCACTTTTGAAAAACCGATCAATTTCGACAATTGTAATACTAAAATAGTTCTTGGTGATTTCAACAGCCATAGACTAACCACATGAGAATACCTAGAAAACGACCAAAATGGAGAAAACGTGAAAAATGGGCTGAAGCTGAGGTGTTGTCTCTGATTCATGACCCAAAGCTTCCCTCGTCTTTCAAAAGCGGCCGGTGGAAAAAAAGCTATAACCCAGACTTAATTTTTGTCAGTGACAAAATTAGCGCACAAATCATGAAAAACGTATATGATTCCATACCAAACACTCAACACCAAGCCCTTATACTAAACATCGCAAAAGTAGTGAGATCACCCTTTAAAATACCCTTTAAAAGACGTTTTAACTTTAGAAAATCGAAATGGGAAAAATTTAGAGAAACACTAGATGAGAAAATATGTAAACTAGACTCAAAGCCAGAGAACTATGAGGCATTCGTGGAAAAAATGAAAAAGATTTCCAGATTACATATCCCACGAGGCTGCAGAGAACGATATGTATGCCGAATGACGGAAGAAACCAGCAGAATAAAGGAGGAATATGAAAAATCTTTTGCCCACAGACCGGTTTAGCGAAGAAACAATTATGACAGGAGAAACGTTCACGAATCTTTTATTTAAAGATAGAAATGACAGATGGCATGAGCTTATAGATAACACAGATATGACAAAATAGCAAAAAAGGATGGCGACTCATCAAAAAGCTAAATGGAGATCCTGTCACACATACGAACGACATAAATGTAACAGCAAATCAAGTAGCTACACAATTACTTCTAAACGGAAAATTAGGCAAATCGAGAATTATAAATTAGAAAGAAAAACTCATCAGATGCCGAGACAATAAGCAAAATAGTTTCCAGCTTGATTTTCCTATTTCCGAATTAAATAAAAGCTTTAAAGAGATGAAAATCGACAAAACACCAGGGTCGGATGAAATCATGACAGAACAGATAAAACAATTCGGCACAAAAATAAAACAATGGCTGTTAAAGATTAAGTATTTAAGAACAAGTAGAAAAAAAACTTATCGTCGAACAAGCCGGTTTTAGGCCGAGCAAATCCTCCACAGGACAGGTACTAAACCTATGTCAGCACATTGAGGATGGTTATGAGAACAAAAAAGGTTCTTGTAGACTTATCTGCAGCATATGATACGGTGAATCACAATCTACTACTAAGAAATATGTATAAGTGCACAAATGACTGGCACCTAGTACAAATAATATCTTCTATGCTACGCAATCGACGCTTTACTGTCACGCTAAACCATAAATAGAATAGATGGAGAAATCAGCGAAATGACTTACCACAGGGTAGCGTACTGGCGCCCATGCTATTTAACATATACACCAATGACCAACCCATCACAGAAGAAACAAGGCACTTTCTATACGCAGACGACTTGGTCATAGCAACACAGGACATAACATTCCAAGAAGTCGAACGTAAGCTTACAAAAACTCTCCAAGAGTTAACAACGTATTATGCGAGAAATCAATTAACACCAAACCCAGATAAGACACAAATATGCTGCTTCCACCTCCGAAATTGTGAGGCAAAAAGAGAGCTCAAAGTTGAGTAGCTTGGAAAAACACTGAAAAACACAGTACAGTCAGTCTACCTGGGGTTACATTGGACAGAACTCTCACGTTTAAGGAGTAATGTAGAAAAACAAAAATGAAAGTTCAAACAAGGAATAATTTACTACGAAAACTAGCAGGCAGCAAGTGGGGTGCCACACCAAATACAACTCGAACTACAGGGCTGGCATTATGTTTTTCCACTGGAGAGTACGCCTTTCCAGTGTGAAACCAGTCGGAACATGCTAAACACGTTGATACTGCACTGAATGAAACTTGTAGGTTGACAACTGTTGATAACTGGATGCCTCAAAGCGACGCCAGTTAAACATATCTACCCTTTAGATACGCGACCACATGTATTGAAAGAAACAAACTACCGACCAAAGTCTTCCTATGTATGGTTATGTAGAACCTCAAAGGAGACTTAAATCAAGAAGAAGTTTTATTTCTACAACAAATGTGATTCAGGACCCCCCCCCCCTGACCAGACCCGATTACATAAATGGAGAGAAGAACTACGATCTGAAACGTCTGTGCCACCTGATAAACGATTTCCCCTAGGCAGAAATCAACCATGGCCCATATGGAAAACAATAAATAGGCTAAGAGCCGGAGTAGCTAAGACAAGGGTCAACATGGTGAAATGGAGATACCAAGAAGGACCTGACATTTGTGAATGCGGCGAAAGGCAATTCGATGAACACCTACTAAAATGCGCACTTGCCCCGCCAGGATGCATAACTGACGATTTGGCGACTGCCAATGAAAACGCTATATTAATAGCCACCTACTGACCGAAGCAAAATATTTAGCACTTTTATATTTTATATATTTTATGTATTTTTAATTTTGAATGCAATAAGTATTTATTAAGTCCAGCACCGGACACGAAAAGAAGAAGTTTGGGAGTGCGTGTTTTCCAACTTTGTCGCCGACAATATTGGATATATTTTTTAAAAACATCTACTAGGAAACTACCCAGACAGCAATTTTATATTACCACAATGTGTTTAACATATTTTCAAAGAAATATTAATATTGACACAATGTGTTGGATTAGTATTTTTTATACTGTATAAATATGTTTTAAATGTTGTCACAATAACCCATGGCAGCTAAGAAAATATGGTCCTAATATTTCCATACAATATTTCAACAATAAATCTCCAAATATTGTAGCAATGTAAATTTTAGATATTGTAACAATGTACTTTTTGCACATTGTATCAACGTTTATTTTACACATTGTAGGAGTTTATTTCAGACAATATTGTATCAATGTTTCTTTTAAAATATATTTTACCACTGTTCCTATAAATATTACCATTATGTAAACTTAATATATTGTTGGAGCTTATCAAAATATTATAATAGCAATGTTTTTATTTTTAAATATTTGAACTATATCTCCTTAAATGTTCTAACACATGAATAATAAAAACTGTGGAAGCTCTTCCATTTTTAAACGTTATTTGTGAAAATATATGCTGTAATTATTTTTACAACAATAGTACTTTAAAATATATTTTTATGAAAGTACCTTTCCTATAGTAGATAAAAAAAAAAAAAAACATTTATATATTAATTATTATTAAATTTTATTGTAAAAATGATTACAAATATTTTAATCAGTTTTTAGTTTGATTTTTCTTTTTTTTTTTCATAATCCTATTTGTTGCCTGCGCTAACCACTTTGCTGCAACACTGGAAATTTCATGATCAGGAGTTTCAGAAAATTTTTTGTCTTTCCTTAAGGCATCTGAAAAAAAAAATAACTAATTTAAAACCCAATTTCAATTAATAGATCCTATTAAAACAACTACTACTACAGAATCCTGATACAAATGTAAATACCCAATAATCTAATTCATCTATTTGAAATTCTGAAGGGAGTGATTAATGTATTGATTTTTATTTATTTATTGTGTGTCTGTCATCACATTTGATACAGTAATAAAGTAAAATATCCAAGACTTTACTACTTAGACTTAGATCCAGGATTACAATATCCAACTTGCCCAGCCCTGAAAATATCCAAGACTGACAAATCATCTCTGATCTAAATCTCTTGATTCTTTGTATACAATGATGTATCATTGAATTCAAACAACCAATACAGGGGACCTACTCTGCAATGATGAAAACTACTCGACACCTACTATACACCAGAGAGTTTCAGGTTTTTTATTTTTATATTATAGCGGATTGACATATTGCAGTTCTAATTAATGACTAAAAATATCAATAAGGGCATTATTTTTGAAGCAACTTATTATGATAATTTACTATCTTACTTATTTTATAAATAATTGTGTGAATATTTTCTTGCTTTTTCTTTAGCATCAATGTAGGATTCTAAAAATTAAAATATATAAAACAATATATTTATTTAAAATCTTAGATAATAACTATAGCAAACAACAATAAATTATCGTCAAATACACTCACTTATAGGGTTTTTAGTGTGGATTATTCTTGCTTTAAAATAATCATAATCACATTTGTTTGGAACTGCTCTCTTTTGAAGTAACAAGTATGCATTTTTAGCAGATGTTTTTGGCCAGGCACAGTACCCATTTTTCCACCAATGACTTGGAACTGCACTCACAGAATTATCCTTAGTGAAATGAACAATTGACCACATTATAACACTTCTGAAACAATAAGATATATATAATAATAAAATATTTGTACAACTATAGTATTACATATATAGTCAACTTATATAGGCATCTAGGCAGATATATTAAATATTTATATGTACTAGATATTTAATTATTATAAATTACCATATTGATAACAAATTAAACTATCAGTTTGGATTATTATAGGTACTAGAATTACTAGCACAGAATAAGTTACATTAAAATAATAGTACCTACACAGTGTGTAGTTGAACTATAAGTAGCTACCAGGTAGGTAGTGTATAAGAAATACTTATTTTTTATTTATTATTACAGGTAGTTAATTAATTATTTTTATTTTTATTGTTATATTTATAAATATTATATAAGTAAGTAAAATATAAAAGTGAAATTATTTATTTAGCTATAGCTACTAGTTCATTAATTTGAAACATAGAAAATTATTGTGAGAATGTAAAATGGGTCCAATACTTAAAACTAGTAGAATACAAGGTAGATACCGAAAATCTACTTACCAGTTTATCACGTTCGTAGATCTCAAAACAGCAGGACAACAAGTGCAGAGATGTCGATGCCAAATGCCGATTATTATTCATAAAATATCAAGAATCACGATTCAAAATCGAGACAAAATTACAAATAACAATTACAAAATTAAAATAACAATAACGGACGATTCACTATAGGGTAGGGAGAAGTGAGAGGGATACTCGTTGTCGTCGCGGCGCGGCGGACGCGACGTATCCGTGGGAAAAACCAGATAAATCATAAATAGTAAACTATAAATGGACTCGCAACGACACAACACGGACTAAAATAATATAGAACTTAATGTATTGTGAACTGGGGTATTCATTTTTAAATTTTACGTCATACGAAATTCGACAGAAGAAAATAGAAATATTATTACAACAAAGTGTAAACTTTTCTTTTTTCGACTTCGTGTCTCGCAGCTATTATGTAATGACATGTTCATCTATTTTAGTCTTGATGGTAGATTAACTATATTATTAAAATAGTATTAATACCATTTAAGTAGTTAGGTTAAAACTTACATTGTAAAAAAGAACTGGACAAGTACTCTCTCTGCTGTACAGTAGAGGGTGGAGTGGACCTCGTTCATAGGATAGGTGATAAGTGATGTCTTAAAATCTTATATGATTATTATACTTTTATTATTATATTATTTAATAACTATACGACATCAAAAAAACGTTTTCTTCGTAATATTATTTTTATAATCAAAATTTGATGATAACGCGGCACGGCACACACGCATGGCACCGTGAATCGGTTGTTGTGCGGCCTAGGTGGTTTTTTTATATAAATCTATTTTTAAATATACATATAATAATTTATTCGTAGTAATGTTCTTACAACCAGTGGCGCCGAAGTAAAAAAAAAATATGTAGGACACACATTTAGTGTTTAACCCTCCCCCCTAAATCAGGAACAAAAAATAAATTACCTGACCTACATAAATACGATATGAATAGTATGATATTTTTATGAACATTTTATAACCCCCCCTCCTCAAATTGTTATCCTGTGTTTCACCTGCCCACTCGACACCCATTAATTTGTTAGTTTATTCTACCAAAATAAATAGATTTACATTTTTAAAACCTAATTTACATTAAAAAATCATGTTAAATTCATTTATTTTGTAATTAATTATTATAGTTATAACCGACTAATTTTGATTGAAAAAAATAAACAAAAACCTTTTCTTAACAGAAAACGATTATATTATCTACATAAATAGTTTACATTTGAAGTTTTATCAATGTTTCTGTATTCTACTCTTCTGTAATACTATAAAATAATATATTCTCCAGGATAATAATATAATATTTGCATGATGACGGAGTCTCCGACACCACCAATTTTATATGTAGGACAGTTGTCCTACATTAACATAGGGTTTGGCGCCACTGCTTACAAACATGTAAAAGGTAAACAGGACCTATTGAAATAGTTAAGAATAATATTTAACCATACACTGTGGCTGTAAATACCGGTTCACTGTAAAATGTATATTATTTAGACCACCAAAAGACTTTTGGTACTGTCAACTAGGCGTTTTGGCAAAGGTAACCGTCCATATAGTTTGGCCAACCGAAACAAGTACAACCATTTACTATAACCAAATTATTTTTTTCTGTGTATAAGACCAGGGGCATATTCAGCTCTTCTTCCAGGGGGGGCGAAATTTGAACTCAAATCATAGGTTCTTATAAAAATATTTGTACAGATTATAAATAAATTGGCGGATCAACATTTTTCGATCTTGCTTAAACTTCTAATTTTTACCCACATTCATAACCCATAACATTAATTATTGTAAATACATTCAACAATGTCCAGGGGGGGGGCGATCGCCCCTATCCCCCCCCTTGTATACGTCCCTGTATAACACAAATTATGGTTAATTTGAATACATATTAAATAGCATTTATAAGTTTTTATCCACATAATTAATATACAATGTGTTTGGGTAAAAGAAAATATTTTATTTTTTGATTGAAATTATTAGGTATATGATTTTGATATGTTGAAATAGGTATATAGTTATATTGGTTAATGGTTAGGTTAATAATAATTTAAGACGATCAACGAATTAAGTAAACGTACTGGATGACTAGGAAGAAAATGTGGTAATAATCTACGGAATTTATACACTTTCAAAATTAAAACGTAAATTGTCTTTAGGTGAAACAAAGTGGCGATGCATTGCAAAACGTAAAGAGCATTTTTGGAAAACGATAGTCGAGAAAAAAATATTACTGAAAAAAATGAAAGCCTGGGCACAATTTATTACATATAGAAATGCTTACCTGAAAATTATTGAGAGCAATTTACAGTTTTTTAATCTTTGTCAATAGCAATTTACATTTGTCACAATTAATCCTCTATTATTATAATAGTCAATACGTTTTTACGTTATTATACATATAATAATGAGCTCAAACTGTGAACAACACAGTATTAAATTAACATTAATTTACCTGACAGCGCGAGTATTAAAATTATTCTACTATTTTCAAATATTATAATTTTGAGGGAAGTATCACATATTTAGTTTAACGAAGGTTTAACGTTGTTCAAATGTTGTCACTATGAGAAATACCATATTTTCTATAAAACATCAAAAACATAATTCTACAACCATATAAAATGGTCATTACTACAATGTTTTTAAAGTAACGTTGTTTAAATGTTGTCACTTTATGGGAAATACCATATTTTCTATAAAACATAAAAAACATATTTCTACAATAACTTTTAATAAATATCATAATAATGTTTCCAAAACAATGTTGTCCTAATGTTATGGGCAACAGGAAATAAATAAAAAACATTGACACAATATGTTTTAGAAAAATATTGACAGGAATATATAAAAACCATATTTTCACAATGTTAATATGTTCCAAATGCTGTCTGGGTATGTTTCCTTGGCACGGACTCACCTTTAGAAAAATTAAAGTAGTCACTGAAAGTATTGATTTCGGTACGCTTGTATAGTTATCTCGTAGTTAAAACATAAACTAAAGTGAAAAAAAAAATGCACCTTACCGCAGTGAATAGTATATGTAATATATAATAATATAAATAATAATAGGGTTAATCTGTCATACAAATTGATGGTGACTCGGTTATTTGGTGTGGTTGTTTACGTATCTACGTAAAAGTTTGAATTCTATAATTCTGATGGTTGTTTAGTCTGCAAATGTCAATGATGTCTTAAACATGTTTAAGTAACATATTTTTAAGCTAACTTCACTGGCCAGTCTCAATCCTTTTATTTAATTCAACATTTTCAAGCGTATGTGTACACTGTACACCTATAGTCCTTCATGCCGAGTGTCATATGCATAAATAAAACCTATAGTCCTACGTCGTCCTACCTTTGTACATTTCCATTGTCAGTTGCTAGTACAGAAAGTTCCTTCGGTGTAATTTCAAGAGTAAAAGATGTTGATCAGTCATTAGCATTACAATAAATTTCATCAATTTGTATAAAAAATGAAATAAACAAAATGCATTTTAGATAATTAAAATATGTAATTATTGTACATATTAAATTTATACATTTTATTTTTGGTGGTATTTTTTCTAGAGGTATCTATTTCACATGTATTTAAAAACACGGATACCCATGTTTGTAGCAAAACGGTGTTAAAGCCCGTGTAATTGAAATACACGTGTACACGTGTATTTAGAGTCCATGTATCCGTGTACCTGTGTATTATAGAATCCGTGTGCTCATAGTCCGTGTTTTTAATGTCCGTCTACCCTGATCCAAAGAAGATCCAAAAGGGGAGCCCAAAAGTTCATGCCTACATTACCCCCCCCCCCCGTGTTATCATACAAATATTTAAGTTAGACATTTATAAAAACATACCATTTTTTTTACGAACCTGAAAATTGTTAGACATACATATTTAAAAAAAAAATTAAAAACATAAATGGGATTATCTTAAGACATTTTGTATAATATATTATGATTATAGGAACACCGTATATAATATGATAATTATGATAATTATAATATTATATTTAACATTTTATACTTAATAGTTTAATACAAACATATTATTATAACATACGAGTATAATACGACAAAACAATAACAATATTATTTTTAATTATAAAAAAATATGAACAATGAAAAGTTTCTTCAAATGTACATTACAGAACAATAACAAAAATAATTATAAATACAATAATTGAGAATAAATTTCAGAGGTTTTTTTATGATTAAATTATAAATAATTAATTATAAATTTATAAAGAATAAATTACAAGGTAACTGTCAAAAAAAATACCTACCTATTATATTGAAAGTGTTATAACGTAAGTTGACGATTTTGATATAAAAATACTAACATATTGACATTGTCTGGTGCCAAACTGTTTCTTTTGGGCATAACCACATTCCTGGCAGTTGAAAAACATCTTTATGAGCTTACCGATGTGGTATTGACAACAATTTCTTTGCTACCAGAGGAAAATTTTCATTTTCCGTACATAAATCACAATAAGCTTTGTCGCCTTGACGTTTAGCGTACCATACCCAACTTTTACATTTATTACTCATTTTATAAATTAATAAAACAATTACAATAAATGCATACGTGAACAAAAATTTCATATAATTTTGTACAACACACAAATGAAATAAAAGTCACTCAAAATAATGTGCAATTTATATTTTATACGACGCGTACGTTACATAGGTACGGTACGGTTTCGCAGTAAAACAACGGCCGATTGCCCGTCGTCGAGGACCGCTGTATCAGACGTATCTTTTCTGACATTAAATTATATTATATATATATATATATTATTATATATATTATTATATTACACTATACAGATAATCTTACAATATTTCCAAATTATAAATACAAAATATTATTAATTTTAAGTTTATAAAAACTACTGGACCTTAAACACACGGGTAATTTTAATACACGTGTACATGAACTTCAAAAACACGTGTAATTAAATACACGGGTATTCATACATTTTACTATTTAAGGTACGGACTACGTGTACACGTGTATATCAATATACGTACCAGACCGAGAGCCCTAATTTTTTCATTGGTCAATTACACATAATTAAGCTACCTTGATATTCGTTTCCTAATAATTAACCAGCAAAGCCAATTAAAAACATTCAAAATGAGTATGGTTTTAAGGCATTTCCCCAGTTCTCGGGTTCCTCCCTCCGCCATCATCACGTGTATATATAACGGTGAACACTTATACATCAAGCAACTGTTATTCGCCGACTACCTTGTACAAGAAGTATAATAACATTCGTTCTCGACTTAAGCGCGCGTCAATTAAATACGATAATAATGAACAAACTGCTCGCGGTTATCGTTTGTTGCGCCGTTATGGCGGTGTCTGTGATCGGCAACGATGAAAAGTTCACTACTAAATACGATAACATGAACCTCGACGAAGTCCTGAAAAATGATCGTTTGATTAACAAATACGTCCAATGCGTAATGGAGACCGTATCATGCACGCCGGACGGTGAACTCCTAAAAGGTGAGTGTTTTCATTTTTTCATTAACATACTTTCATTCGCACTTTTAACGTTCTCGATATGTTAATAAATATTTTTGTATATATTACGAATTACAATATTACAGTCCATTTTACCGAATTATCTACAAGTCCATTATTTTCCGTGTTGAACACATAAACAATCATTTGGATTATTTTATTTTTTCCAGTTATACTATTCCACTTATTTAAAGCACAAAACGTTTATATTTTAACATTTGAACAAACGAAAAATTAAAAATGTTCGTACATGTTTCACGAATTATAGATTAATTTTTATACAATTCCATCGAGTTTCTTTGCCCCGATTTGATCTTTTAATGTGTATTATTGTTTTCAAATGTACACGGTTCATACAACCAATACGTCTAAAAATTAAAACAATTTCATCGTATCTCATCGGTCTATATTTTTAAGTCAAATATTATGTGTTTTACAGAACTAATCCCCGATGCATTTAAAAATGACTGCGGCAGATGTTCAGAAAAACAAAAAGTTCGTGTTGAAAAAGTCGTCCGGTTTTTATCGGAAAAGAAACCCGACTTATGGAAACAACTTGTAGAAAAACTTGATCCTGAACGAAAATACAGTGAACCTTACTTGGAAAAATTAAAGAAGTTGAACGCTTGATGTTCATCCAAAATAAATAATATATGTCTTGTAGTATACGATTTTTTACCGAACACAATTTCGACGAAAATTTATACTGTTATGGTGTACCATTGGATTAACAGTTTAATATTTATGCACTTATACACTTATACCTTTATATATTTATACACTTTATACCTACTTAATAACCTTATAACTTTTTTCTTGTTTAAATATATATTATTTTTTCTCAATGTTACCTTTAATTTTCACTAAAAACTAAATAAACATTATTTTTTAATACCTAACTGATGTTTTGTATTTAGTCTTATGAACACATATTTGCGCTTGCATATAAGGTTTCAAGATTATATTTCATTCAGTGGCGACTCGTTCTATGGTGCACAGGAGCACGAGAACCATTTAAAAAAATTATACACCAAACTATTGGTGTAATCAATTATAATTGGTTATTATGCGCAATATTCTATAATTTACAAAAAGATTTATTAAGATATAAAATGTTTCAGTAATACACCATGAAAAAAATTATTTTTTACAGATCCAAGTTTCATATTACTTTTAAATTGTAATAACAATAAAACTGCGTTAAATTTCATTGACTTAAATTATTATGTTCAAGAGTGGAATATTATTTTATTTTGATAATGTTTCCCCTTACGGTTCTTGTGATTTGTATTGATTGTCATTATTCATATTTTCTTTATTTATCATTCTCATTATAAATCAATACATTTATGAAAATGTTTATTGAATACGGGTTTTCTGACAATAATTCATGGTATTTCGATGGCATTTATTTATTTGCTTACGCTACCGATTAATATAAATCATTTTACAATATTTTATTTATTTGTCGTATAGTTGTATTTAATTATTATTCATAAATATTTTTTCATTGAGAAGGCGGTTAAGTCGATCGGATTTTATCCGGAATCACTGTAAAAATTTTGCTGCCCCTTAAATGTTTCGAGGCAGAGGCTATCGCCTACCCGAAACGACCCTTAAATGAATCGCTTCGTGCAAAAAGGGTTTTTTTGTCCATAACTTTACAACTTTCGGTAAAATGAAAACAACGTTTATTGCATTCAATGCAATTCTAAGTAAATAAAAAAATTAGTGTATGTTTTAAATGAGTTCTAGTAATGTGACTACAGTCGTTTTAACATGAAACGATGCGTTCAGGAATAATTAAATAAAATCTGCAATAATCACATTTTCACCAAATTGTGGACTTAAGCACTTTAAGCTATTCAAATACGGCCCTGCTCACGTCTAAAATTTTTCGATGGTTCGATATGATCTGTTACGTAGGTAAAATTGATCGGATGTCGAACGTTCCGGCTTTGCGCAGTATCGGCGTAAGAAAAATAGTCGGTTCGTCGTCAACTCGTCACGTCTTAGTCAACGGAACACGTTGAACGTTTGTTCAGTTGTTGATACGGAAACCGAACGGATGTATTTGTTAAATAACAGTGTACAATGTACGTATAAATATTTGAACAAGTCCAGCCTTCGCACGCGGACGCAACGCAAAACCATTCCGGTTGTATATGCTACCGGAAACTACTAGTCGTAAACACGACTTCGTTAACTTAAGATATTTATAACGCTGTTTTTTTTTTTTTTTCTTAAGTTGTACACGTCCCTTCTACCGTATATTGGGCGAACAAAATAACATTGAGTTCTACATAAACAAGTGAACATTTCTATTGGTAATAAAAAAATAATGTAATGCTAAGTAATTAACAAATGTACTATGTCCTTCATGAATAAACATTTTAAATCAATTTTAATTAATTTATGTTTACATTGAATTCATAATAATTAATTAGAAAATATTTTATGATTTTTAACAAGTATATAAATCATTTTTAATTATATTTGTTCATATTTGTTTTTCCCTGCGACTTGTTCATTTTAATTTTTAATATTAATAATTATTAATGAATTTTATTTTTATTTTTTTTTTACTAAGTGATACTATCTTAAAACGAACTTCTATATTATCACATACGGTTAAACTAATAAAATGATATTGTTCTTCGATTTTAAAAGAAGTTAAATAAATTTAGGGTTTGAATTTTCTCAAATTACTTTATTCATGATCCTCGACTTAAAAAATTGCTTTAATATATGCCTTAAAAATGCACTAAAATATTTGGAGTGACAACTATAATTTAATTCGTAAAAAAAAATTGTATTCTTTATTCATCGTATTTTTATCAATTTCATAAATGACTATTTATTATTTAATTTTTGAACATTTGATTAAAAAAGAAAAATACCATAAAATTCTTATTTGAAAAACTGTTTTTTAATATAAAGCACAACATGACAGATATTGTTTATCAGTTGGATATAAAAAATATGAAAAATCAATAATTTATAAAACAAAAAAATTACTTGGCAGCGGTGGGATTCGAACCCACGCCTCCGAGGAGACTGGTGCCTTAAACCAGCGCCTTAGACCGCTCGGCCACGCTACCACCGTGATGTAGAAGGGATAAAGTAGACCTATTTTTGCTAAATCACCATAGACATTTCTATAGTCTCGTAATTATTTTTATTGTTAATTGCATATAGTTATTTATTATTTTAACGCAATAAGACATATAATAATAAACTTTTCGCACGGCTTCTAATCGATAGTTTTGTCGTATCAATAATTTTACCGTATAAATCAGTTGTTCTCAACCAAGGTGCCGCGAATTTAAATTAAAAGTGCCCTTAAATTATTTGAGATTTTTTAACTTTTTTAAGAAAAAACATATTCATGAAAAATAAAACGTATTGAACAATGACACAATCTATAACATAATATCTATTGTATTCCATAAATTTGCTGTAATACTGCGATCAATCTGTTTTAATTTTCGTACCAGTTTGATTGCTATCGCTTCGATGTGGACTGTTACAAAGTTATAAAATTAACTTATTCATGGTGAACATCTTATGACTTTATATTATCTGTATTTTTATAAAACATTTACTCATAAAATAATAAATAATCGTTTAAAAATATTCCAACAATTTTACTAAACTCAGTCTGGTAGGTATTAAACATCTTTACTAAAGGTACTCTATTCTATAGTATATAATCTATACTATAGAAATTGATAATAGAATAGATTATTAAAATTAATATTAGATTAAAATCTATTCTATAATCAATGCTATAGAGCTAAGGTTCCCAAACTTTTTGTTGTACGACCCATTTTGGAAATTTTTTAAAATTTGGCGACCCACAATATCAATGAATAACCTATTTTTTTTAGTGAATCAGTTGCTTACAATAAAAAATATATATTTACTTTTAATATAAAAATACAGCGCGACCCACCAAAAATATAATCGTGATCCAATTTATAGTATAAAGTATATAAGTGGATATAGGATGCCTCCGGATTTCTATAAAATAACTAAGAGAGCCGTGAGTCAAAAAAAGATTGGGAACCTCTAAATCAATGTTAATATAATTTAAATGGGTATAATCAGACGATACGTTATTGTACTGTGTTCAGTAAAATTACAGAATTTGTCATTCAGTATTATCAATATAAATTGTTTTCGGTCGTACGGTGAAAAAATCGATTCGGTGTATTTATGTATTTAGGTATATATATTCAGAGGATTCGGTATTTTGATTCATTGCTCGTCATTTTTCGTTTTCCCTTCTGCCGATCAACATTGTTGTGTTTTAAATAAATTTTTTACTGTGAACAAAGGCAAAAAATACAGAAATTCTTGTCTCATTGGTTAAAGCATTGGCTATCATTGGTTGGATAAATCATTAAATGAGTACCTATAAGGATATAACATTGCAAGAATCAGCATGGAGGGAAATAAGTATATTAATAATTAATATATTGTTCATACATATAATGCATCTCGAAGTATCTATAATAACACACGCTACGAGTGTAAATGAAAACGAGTGAATAAAAAAACAATGTGTATATGTACAGTAGGGTTGCGTACGGTAAAAGTGCCGTGCCGTCTGAATCCTTACTGGTAAAAATATCGAATTGTGTGAACGGACTCGTGAAAGAGTTTATTTATTATTTTATCATATCCATTTATAATAATACTTCAGTTACCACGACCCCATATAGTTATTAGTATTTTAGCATTTTATTTCAAAATCTCCTAGATATATTTTATCATTTAAATTATCTATATCTCTACTCATTTCGATAAATATCAAATTCATTAAGGTTGCTCGATTGGTGTTAAAACGTGTGTTTAATAACATTTAACATATTACTCCACATTCCTCATGCCTCGGAAAAAAACCCTTTTTAAACATTTTTAGTACCTACTCCCGATTCGCTTTCTCTCAAACGCATATAAACAGATATGCGTGTGATGAAATATAACTCGGTTATAAGCCAAATCGAAAAGTGTTCATACCATTACTGGAGATAACTCTTTTTGGACGATGCAGAATACAAGAAAATAAAAAATAAATTGTGTTTCATACAAATAAGGAACATAATATACCGGCTATCTCCCTGTCAAGTGAATAGTTTTTCTCTTCTTAATCGGATTTTCTGCTATACTTTATTATTTTTCGCTTGCGGAACCTGTAAAAACGTGAACTTATTACAGTAGTTTAAACTATCTTAAAAACGTTATAAATCAAACGTTAAGACACGGATATATAAGCCACTTTTGATTAGGAAACCGGTATGAAACCTGCATTATATTCGAACGTGACTGAATCTTCAGTATTTCATAAACTACTGAAGCCTAATCGCACAAGGCAAAACACAATAACTATTTCCATACCAATCATTTTTAATATTATTTTTCTAATAATGTTTTAAATAGTCAAAAATGTATTATAATTTTAAATTTACGATATGAAGTCTTTATTCCTTTTACGATCTGCAAACCTGTCTACAATTTTGAAATCACACATTTATGTGATGCACATGATTGTTATCACGTAAAATGCAATCCTAGAACCGAACGGCATCAGATACGTCGAAAACTTTAAACACTGCACACCAATCTAAATTGTTAAATCCAGGGGGGGGGCGATCGCTAAACTAGGACTAAAGTAGGACAACCCCCTTTAAAATATGCCATTGAAGCATAGCCTAGATGGCTTAGGACGACATACCAATTTATCGGAAATTTTTTATAATAATATTATAGCCTGCGAAGAATTCTTTACATATAGAATAATATAATCCCTATGACCATGAGTACGGCGTGCCACAAAAATACTGTACCGAATATAATATACGTAATGCATTGTATTGTGTATGATACGTTGGAACGTGGTTACTTTGCCAATGAAACTCGTTTTTCTCATCATAATGCACTTGAAATTACACCAGTATGGTATAATCGCATCGGTCGAGTTTGACGCGGCTATGGTGCGTCAGAGAATCACGTACGTCTGAACAACAAAATTATTATTGTGCGCATGGACTGCAGCAGTTGAGCATCTTCAAGGTTATCTGAGCCATAAATTTTATAGGATTTGGTTGTCAATGTATCGAAATAGTTCTGACAGAGATTTGACATTTTACAGCATACCGAAGAAATGGCAATAACTGTTTTTGCTTTGTACACCCTGTTCGGTTAATATTCGCATCGTGTGCGTCCTGCGAATCCTGCGTGAATTAACGTTCGTCGTCGAAACGTTTCTGAGGATTAAAACTTTTGAAATCGAGTTCGAAGGATCAAACCAATTAGCCTATCCAAAATGTAAATAGATTTTTTTCATTTTTTTCGTCATACTTCGACTTGTCGCCCAAGCGCACATCCAACATTCAATTATAAATTATAATAGAGCCGCATTTAACACACATTCAACCTTGGCGTAATACGTAGTCGAGATAATTATGACCGATGAAAAGTCAAGCGTTGTACATGCGTTAGCAACGAAAAAATAAATACGTATACATTTACATGTACGTCACACCGTCGTCAGACTGTTATGTCGTATACCTTTCTATCTTTCGATGGTACACCGCTACTTAATTTTAAAAACTCAAACGACCGTAAATCAACCGGTTACAGACTAGAGGAATAAGACTCAGTACTGCGGCTACTCAAATATAAAACAATAATTTACACTAGAAACAGAGATTTTTTTAATCAAAACAAACATACAAATCACGGATCTCCCGACACGTAAACAACACATACGCGTACCGATCGAAAACCCGCGGTGTCCGCGTTCTTAAATATAATTTTACAAACCGCTGCCCCAGCTCATTTGATTTTCACTATGAAATATGATGATGCATTGGTCGTTATGGGTAAGAGACGGAACCGGGCAAGTTTCGCCCCGAGAGTCCCTTCGGTTAGCGTCTCATCGTAGTAGAAGAGGGTATTTTCGTCGCGAAAGAATTGAACAGCGCGTTTGACGATCAGTAGGTAGTGGTGAATAGTCGTCATCGAGTTCACCAACGCTTCAATAATTATAGGGCTCCAGATTTTACCGGTTAACCGAGGTTCGAAGATAGTACGACTGGGAAAAAAATAATCGCCCTTCCCGTCGCGATCGTATAACGGCGCGCACGTCGAGCCCGGGCCGCTAAGTAACGTGTTCGCGTCAATCGGAAACGAGGGGGACTCGGGATGATAAGAATTTATCGTGTCGATTATGTGCGCGCCGCGTATAGGTGCCCGACGATCCTCTCTCGCGTTCACGTGTCGGCCCGTGGGTGAGGGGGGGGGGGGGGGGAAATGAAGAACCGAAAAGACTACCGTCCGTGTGCATCCGCACGAGAACGTTATAGACCGCCGGTCGAGTACGTGACGGCTTTAATAGTGTAACGGGGTAATTAACTTTTCGCCCGCGGCCCGGAAAAATGTACCGCCTCGGCGTGCGCGCGTAGTCGGCCTCCGATAATCCGCAATAAGACATAAATAAAGGTGACTTACACCTATAGGTACCCCGAACGCGGCGGCGGCGGGCTTAAAACGCCCCGGGCTTTATTTATAGGCGAAACTCCTCGGCGCCGCTGGTGCGCGCGCGGCTATCAAAAATGATTGTTTATGTCACGGCTTCCCCGTCGGCGGCGGCGGCAAGTTGACTGAGAATTAAACTTGCCATTTATCTAAACCGGCAAAGCCACCGCCAACCCACGTACCGGCTCTCGGTACGTCCTACGCGGCCACCGAGCGCGTGCGGGTGCGATACCCGTGATACGTACACGTACACGCGATGCACCGCACATAACATATACCGTGTATTTATACGAAACGCTCTCGTATATTGTACGTGTATATGATTTACTGCCCGCGCGGTTTACTCGGTCGTCGTTAATTTACAGCTTTCTCGCCCCGGCCACGCGCGCGAACCGATACCGGGGGAGGGGGGGGGGGCGTTCTCCTCCGCGACCGACCGCCGCCGCCGCCGCCGCGTCAAGACGGCGCTCCGTCCCCGCGAACGACGCCGAGCAACCAGGATTCTATTCTCGTGTAGGGACCCGAGGAGATGATAACGGTTTCAGCGGGGAAAAAAATTTTAAAAAATTAAAAAGTTCATATCAACAACACGAGCCGTGCATGTCTAAGATTTAGGTTTAGGACCACTGGTGGGGGGGCGCCAGGCGTTTTCGGGCAGGGGCATGGTCCTATCAGGACCGTCCCTGGCGCCGCCGTCGCCGACAACCCTTGCAAGCGGCTACTCGGCAGGACGTGGGTGGCGCCGGGATACGGTCTAGATGACCGTGTGCGGTCACCGTCTCGTCCCCCCCCCCCCCCCCCGCACCGTCGAGACGTGTGTTCCGAAACGGTTTGTAACGTTTTCCATTGGTACCGGATACCTGTTGGTAGAGACGATGCGACTTTCACGTCGCTTTTTTAGCCGGTTACGACAACCGTTGCAAGCGAGGTGAATGTAAACGAACGAAATATCCGTTATGCGTTCCAAGGCGCGTCAAGACGAAAATAAGCGGTAGCAATCTATTATTCGAAAACCGTTTTCCAAGATTCGTCTAGACTTTTGACACAGCGACACTGCCACGGTAGCAGTCCTATATGCTTTGTCACTGACCAGTGACCACTGTTCATTTGTTCTAAATCTAATCTGGAAAACTGGCATAATTTTTGATCGTCATCAAAAAATGCCCCTTCAATTTCTTTCACTAAAAACATTTGTTTTGTAGATTTCATTTTATTATTATTATTATTATTATTTTTATTTTTTTTTTATGATAATAGACATCAATATTTTATCTTATTCTTCCTCTTCTTGGAGTAACTAGAATAAAAGAGAGTTGTAATGAATAACTAAGTATTTGGCGATTCATATTGCAACTACAGACGTCGAAAGGTAAAGTGAATAAATAAAGTATAAATGATTGTACTGAATTAAATTATTTTAGTAGGTTATTGAGGAGAAAAAGTGGTTAAATCAATTGTACTTATGAGTCTATATAAGGTACATCTTAAATTTTAGAAACGATTACATATTGAAATTCTGAAGACAGAATTCAACAGAAATTGTAAAAATAATAATTATGGTTAAAATAATATTTGTTTATGGAATTATAATATATGCTATGAGTATGTGTATAGCCTAGAAGTCGACGATTTTTTTGTAAGAAAAAACCATATTTTTTAATAATTAAAAGAAAATATATCCGAAGATTTAACACAACTGATACAAGAAAATCAACGAAAGTATATTTGAACCATCTTAACTAAAAGATTTTCAAATAACAAATCAATGATTATTTTAATTTCTGTAAAAGATTACATTAATATAGAATTAAATAGTTGTAGTACGCGGTAATACGAGTACAATAAAATATATGTCAAGTTAAACTGTCCGATTGTTGATTAAAAAAATACAATAGATGAAATTGTCAAAATAAACTTGTAAACTGAAATGTATATGAATATTTTTAATAAGATAAAAAAATAAAAAAAAAAAAAAAACAATAGTTATTAGTTATTGAAAGTATTCTTTGGTTGTATTTATCTTTGTTTCGCTAAGCAAACAATGTAAAAGTCAACTTTTTGAAAAAATTGTGTATTGTGTTTTGACAATTGTTTTGATGACAAAGCTTACTACTAATCTGCTAGTTAACAGTTGAACTCCCCGTAAGAATTTTTTCATAAAAATCACAAAAATACACGCAATACATCACACTAGTTATTTATTATTATGTAAACAAGACTAAAATATTAATATGATCTGTGCTGAGCTATTTTTATAAATATTTGAGACACCATAATCGTCTAATAATTTATAAAGTTTATAATTTCTGCACTATTTTTACGGTTATTATATTGTTGATGTAATTTGTAGAAACTTTTTAATACATATTATATTAATATTTTATTATATTAATATATATTATTTTAATATATTATTATATTAATATATATATATATATATATATATATATATATATATATATATCATTTTAATAACATTATTATAGCTGTTTCACAATAAACTATGATTAAACTATTGATTATATTATGATGTACTACAGAAAAGTATACTAAAAATAACTCAAGTAATTCGTGTAGTTTGGATATACGTGCATTGTTTCGTGGTATTAAAGGTTCACGTGTATAAGGTCGTGTTATGTAAGAACACGTATAAATGTGTCATTAATTAATTGTTTTATATTTTTATTTTGTTTATATGATAAAATTGTAAAAAGTAAAATCTATTTAAAGTCCAAAAATTAATAATTTTATATCAAAAAAATTCGGTTTTGGATTTTCAAAAGTTAGGCAATTACCTTGTTTCCAGATGAAATTAATTCAACAGTTCAACTAATCTGATCGGACGAATTTTCAGCCGACGCAAATTAAGCACACGGATATCAGAAATTAATGTTTATAAAAGATATTTTAACTAGAACCACAGCTCCTCAAGAACAACAAAACTAATATTGAAATGATCTTGAATGCATATTTGAAATTGACGAAGGAGAGAATGATTCAACAAAATAATTTCAGAGCTATATAGCAAAACAACAGTTGAGATTTACATTTAGACCCCTTAAAATAGTGGATTTTTTTTTAAATTTATCATATTTAAAAAGTTTTAGTTTGTTTGATTAATTAACCAAAATTTAAGTTAACATTTCTGCAGAAGCAATGTAAATTACTTGTACATATGACAGTAAACTTAATTTTTAAGAAAAATTCATTCATAATCAATTATACATTTGTAAAACTCTAAGTAGACTATTGAAAAATGCGATAAATACAAATGATATAAATCGAAAATTTATCTCAATCAGTTAATTTTGAAAATATATCAAAACTTTAAAGGTCAACGTTCCTTAAAAAAATTCATACAATCCAAATTTAAACTACGAAGTCGTAGTTAACCATTACATTTGGAAGCACCCAACATAATTTAATTGGAGTCTCTTTGTTTTCATTAAATTGATTATTTAACGAGTTAACAATAGAGTCTAAATATGGTATATATATATATATATATATATTTATTTATTTATTTATTTATATATATAATTATACATAAATCAGTGATAATAAATAAAATATTATGTTGGTGTACACTCACACACATATACATATGTGGAAATACACAAAATTTTAAGAATTGATAATTATTCATAAAATAGAAACGAAAAAGTGTGTTGTTATTTAAGACTGATAACCTAATTTGCAAACTAAATAAATAGTTGTTTTTTATTTATTTACTGAACATTTTGGTTTAACGGGTTTTTTATATATCAGTATAAAGAGCGGTCGAAAATATAATTAAAAGTTGTGTTTATAAATGATTTTAAATTTAATTTTCTATTGATAAGGTAATTAGTAGTAAATGTTCGGTAAATAAATAAAATGAATTAGTTATTTATGTTTCTCATAGTAGGGGGGGGGGTTAATTAAAAAAATTAAAACAAATTTCTTCTCCTATAAGTTATATCATGATTTATATATTATATATATAAATATAATTATAATTATAAAACGCAATTTTAAAAATAAATGTGTTTAATGAACGGGCAAACTTATGTGCTGCGAAAGTAAATAAAAAATGAATGAAGAAAGCAATTTGTTAAAATATTTCGAAAAAACATGTGTCATAAGAAAAAGTAGAATATACTTTAGAATAAAACCTATATCGCATCATCCTGGTACCAATATTTGTTAACTTATTTAAATACATGTGTTTTCCTAATTGTTTTTGTTTTTATGTTTAAATAAATTTATATAAAAATTACTATAAATTGAAAATAAAACTAACGTGACAATAGAGATGTTACCTAGTTTGTGAAAGATGAACGAAAAAAATTAATAAAACAATTATTGAATCAAATTTAAGGTTAAAATCAATGCATGCACGTATTTACTTGATGATAATGTGTATTATATTTTGAAATGGCATTATAGGACTATGATGAATTGTGCTTCACTCTGTTGGTTATAATATGAACTAAATCAAGTACTATCCAAGAGAAAATAAAAAAAAATGTGATTATGAAATACAGTATAATAAAAAAAATTATGAATTTTGATAAAAATAGTTTTTGATTGCTTCGCTCCGTTCGGTTCTTATTGTCGTTTTAAGTTTAGCGTGGAGATCTTTAAATAGGATAGAAAAATTACTAATGGGTTATTTGTATAATATTATATATATATATATATATATATATATATATATATATATAATATACGAATTATTCGTTAGGACTAATTTACTTATTATTCACTACTGACTAATTCGTTAGTCATAAGTCGGTTTTGCTCATCACTAGTTCAAACTCGCCTGTCGCCTACCTAAAAGGAATAACATTATTCTTGTTTTTACGTGAGTTTGCGGACGGCGACGTAACACGCGCGCGGTGTGACGCGTTCTTGCTGTAAAAAATTATAACCGTTAAAAAAAAAACACACTTTACGATAGTCACAGCCCGAAAATTCGACAGACACTGCATTCCGATCGACGCGGTACGGAGCTAAACGCAACCAATTTGATGCGAACAACCGAATATGCGTTCGACTGTGGCGTGGCGATGGGGGTGGTCGAGAGGCGGCCGCCTCATAGGCTTTTTTTGTGGGGGGGAGGAGGTGGGTACCACCGGTGGGGTGGATAATCATTCACATGCATAATTAAAAATTTTAGGTAAATAATACGCAAAAAGATATTTTAATGTTGATGTAAACTGATGTCAGTGTCCAGTAGCCACCAACCGGATACACTAACATACTCGCCTCTGAAAACTGTTGAGTTCGCCACGCCACTGGGCCGTAATGCACAACCAATGCGTTTCGAATACTGTCTGATCGGTTATCGGCGAAAAACCGTCGGTGCCAAACGCACGGTTGTTCGCGACCGGTCGTGCAAATCGCCGGAGACGCCGCGCAGTCATAACCGTCACACGGTCACACGACCGACAACTATTACGGTGCCGCCCCCCCCCCCCCCCCCCCAAGTGCTTACGTTGTTCCCGGGCACGGATAATATATTCGGTAAGTTGAGCAAACTCCGTCGGGCCGCAACAACTTGGCCGTAATCTTTTAAGTGAGACGCGAAGCGCAAAGTTAGATATTGGAAAACGACTATATATTTCACGCGTGTGTACGGGAGAATCGATACAATGTTTCGGCCGACGTAAACTTACGCGCGGTGCATAAAACATTCAGGATTAATAGTTTAATCGTTTGCGCAACACGTTTAAGCGCGGTGTTACCGGGCTGCGTTGAGCGGAACCGTTCGGCACTACTCTGTCAAGGTCGTATTGTACCGAGAAGATCCAGGTTCGGATCACCGTTTCGACGATCGTCTCGTTCAAACGTAAACATCCGGTACGCGCATCTCGAGCCGAACGGTGGAAACGGCCAGCCCAAAGTCCTACTGCAAACGGACACGGTGCAACGGGATCGAGGAAATCGGCGTGCGTCCACTGGCCGTATGGCGGACGGTCCCTTCCTCGTTCGTGCGCCGAATATGCGGTTGAAACGCCGCTGGAAACGTATTACGTTCTATCTCATCTGGTTCCGACGGATTTTCGACATTTCGTAATCGTGATTTCTCATTCTTATTATTATGACCCACTGCTGTTCAGTCATTGCTGCACGCACGCGCAACAGTAAACTTGTTCGAAAATATTATACAGTGCAATTTCCGAGGACGCGATTTCTCCGAGCCCGGTAACACGTTATAAACGAATACGTACGTGTTTTCCAACGTTTAAGCTGTACAGGTGCATACGACACGAACGGTGCAAACGTATTATAATATTTCTATTAAGTCTCAGTAAACTTTTATTATACTCGAGTACTTTATAATTTTAATAAAACATTTATTGTTTAAGTAGTTCTTATTGTATTTCGGTGTTATCCTTTTAAATCCTCGCGGTATTTTATTACCATAATGTTACGGCTGAGTTACCTACGCACACCTACTTATGTTTTTCTTTCCACGCACTAACAGTATTAAGAGTCGACCGGGAACAACACACGTGAAAATGAACTTTGGTAGACGCGCAAATGAAATAAATAAATAAAATAAAAAAAAAAAACCATAATAAAATTTTAATAAATCGTTCGTTACATAGCACGCTAAGTAATTTCGAACAATATTTTAGCGTTTGATTTATTGCGAACGCTCCTGCAACTCGCTTTTCTTTGACTTGTTTATAAATATTTGATTTTTAGATGGTGACTAATTTACAATCGTTATAAACATTTATACGCTTGATCCGATTAAACTTCCGTTGAAAAACCACTAAATGGTATTTGCACGTCGCTACATCGTGGTGAGCTAGCGGTAAAAATACCACAAACGCAAACGTAGAGCTTATAAGCGATTACGTCCAAAGGCGTATACTAGTTGGCATTATGGGGAGGCAAAACCAAAGTGTCAATGGCCTATAGAAAAAATAAAATAACAACTTGGTCGCTGCGCATAAATTACGTAGTATAGGTGCGTTGGAGTACGTTGTTATTGTTGTGTCTGAAAATTGACCATCGTGTACCGATCAATTGCCCACCCGTCTACAAAACTAAAGGGATCAATCGACACTCCTGCTCCCTTAGATTTGTGCCTCCAGATTTGCTGCGTGCCGATGCACACTGAAAACAGCAATTATGTATTCCAGTTATCAACAGTGCAAGTAAAAATATTATATTGTTTCCAAGTGTCCGCCGCTTAATTCTTAACGCACGTTTTTATGATCACTTCGTACCGGATGAGGGCACTATAACGTAATATTCACCTCTTATTTTAGTCTCATTTACGGACAAACAGTCGAAACACGTCGATAAAAACGATTTAATCTTTTATGTTTCCGCAACACCGAAAATGCGCTGATGATGAAAATTAGGTTATCTCAAATGTTTTCATGTTCGATGAGAACATATCCATTTGTATAATTCAGTACCGACGTCAAATCACTTCAATACAATGAAGAACGTTATTATGTTGTATAAAATTAACAACGGCAAACAGATTAAACATCCGAGAAAATAGATTTTATAAAATATTCAACAAACGGACAGTTCATGAATATTCACGTATTATAGCTACTTCACTTTAAATGAAACGTGTTAAAAAAAAAAAAAAATCCAATAGTTGACAGTTTTCAACTCCTCGTGATAATCCATTACAAAAAAAATTTCAGTGTAATAGAAATTAACAATGTGATCTGAAAAAGATTCAAGAACATATTTCACATAATTTCACTTTGTCTAATATTGAAAAACAAGTTTAATCATCGACCTTCAACAATATGAAACATAACTGTATTAAATCATATTACGCATTAAAAAAAATTAATGGTAAGAATAACTATCAACAGTACACGACTTGTTAGAAATGTTATATTTTTTCTTCTAAAAACTTATTATTCTTAGTGCGATATGAGTACAAGTGAACACGATAGAAGAAATATAAGATTATGATAATGACTGTGCAATGGTTGTAGAGAAGATGCTTAACGGTTCAAACCAAGTGGTATAACTATGTATTCATCAAAATATGGTCACATAAAATATATTCTTTGGTTTAAGATAATTTGTTGATTTGTATAATTAGTAGGGTAGGGTCTACCCGGTAAACCATCAAATAAATCGAGTGACATACGTTACCGGTTGATGACGGCACTTACAATCGTGTAATTACCATAACCTTACATTCAAGATACTCACAATAACAAATAAAAATATCGAAGTTTCCTATAAACAATCGAACAACAGCTTTTCAAATCTAAATAATATGAAATTTTTTGACTCGATTATAATCTATAAGCAATCCGTCGTATCCGAACCAATATCGATCCTAACGATTGAGTAGATGCATCCGATCGATCTGTCCGCACACAACACGTTTATTTATCGGCGTATTATGATAAGCGGCGACACACGTTACGTTACGTGTCGCAGTGAACATTTGAATATTTAATGTAAACAACGTAATACTTATTGCTTTATTAATTTCTGTACGTTCAAACATAGTCGACCGATTAGCCAATTTTTTCAGCGATAACAGGACAAGTCCGTAGTAAATGAAACAAATTCCCCTGAAACAAATGTTATTCGACGCGTTGTTTTTATGACATCTGTGTTAATATTATCAATTATTACCAAACGAAAGTGGGCCCTAGAAAACGTTCTGTGCTTCATTATCGTACATGGTTAGTATAAGATAAAGGTTCACCGTCCTACTGGCTATGAATATTACATGCGTTACGTTAATCCAAAGAATAAATTTGTACTATGACATTTATTGTATTAGAATAATTGTATCACTACCAAATAATTTAATTTTGTTTGGTATACAGAAGAATATATATAAATATTAAATGTAGAAGATAACCAACAGTAGTGTGGAAAACACAATATTTATGTTTAATTTATGGTTTTTCGACCAAATCAATAACCATAAAACAAATACAGTTTACGATGAACACTGATTTCCGCATCACCAAAAATCTCACAGAATAATTAAATTCGTGTTTCAATCATTGATATTTTCCTTAAACTCTGATCGCTTTTAAACGGTAAAATATATGGTATAATGTGATGCAAAGGTTTGCTTTAAATTAAACAAGCAAATCGTTCAAAAATGTTTACTATTCTTAATTTTAAAGAAACTTACATAACTGAATATTTTTAAAACGATAACCAACCAATGTATATTAAAAATAAGTATTCTAATTGTCTGCATTAGAAACATATTTTACGAAATATGTCTACCATACTCTTATGCATTTTATCAAATTCGATATGAACGATTCGATATCGAAAATTGATTATAGCCAACTATTTAAATAATATAATATTACATTCTTATTATTTCAAATTATATTAATTTCAACACGCATAATTTGTAGTAATATGTTGTACTAATATAACTATAATTTAATTTTAATACATTCAAATTAATTCGTATATACTTTAAAAGTTATGGGAGATTTATTTGTAGAATGTTTTTTTTTAAACAAGAAATATACTATTTAAGATTTTAAAATTTATAATTACATGGTTATTATATTTTTATTTAATAGATTGAAAACATATTTTCATAAAAAAACAAACAATTTCATATTTAACATAAAAAAATTTAAAAAAAACATTAAAATATTTTAAATTTTTTTAGTAATAAAGTACCTAATAATTAGGGTTGAGATATTAATGCCCTAAAAAATCTCAAGAAATTACTTCAAAAACTCAAAAAATGCATTATAAAAATGTATTTAAATTATATTTATTATAACTTAAAAATTGGAAAAAAAATTTAAAATTTATACCACAGTTATGTTTTTTTTTAATAGTATTTTATGTTGTTACTAGTTTAGTTCTGTTATACTTTTGTTTTCTCCTGTTTTCTTTCATTCATTCTAAGTCATAATTTAAAAAAATGATAAAATAATAAAATGTTTTGGCTAGTTATTATAATTAACCTGAACAAAATTGTTATTACATTGTATTATGATATGCTGTCTTATATTTTGAAACAAAAATTATTGTCGTAAGTTGGTTAATATCCTTTTTTCATAATTTTCGTTAATTTTTATGAACAAATAATTAAAAAATGCTTTAAAACTAAGAAAATGGTCAAAAAATGCAAAACAAAAATTACTTTAAAATAATCAATATAGCCCTAAACTTATTTTAATCTTACGGATCAACGTTACTAAACACCAGAAAAAAAGATGCTTTTGTACCAAAATCCTAGCCTTATTAATAATTAATAATCTTAAGTAAACTTAAAGTACAATATCTTAACTTTTAAACATTAATATTACATTTTGTTTTTTTATTTAATTTATTAAATGCATTTTCTTGCATACTCAATACATAATATACTCGTAATATACAATCTTTTTATTTTGTACATTTGACTTATTTTAGTTCCTATAACTTCAAAACCTTAATAATAACGAATGAACTTATGTACTTGATTGGAAATTAAATACAAATAACTATTGCTTCAAAAATCTGATAATAACATGTAAAATATAATATAAAAATAAATAAACAATTTAGTCGAATTATATTAATATAATAGAGCTATATGTTTAATTAACAACCAAAGCAACAGTTGAAATACTTTTTCTGATGAAGTATTAAAATATGTGAATACATTTAATTTCAAATAAACTGGACGTACATAATTAATAATTTAAAACTAGTAGATTGGAGATTTAAAATTAAATAAATCATTAACGGTATTATACTTATTGCTCAGTGACCTAGAAGTACTTTACTTCCAGCTACCTAAAATAAGACAGTATATCTAACAATTTTTCAATCACTTAAATGTAGTTAACAGTGCACAATCTTACCGACTAGGTAAGTCAACACTATTACATTGAATCAAGCGCGAACACCCACCTAATCTTTTAATCAAATTATCAAATTTTCTTCATTTCTTATTGTACAACTAACTAAACATTTTTCATTATTCGATTTTCTAGGAATAGATTATTTTTCTTAATTTTATTGTACTACTGTGACAATTACTATCTCTATTTATATAAATAAATATGTATAAATAGCATTTAAATACATTTTCATCTATGAATGTATTATTCTTCCAAACCAAAAAAAAAAAAAAAATATATATCAATAAATTCAAATGACTAAGACAAGAAAGTTATATAAATAAAAAGTAAATAAAAATATACGTGATTTAATAGTATACCCTAGCCCAAATGTTTATGAATCTATTTTAATACTATTTGAGTGTTAAAATTAATTTAATTTTTAACGATTAATATTTACGTTTCGTATATTTTCTAGATCGTAAAATAAAGTAAAGAAAACGTAAAGAATAAAATTGTACACAAATATCTAATGTAAAAATATTTGTTGATAAATTCAAATACTCTAAAGTAAGATTGTCAAAACAAAAAAAAAAAAAAAAAAAAAAATAACAAATAAAAGTATAAAACTTATTAAACAAAAAAATTGGACTGTCTGTCAAGGATAGTTATGGATAGAAGACATATAATAATTGTTCTGAAATCTTAATTATACCAATATTTCTTAATCGATACGTCCAAATTATTCATTGGTTAATTTAGTGGATAACGGATAGCCATCACCACCAACCGTTTTAAAATTAACTAATTTTTTCATTGAGTTCTCATTTTCTCCGGTGACTGGTTCAGACGGTTTTTTCTGATAATCGTCCAACATCTTAGTGTCAAAGTTTTCGACAACTGTTACACCAGCTTGCGGCTTTGATTGCTTCTAGGCGTTGATCGGTCGAACGCTGATTTCATCAAAGAAATTGATTTATTTCACTTAAACATAGAAATCAAAAAAATTAATTTCACTGCATAGTTACCTAAACACAAATTAAGCATGATTTCAAATCTTTTGAATTTTCAAAATCAAAAATCTATTTCGAATATTAAATTTTAAAATTAATTTAAAAAGGATTTTGATTTTTGATTTGAAAATCATATAAACAAAAAATTTTGATTTGATTTTAAAATACCATTGTAATAATTTTGATTTTCGATTTGTCAATTTTTAACATGAATAAAGATAATATTTTTTTTTAAACTTTTATAGATCATGGTTTTTAACAATTGATAAAAAAAAAATGTGATAATAAGTCCGTCAACCACCTATCACAGTTATTAGATACATGTTAACCGTTGCCAGTTACCAAAATTATTGAGATACTAAACATTGATATCATATAAATATGTTATGGCGTAAAACGGACTATAAACATAGATTATAATGGCTTTAAAATTTAAAGTTTAAATCATTGTATTAATTATTTATTATTTTATTTATTTCAATAGAACTTGTTTATTGTTTTATACATTTTAAATTTAATTAAAAAAATATTTGGCCAAAAATTTCACTATTTAAAATTTACAACCATAGATACATGAGTATATTGGACTATATATTTATTTATCAAAAATAAATTATGGTCTATACTTCTATAAACACTAGCCAATAGGTATTTGAGTTGTATTCTAAACGTGTACAGTCTATTTTATGATTAGTTAATTACTTTTTACATGATAAACATTTAATTAAATTTAAACATAATATAATAAATAAATTATAATTAGGTAGTAAAATTGATGGTTTAAAATGACTAAAAAAAAAAATACTTTTTTGGATAGTTCAATTCTTATTTATTTATTAAGACGATTTTTCAGGAGCAGATTTCGGGTTTTCGGATTTTGAAATCGTTGATTCTAATGATTTATAATGGTTTTAATGGATTTTCAAAATTATTTTTTAAACTATTTGAATTTAAAATTTTAAAAACATTTTATTGGTAATTTTTGACTTGGGTTTTAATAGTAAATTTTATAAGAATTTTATCCGGTTCTGACTATGTATCATATTATAATCCTTGATTACGGTTTTATTTTTTAAAAAAAATCATGAGAAATATAAATATAATTTTAATCTTATATTCGTTAATTAAAATACAATAATATTACGTAAAATGTATTCTTCCAGCTTACATTAAAGTGATTCATGACTCACACAGTTTACACCGCTATTAATGCTTAAACGACTAATTTTAATGTCCACTCAACGTTTGAGTACGGCATTACATCTACCAATTATGATTACGGTACTTCTATATAGTGTCGCATAAATAAATCTTATTTTACATAATACATCGTTACCAACATACCTGTATAACAACAGAAAAGCGACACAACTGTACAAAGATACGTAAAGAAATCGTCGCATCATTTGAGCTGGAAATTATTGACCCGATCGCATTTCTGCAACTATTTTAAAACTATTTTAAGTATTATTAACAGTATATAAGTTAAGTGTAGATTAACTGAAGTAGTGTATTCAATAACGGCAACGGTTACGTTTGTGTATTTCAAATGAATTTATTTAATTATTAATTCGATGTCTTCAAACTAATTACACGCTATAATAATATGCTATACTACTGTTGATGTTTTTTATCGTACAAAATCAGGTATAAAATTAATATAGAACAAATAAACCAATATAACCATTAACGAAATATTATTACTTTCTCAGAACACCATTTTGACAGAAATTCTCACGTGGAATTAACATCTTCAATTGATCTGTGCATTTTTACCTCTAACCGATCAGTACTAATTTGGTTTTGATTTTTTCGACAGCTGTCTTTGTGATCGAATAACACGACTGAACGGCTCTCCCATAACTCTCCGGCACTTCCTTCAGCAATCATCTACAAAACTAATTATTTCCAAATAGTTAAAAAAAGTCGTGGGATATCAAGTTCGTATAGAATCGAAAAATTAAGTTATGAATAAGTTTAACAGAATTATAAATAGGTCAACTTTATGCCGGTTAAAAAATAAAACGAATAAAATAAATAAAAACGGTAGTCAACACTTTGCGTTACCATAAAAGCGTTTGAGTAAATTAATTGCACTAAGAATTAATTTTGTGAATTTTAGACTACTTTGTCTTGTAAAATTACTCATGTTATGTAAATCAGCGTAGTATTTCGTTGCATTGGATTTTCTTCGTGATAGTATAGCGAAGAAAACCCAAGTTGAGTTTAAAATATATTTTGTAATCTTAGACTACAAGATCGATTTTCATAAACATTTTGTTTACGATAATGAGCAAATGTTAACGAAAACCATATCAAGTATTATACCTATGGTAAATAGTAACGCATAAACACTTACTCTCGAAACTTGGAATATGAAATGAAACACCGAAAGCCACTGGCCGACTCGTCACTCGATACTAAAATAGAGTAAGAATCTTTCTGCGACTATAATACGGCAACGAGTGCATGATCGAAGCGCTCCGCGTGGCAATTTCTCGACGAATCTTTAGTTGACCATTGTTTTACACCCATTAAGCAAGGGGTGATTCTTCAAGTATGTTCACTCCATTTTTATGCTTAAACCGTACACTAACTCTGATTTTATAATTATTTAAGTCAACTTATTGAGTATTTTTCTCAGTACATAAATTTTCTACGTGTGACACTTATATGGTTCAAATAGAAATAGCATTTTCTTCACGCAAATAATTGATGTTCAGTATATTTTGCCGAAATCGTTGGTGTAACATTGTAAATATTCGAACCAGTATTTTCGGAAATATTCAAAATTTAATTTCCGTAAAACAAGTATTAAAATCTTGTTAATTTGTAAGTGTTACATTACGAAGAATATAAACACCCAAAAGGAAATGGTAAAATCTAAAGCCGTCACTGGTACATGAAAAATATAAGCAAATAAAAAGATAAGTTTTGAAAATTTTTTTTTTGTTATATTAATGCGTTTATTGACGAAAATCAAGTGAATGATTATTTTTTTCACGAACATTAAAAAGTCGGTGATTACGAATTACGTCTCGTATAAAAAGTTATAAAAAGGTAAAATACTAATTGCGTCCCGGGTTTTTCTCTTGCACGGCTGAATCGCGTCCCCAGTACCTGTGATATCTAAAATATATAAAGACGAAATTATTGATTGTTATAAATTATTTTAGTGTTCCCGATTTAATAAAAACGATTACGTTAAAGCTTTGATAAGTTTCTCGTGAGTAACGTTTTGTAGATGACCAACACAATTATTGTCGCAGTACAATGTTAACAGTCCATTACCCTACACGTGTTACGTTATTAAACCCGTTTATGATGAGTGAAATTAATAGTATGTACAGCGAAAAACATTTATTTGTTATTGACCAGTATAAATTTCGATTCCACGAGTACTTTTGTTGTAAAAAAACGTGTAAGTCTTATATTCATTTAAATTCCGATAACAATGTACTCAAAAAAGTTATTAATCGCAATCATCATGAAGAAAACGAAATATTAAACCGTCAAATCGTGAATAAAAATTTAAAACGAAAGCTATCAACGATATTTGTGAGAAACCAAGTAAAATAGTCAATAGTGAATTATTTAAACATAATATATATATATATATATACTGCAATACGATTTGATGATTACTGATGATTTGCAATTGATTAGGAAAAATATGCGTTATGCACGATCTTCTCTTTCGCCCAAATTACCAACAAATTTGGAGGAATTACACGCTTCATAAGACAATATGAGTGATTTCATATTAACGAACCGTAATGAAAACTTTTTGTTGGTAAATTATAAGGATTCGAACATTTTATTATTTTCGACTAAAACTAACTTAGTGTTTTTAAGCAATGTTGAAACAATTTTTGTTGATGATACTTTTAAAAGTTACCCAGCCTTTTTACTAAAAAAGTTCATGGCTTACAAAATGATAAATATATACCATTATTATTTTTTCTACTTCCTGATAAGAAATCAAAATGTTTATTTATTCATTGTATAGTTCGCCAAGGAGCGCTTTATGGCAAGTTTGTTAAAATTAATGAAACTATGAAAAAAGTGATAAGCATTGTTAATTATATTCGTGGTGGTGATAAAGCTCAAAGACACAGAGCATTGATTACATTTTTAGAAGAAATGGAGAGTGAGTATGGTGATATCCCATTACACTTTGAAGTAAAATGGCTGAGTGCAGAGATTATATATTTATGCATTTCAAATTTTTACGTACTCATTATGACATATTCATGTCAATCTATAAGTACATAGTTAATAGTAAATAGTTAACAATAAATAGTGAATATTGTGAACTATGAAACTTAATGACCAAAAAGAGCTATCTCCCCCCCCCCTTCATAACGATAAACTATAAATGTATATCCTACCCCAGAACCAATAATCACGGTTTTTTTTTATTTTTTTCCTATTTCCGGCCGCCGATGAGCCAGGAAAACGTATATCACACGATCAATGCAATTTAATCGATACATTCGTCCTCGTAAAATTCACATTCTCTAAACCATCATCTGTCCACCCATACAGAGTGGTTTTTCGAAACTTTCGATACGTATGCGATCAATCCGATGATATGCAGATCGAACTAAAAACGATTAAATTGCGTATTTGCTATACATATGATTCCACTGTAGTCTAATTTGTAACACGAATGTATGAACTACACATGACTCAGTGTGGAGGGTATAGACTCTTACAAGATTTAATGCGTCTTTTAAGTTTATAAAAAGAAGTATTTTTTCAAACATAAGATTAATGAAAAGTTTGAAAGAGATGAGAATTTTAAAACGAGATAATAATATAATATATAATAAAATAGAACGAGAATGACGTCGTCGGTCAAGCTTGTCCAGGAACGGTTAAGTTAATAACAATGATAACACGTAAAAATCAAAGCGGACAATAAAAACAAAAGTTCGTTTTATTTATACAATTAATACTAAGTTATAATTATAATAGAAACGTATTATACCTAATACTTAAAAATAAAACACTGATATAAGTTTGTTGACAGTGGCAGCATGAGTTACGTAGCTGTAGTCGGTGACAAGGTCGAATCGACGAATGGAAGTTTTGAGTCGATCGATGGAAATCATAGAGTAGTCCATCGCGCTGAAACATTGACGACTTCACTTGATACTCGAGGTCTACATGATAACCTTCATATTTGGATTGGAATGGTGGTTTGACTGAATATATCTGACTTCACTGTGGTTAAAAGTACAAGAGCATCGTACAAATTAGAAATGATCAGTGACTTGCGCAATAGACGGAATCTCACTAACATACAGATGTACTGTGGATACACAATAATGAAGCTACGATCTCCTCCTAGTTGTGCTATAAAAAAAAAAATCTTTTGTCAAAAAAACATTATTGTTTTCATTTTAAAAAAAGTGCTCTTGAATTTTTGATTCATTCAAATGAGCCTGTAAATGGTATAGAAATATTTTGAATGGATAGAAGATATTTGGTAACAAAGAAATACACATGAAAAATCCGTATATAATTGTAGAGTCCTATGTCTTTCTGCACTGCAGCAAATTTTCCTAGAACATTTAATTTTTAATCACTCTTCGGAAACATAGTTTTCATAATTTTTTGAGCTTGTTTCGGTGCGATTTAATCGGCATAACATTCTGCATAACACGAGTAAATGATTTCGACAATAATCAAGTACTGCAGACGGAAGTTCTTCGACATCACGTGAGAGAGTCCACATCCATGAAATTATTTAAGTCCATATTGTACAGATCACAGCAGGGTCAAACTCGATTTATTATAAATCATGTATATTTTCAATAAATTTGTAAAATATTTCAGAAATATTTGTATACAAGGTGAATACGTAATAATAATACCAACCCGTATAATTTACAGTTGCTAAGAAAATACAGTGAATTCGTGTAAAACAACTTTTTTCGGTACACGTGAGAAGCAATTGATCTGTACGACGTTTACGATAATTGGTTAAACATTTTGTAGATACCGATCGACCCCGTGAGTCTATAGAAACACATCAACTATTGTTGAATTGAAGAAATCACATATCTGCAGAGTTTGCACAAAGGAGTGACGATACAACGTTTGACATGAAAACCATCGATTGACCAACAAAGATTTTAAATTATTGAATTGTATTGCCGAAATTTTTTTCGAATGATTGCATGATCATATATAACATATTAATTGGAAGCTGTGCTTAATTTAAACGTAAAACTGTGTAGAAGTAATTTTGATTGATTGTGTATGATTTTTCTTATGTGTTTGTAAAAATTATTTTGTTTGCTCATTAATTTTTTGCGGATGGTTTGGATTTCCTTTCTGAAGATATTTCCTGTCCGCCAACTTTGTTGAAATTCTTATTTCATCAAACACTTTTTTACAATATTGTTCGTATACATGTTTATCGTTGGTTTGATCATTATCACCACACAACCATAATTCTGATCCGTAGATTATTGAACGTACTACTAACACAAATCTTGATATGTGCTTAAAGTTTGCAGAAGGTTTAATAGGACCGCTCTAAATGGCATAGTTCCTATAGTTACTCCTTATGTAATTTTTCATTGTTATAAATCCTTTCTCCACTGAACTGTAATACGCTGACTCACTGAAGAACAAACAATTTATTCTTTCATTTTTAATAAAATAAGTAGTGACGTCGCCTGGGCTCAAAGTTTTATTTGTAATGTCCTTCATTAACCTACGTAAGAACAAAATAAAATGAGGATTATAAACGTTGCACGAATTGCACATTTTGATGTATATGCATATTATTTATAGTGCTCATCACTGATGTTCATGTTGTACTTTTGTTACGCTCATATAAAATGTATAATACCAAACGATAATTGCAATAATATAATTTAGTTGTAAAATAATTACTTTTCTTTAAAAGATGGATATTCCAAGTTAACAGATTCTACCAAGTGATTTTTAAATTTGTTAGCTTTTACTTGGTCAAGATCGATCAATAAAACCAAGTCACTTAACTTATCTTTAATCTGCAATATTTTCTTTGGCGTTACAAATACTTTCATTTGTGGCGGCAATGGACGATAGAATATCTTAAGAGATTTATGATTACGAAAACTATAAAATATTCTGTTATTACCAACACTTACTTTTGATGGTACACAAACGGTTATTTGTATTCCGGATCCGGCAAAAATATTTTCAATAAGTAGTTTTACTTTTGACCACTCTAAACCGTCTATTCCACAGCCAATTTTAGGTATGCCTAGTTTCATTAGTTTTCTTTCTCGCATTTTTTCTACTAGTGACTTTAATGTATGTGACAATGATAGCATTGTCGACGGGCTGCTACAATACTTTTTCGTTACCAAATAAAAAGCATTTTCAGTTTCGTTTTTAACGACCACTCCAACATTTCCCACGGTAAGTTTTTGATCAATAAGTTGACCAATGCCTCCAAAATAACGTCTAGATAGTGAGTTATTAAATAATTATTGTTTTAGTCAATGTTAATGTAAAATAGTTTTACTTGAACTGAATGGTGACTCCACTTTCCATACGTAAATCTTCTGCAATACAATGGGCTAGAGCAACGTCTCTAGGTAGATTGAATAAATTTTCATCAATTTCATGAATCGCACTTGAAATTAAAAATAAATATTTATTATTTAATTAACCACCAGATGTAATTTCGGAGTAAATCATAAATGGATTTAATAAAAATAATTATATACCGATTTCCCTTTTCTGTGGATTGGCTTTTTGGCATGCTTTCATCTATCACAACCTTTTTGCTGTTGTCATTATTTTGAATGGTGTTATTACTTATTATTTTTTCATGAATCTTTACGTCCATCAATTTTTGATTTGAAGATTTGTTTATCTTCGATTTTGTAGCATCACTAAATTTAGTTCAATTTGTAATAAATATCAATGTATGTTATGTGATTTAATAAAAAAAAAGTAATTTTTCTTAATGCATTTTGAGTTAATGAAAAAGATTATTTTTTTATACAAATAATAATATTAAAATAATCACCTATTTAGTGCTACATCGCTGATATTGATCATTTCAGTTGTTACTACATTTGAAGGAGTAATATTTGATATTTTTGGTTGAACTACACTCTTTTGAATCGTTCTAATGAATACGAAATCATAAAAACATATATATTTTTAAAAACCTATGTGACATAATTACTGTTGGACACATATGGTTGCTTCCATTTGTTGAGCACGTCTACGTTTTTTCGCTGTATTTTTGCTCAATTTCTTCTGTTGGTTTCCAGTTTTTCTAAGACATTAATCATGCAATATTATTATGCTCAATAATAAAGGTGTTATATACATCAGTTATCATTTAGTATGTTTATTTAACAACTGTTTTTCTAATGATATTTTTTTCTATAGTTATCTAATAATTTGGTCATACCCATCTTTAGGTATTGCTTTGCAATTCCTCGTTTTTCCAGTAGTTTTATTCTTACTCTCATGCCCAAGCGTAGGAAATTCTTCAGTCCTATATTTTATTCATAAAAATTATAAAAATGTATATAGTACGTATTACATTATAATTTATGATACAAAAACCTTTTTTAAACTTTTACGTTTGTCAATTATTTTTAATCATATTTTATCAACAGTAAAATATGAAACGTATTTAGAAACAAAAAGATTCCAAATCTAGTTGGTTTATTATGAGACATACACATACACATATATATGAAATTAACCCTGTGAATGTTGTAGGAAGAGACCAGCATTATTATCAGTAATAAACTAAAGAATACATTTTTCTTTTTAGGTAACAAGTTTTTGACCGATTAGTCATGTGTTACCTCTTTGTTTGCTTGCTCTTCTTGATTTCACTCATCAAGTTTGCTGCATTCATTTTATTCATTGTATACTATTATAAAAATAGTCTAAATAGTATATGTGAATCTGTAAATTATAACGATTTTAACTTTAATTCACGGCACGTATTTTTTTGTACTCCGTTTCATTTACATATATTTATCAGAATTAGGGACGGCCATGAGAGCTCAGGAGAAGGGATGGTACTACTATACTTCTACTTTACTTTATTGTCTTTTTTTAAGTATTTTAATGATTTATTTGACGTATTTTCTATTTTCTATGATAATTCTGTGGTACTCAATGGCGATCGAGATGAGATGCACTTTCAACGATTGATGATGGTGTGGGTGGCGGTGGGTTTGTTAATGCGATTCTTAAGACAGCGGATCTAATCTCTTGTTGGTCCGTCGAGAAACAAACAATTTCGTAAATTGTGTCCTGTGCCCATCGCTTACGACGTTAGGATCATTGTGGGGCAGTTATGACGTTGCCCGCTGTGAGCTGATAGTCGAAGGGAGAAAAAATTCAAACGACTTACGACCTTCGTGTTTTGATCACTACTGTAGCGCGAGTCTAATTCTATTTCAAAATATTATTAAAGACATACATACTTAAAACAGTAACTGCTAATTCCGTTTTCTATTCGAGCTGTCGGTGACAATATCTGGATACTGCTGAACGACGAATAACAAAAATCAGTTTTGAGATTTAGCAATCAACAAATATAATTGAAATCCATAGCAACGTTATAGGTGTATTTTTTAATAAAATAGAACGTTCTTAGCCAACATGGAATAACATACTTTAGAAACCATTATCGTTAACAATTTGATGAATTTCTATTCGAATATTTTTGCTGCAACTTGTAAAATAAAGTAGTGGTATTTTTTTTATAACTAGTTTGATATATGACACAAAATTCGCCAAGTGAAAATATTTTAATTGATAGTATTTTTTTTTTTTTTTAGTGACTTAGCCAAATAAAATTAACAGTCATAAAAATAATATAATCAGGAAATTTGCAACCAAATACAATATATTGTCATATTATCGTTGTTTACTTCTTCTACCAGCGTTAAGATTTATTTTCAACAATTATACGTAACGAATGTGAAATACTACAGTCATACTCTTATTATTGTTTGGGCGAAAAAATCGTATGTCGTGAATTATTTATATATTGTCTTTATGCGATATGCAGACAACACGACGACAATCCCTTATCTGCTTTCTCTTCCGTTCTTAATCGTCCGTATATTATTGTTAGTTTTAATTAGTGTTATTATTCATATTCAAAGTTGTATTATCGATTTCTTGTTTTCGTGAATTTTGTATTGTGCATTTATCTTATTATGCAAATACGCGGCCAACGACCTTTATTATTATTTATCAACTATTTTTCTTATTCATTATTACGTATACTTTTTGTCTGTCGTTCGCTGCTCTCCGGTCGCAATCGTTGCACCATAAATTATTAATTAATTAATAAAAAAAAAAAAAAAAAAAAAAAAAAACCATAAATTATTATTTTTCTTCGCTATTGCAGCAAGATAGTTTTCGTTTTCTTTTTTATTATATTTATCATTATTTATAATTCGCCACTGCGGCATATTTGCGGTGTAAATTTATTAATGTCCAAAGTTACGTTTTCGCTACCAAAATAAACTTTTAATTTATCAAATTTTACTGCGTGATTTATTGAGTCTTATTGCTACCGTCATCGTCGTCATAGTGAATTTTCTGTCCTGTATTTTATGTCGCCGTGAGTTGTTGTTTTCCATTTAGATCTCATTTATCTGTTTCGTGGGCATTTTATCACCTTCCGCGTAAGTCCGCCAGCACCAGGTGGTGTGTGATAGGCCGCCCAGGTCTCCAAGAACGTTCCATCCATTTGCAGTTACCATTTCCACAGTTACCAGTCATCACGTATTTATAAGTTGGTTTTAAGTTGTGGCCTGAGCGTTTAGTGTTGATATTTGTCCGATTTCTGTGTGAGCTCTGTGGTTATTGCACCAGACCGATTCGACCACAGAGACCTCCCCCCTTTCAACTAAACTGCATTTCCTCCTTTCCCGTGTTTAGTTTTTAAGTCACTGTATTCCCATCCTCGGCGTTGTCACCGTCGTTTTAGGTAGTGTCATCGCCCGGGGCATCGTGTGTGTTAAGTGGCCGGCTGCCCCATTAACACGGCGCTCACGCGGTTGAGAGACGGTGCGTTTGCCTATATCGGTAATTTCAAGGCGAATATAATTTAACATTATTTTAACTAATTTGTCTCATTGCGAGTGGTTGAACTCGACTAGTGTTGTGTAGACCAGTGGTTCTCAACCTTTTTTGAAGGTTGACACATTAATTTAGATTCATGAAAATGGCGACACACTTGAGACGACTGATGGATTTTCAAAACGTTAAAAATTATAAACTATTGTAAATAAACACATGTATATCTTGGTATTTTAAAAGATAAATAAAATAATTTATTAACTTTAAATTAACTTAATTCAAATTTAAACAGTTCAAATAAAATGCTATAGATAAGTACCATAAAAAAACAATATTAGTTTACAAAGAAATTATTGTGATACTTGTGATCGGCAAACTAAACATAGGTCTTCGAACTGTAGTTGAATGGTTGACAATCTTATGTCGTAATTTACTTTCAATATCTTTTAATGTAGGTTATTTTTTGCTTTTTGTTATTTATAATATCGAAAATGCTGATTCATTTATGCAACTTCATTTAAGTTAAATTATTTTGAAAAAGGAAATAAAATGTGTAATACTTTCTTGTTCGTTCCGGCATATTTGTTTTGCAGAAAAAATCCAAAATGAATCGTTTTGAAACGTATACAATTTTGAAATTAACGTTGTATTTAATGATATTTTTAGTAAATGAGATACAAATCAATAAAAAATTTTCATAATTGATTTCTAATCTGTGTTTTTTTTATTATTTCATCATAATACAGTAACTATATCAAAAGCTACAATTTCAATTAATTATATTTTGGTGACACACACCACGGTAGTACGTGACACACTAGTGTGTCGCGACACACCGGTTGAGAACCACGGGTGTAGACTATCCAACAATTATACATTGCTTATTTTGAGAAAAATTATATGCCGTTCACTGAAAATTGCTTAAAAAATAAAATAAGATAAATTGCAATGATAAAACAATGAAATTCTAACGATGTATGTTTGAATTTAATTTGTGTTCATTAAAATTTGTTTATAAGCGGATCATCCAACGAATGAGTTATGCAACTGGAAGTAGACACACCCATTAATAATCTTTATTTTCTATTTCGACGATATCAGGTAAACTTTCGATATTAAATTCTCAATGCTAGTCACTCTTTCTCCTAAATCGCGATCAACTTCAATTTTATTTTCAAAATTAGGTACTTTCCCGTCTCCTATTAAAAGTAACTTAGAAGGAAAATTTGTGATACCTCCCCCTTAATGTGCTCTCATATTCGTAGATAATTATAAGGTATGAACAAACTTCCATAATGAGGAACTTTTAAACCAAAACTTTACAAGTCTGCTCTAGTTCCCCTTACTATAACAACAGCATCTCTTAAATTAATGTACTTTTCTGCAATTTTTTTTTTATTTCTTTTGATGAAATCTCTCAAAAATCCATTTTTCCGCCATATCAACACAATATTGGTTGAATATTCCTTTGAAATAATGAATGCAGTTAAAGTCCTTTATTCTCACCATGAGTCTTAATGCATAAAACTGCATACATGATACAGTTTTAGATCTAGCAGCAGTATTTTGCTATATACTGTCACAGCAATTTTTTTAGGTCATTTAAAGATTTTGTATGAATAGTTCTTTCATACATATTTTTTGGATAACTTGAACCGTATACGCAGCGCACGCTTTGGAAGTCTTCAGATATGAATAATTTTATCTGTTTTGCAACATTTTTCACTGATGCTTCGCTCCCTATTGGTCGCAGTGTAATGTTACTTATCTTAAAGCCTTCCTCGAAAAATGAACAAACACAAAAATAATCTTCACATGATAATAAAGTATAATTCAAATATTAAAACCTATGTCAAATATAAATTTTCGTCAAGGTACAATTCATGTAACCCTTTTTTTTCGTCAGGACACAATTTTTTAACTGCAAGTGAGAATAAGAAGTATTTGGTAGTATTTGAACAATTTCTGTTTTGGTTTTTTTTTTTTTATTTATTTCTCCGGGTAGCAAATCTTTAAAATAGAAATTTGACACATGTTCAGAAAAGTTATTTTTTGATCATGTAGTAGTTTTATCGATATAAAAATAATAGGAAATATAATATAACGTGGTCGGGGGTGATCAGTTTGATATATGATATTCAGGGAAGGTTTTGTGGTCCTTATGGATATATTTAACCGTAGCTTTGGGAGCATAAAGGAAAGATCGAAGCGTTACAAATAAAATGTCGATTGGTTCAGATAACTAATAAGATTTAATACATAAAATAACTTACAAGTATGGAGTTCAGCTACCTCGGATGGACGTCGTGGCCGAACTGCCATGTCTGATATATTCGGCATTAGCCATTAGATTTACAATACGTCATGTATATGACATATGACCCAGTCGGATCGTAATGTCCACTCAGCAATACGTGTACCAGATGAGCTGACTAACAATTATGTTACAATCGTCACAATGACATGGGAAAAAATTGTTCGAAAATATTATGTTTTTATTCCATCGTCTAAATTAGAAACAGTATGTTCAACGGTTTAAAACCTAATCAAAACGACACCTAATGTCACATAAACGCTGAAAAAATCTGTCAAGTATAACTTCTAATAGTTTCAGAGTTGAAAAGACACCATGATTCATATTTCAGTTCAGCAATATAAATGTGTATAAAAATAGTATTGACACGACTCTAAATTAGTAAAATAACTCTAAAACAATCTTAGAATTAAATACACGAAAACCGACGGAACACAACTCGTGTACGACATTAGTGACGTGGTGAAAGAATTTTGTATCTTTCCGAGGATTTTCTAAGGTTTACCAAAAGATCTGAGCAAATATGCAAATGCTACAGCCTCCAGGCCCTGCTTACCGTTTACCTGCTTACCGCGGCGAAAAAATAATAGCGATCGACGTGAACGATACATGGACGCCTTGTTAGGTACGAAAATCGATTAGTTACACGTACACGTGTAAGAGTAATTGCCTATACAATACTCCGACTTCGTTGACCACGGAAAATATTATATCAAACGCACCACCCAAAAAGAAATAATTATTATGGTAATGATAGAGACGTCCGAAACGACAGTGATAATAAGTTATAATCGATTATTTTTTCCATTAAATTAAATGATCGGTGTTGCTCCTCCGTATGATCGAATCATAGACCTCATACGTCTATGGATAGGTCTATGGATTGAATATCATGATTATCACGTCTCGTATTGTAGCGAACACTGATAGAATATTAATTAGGTCGGAGAGAAAATATTATTATCCGAAAACGAACCGATAACAAACAGTAACACGTTTATACACATAATATGGCGCAATGGCGTTGATCTGAGGATTTCGAGAAATACCGATGGCTTTTATTTTATTCTACTCGGTTTCAGAGAACGATGTAACCAAACCGCAAGAGTCCGAGATCCAGTGAAATATTGTTAATTACGTTGTTTGATTTTACTTTTTTTCCTTGTTTGCGGGCCGGATACAATTCGTCCAAGCGTATCTTATCGCTCATGTCTCGAAGTTCGAATGGGTGACCGTCTACGGATCGTATCGATTGCACGTCAACATTTACAGGTCGCATTATTTTATATTAAAAGAAATTTTGCATTTTGACGGTTCTCGAAAACTTTCGACATTTCCAATGGCCCTCTAAAAGTATTAATTGACGGTCACTGTTTTGCACCGTACCAGCACACTGTTTGTCTTCGACTGTGACCGCAGAATGTCGGTTGTTTTCCTTGGGTGTTTTTTCACTCCGCCGTTTGTTCGTTAGAAATTGTCGCCGCGAGTGAAATTAAAAAAAATACTGCGTTGGTAAACATTTTTCTATTAAAAACGCACAACTGCTTAATACTGTTTACGAATTGAATACTAGTACAAATATTAACTACGGCCGTAATTGCAAAAGGTGGACACACGAATTTCACGAAAAACTTGGTATGTGTTTAAATTTGTTTGAGTTTACAGACCGCTTATTACCTATTGTCCGCGTGTGCACTCGAATATTTTCTTGTTGCTATTCGCAGAATCGACGACGACTACCGCCCGCCACTTGTAAAACTTGTAACGGTAATCGTAATTCATGCACGCGCGTAAATACTGGAATGGGATTTTAAAATCATCGGCATAATTGTTACAGTAATTAACAGAACTCGGAAGTTATAGCACTAAAAACATTAGTTTTTAGCGCTTAAATATGCACATAAAAACATTAATATAAGCGCTATAAATAGCACTAAAAATTGCAAAATAAATTTTTTTAAACATGAAATTTAAGATATATTTGATATATTTAATTTACAGATTTTTTTAAATATGAAGTATTCGATTTTTTTAATTTTACTGATTTTTAATGTATTTCATAGAATAGTGGTAGGTATGTAAGAACTAGGTACTAGTTGAGAGTATTCACAACAGTTTACGATCCATCGAACACGTGACAAATCTAAACGATGACGGAACATTAAAATAAAATTACCGTGTTCAGTCATTAGTACATAGTTAAAACGACAGCACGTTAATACAACGAATCCGATGATAGTGCAACAGTACAATGTGACTGACATGATTTTTAAAATAAACAATTTATTGGAAACGAACGGAATTGTCCCGATTTAATCAACGATAGCAGCGGTCTAAAGCCGTTTATTTCGGATGAGTACTATCTTAAAACAATTTGTTTTCGTTCACATATTTGTAAACGGCTGTTTAGTAGATAATTTAGTTTTTCAGCAATATGTGTTTATTTTCTTTATTATATAAAAATATGCCCATAAACAGCATTTTATAACACCAAATTAGCAAAAAAGCTCTTATAGCAGTGCCGGATTTAGTAGAGGGCTGAATGGGCTGCAGCCCAGGGGCCCCCACAATTTTATGGTATTTAAATGAGGATACAGAAAAAAAAATTGTTTATATTTACCCATATTTAATTAAATAATATTGAACATTAATTTTATTTATTATTATATAAGTAAGTTAATTGTTACTACTACTAAATATAATAATAAAGATTATTTAATAAGTAAAAAAATATATTTTCTTGTTTATGTGTAAGAGGTCCCCACAATGCATTCCGCCCAGGGGCCACCATATACCTAAATCCGCCCCTGTCTTATAGTATACATTTAGGTGAAAATATTCCCAAAAATAGCACTAAAAACTTAAATTAGCAAAATAGCTGTAAACACCGTAAATATGCATAAAATAGCAAAATAAAATTTCGTATAAAACATCAGAGAAGTGTGAAACATACTTGTATCTTACTTTGGATATTCTAGGACGAACCAAAAAAAATATGCATTTGCTAGAACTTCCGAGCCCTGGTAATTAACAATAGTTCATTACGTGTCGGACTTTTACGGATTAATAGATTAATACCGCACAAAGAGTCGGTATATAAGGTACGGTTTTCCTTGTTCGAACGTGAACGCGAACCACAATCCAAGATCGCACGGCTGCTGATCTAATGTAAAATAAATCGCGTTGGTTTCCCCTGCGCGATCGCGGTCGGCGATCTAAATTCGATCGCAGCGCGAACGCGAACTGACAGCTTCAAGAGCAATCAGATCGCGTTCGCGCCACGATCGACTTGTTGTTTTGATAATAATTATTAATAATAATGCAATCATGCAATGTTCTCATTTACGTTTGAAACTTTGAACACTCGCTGACGTCGGTCGTCGGTTATTCAAACATGAGTTTTGCAATGGTCAAGTTTAGTAAGGAGCAAGACGAGATATTAGTTGAATGTGTAACTAAATATCCCCCAATTTATAATCCCGAAAATATATTAATGGTATAAATAACTTTTTTCAAATAATACATTGAGATTACGTATATTTATTTTAAATATCATTATTATAATATTACGTGTAGAATAAGACGTGTACAACAGATCGTTTAAGATAAATTATTATTTTCAAGCAAATACTTTGACATTACCTAATAATGAATGATTTAAATCTTTCGGTCGCAACGTAGAATCGTCAAGAGCAAACCAACATGACGCGAACGCGATATTAATTCGTTGTTCGCGTTCGCACAAGGGAACCCGTACCTTAAGGCGACCGGAAACATACGTATCATGTTCCTCGTATAAACACGTGCGCGATCGTTATTGTTTACTAACCGTCCGAACTTCGGGATATGCTTGACAACAAGTGTATTTATGTATTTCACTATCGATATTTACTTTTGTTTTCCCTCGTTTGACGGGCCGCCACTTGGCTGGTGTACAGTGTGCACCGTGTACGGAGCGTTATAATGATCGAATTAGCTGTAGAAGAGAAAAAAAAAAAATTGGTAAAAACACACTCGCGCGACCGTGCACACCAATGTTCCGATCGGCAAATGTTATTTTGAGCAAACGGCTAGCGCGATGTTTTGCAACTAACCGATCGGTCGTATTAGTGCGTACGCATCGATAATAATTGATCAACACCGTGTACCGCCAACCCATTCGATCGACGCAGAACGGAAACGTGTCTGAAAGAATTATGTCAAGCGTTATAATAGACCCCGGGCACGTCAATCAGTCGCCGTGGTCGGTGTAATTAACGGAACACGCGTTCTGAAAAAAATAAAAAATAAAAAACGTGTCGTTGAAATACGCACAAAGTCGTTACGCTAACGACGACCAGCTCCCAACCAAAGACCAAATATCATGTTTGTTTTTACACGAATCGATGCAATTAAAAAAGCGACCAACTCGTGTTACTGCATCTCGACCATATACAGTGGGTTTACGAAAGCGATTTTTTTTTTTTTCACTTTCTCGCGCGAGGAAAACATCGTTGCGAAAATAAATCGTCGTCGCGCTGAATCCATTTCCACTACGGATCATCGATCACTATAAATGTATTACTGCGCTCGCCGCAGTGGCCAGCAGTTGTAGCCGCGCATTTATGAATCATAACTATTGGCCACGATCTAAGTCCTATAATTATTATTCATCGTGATGCTAAATCCACGCAAGTATCTGTACACTTCAACGTTCCGGCAGTTGTACTGTTTGTCAACAGTTCTAGATATTTCGCATGGTTCCCGGTAAATATTTAAAAAAAAAAAAAATAGCAAACCTTCTGATAATAATTTTGCCTCATGGACAACCAAAAGTAAATGATCCATGGAAATACATTCATTATATGTATTATGAATAGGATAGAAATATAGTACGAAAAAAAAATCACAGTAAATTAATCTTTAAACAAAGATCACGCGAACATTTATAGCACGACATTTGAGCTCATTAAAACACGGTTAAATCTGATTACATTTCCTGATCTTAAGAATTTAAAACATTTACATTTTACGTGTAGACTAGAATAAAAATCATAATTTTTATTGGATATGTTTTTGAGCGCTTGAAATAGTCAATGGAAAATTGTTTTTTTTCGTAGGACAGTACTCTTTTTTGATGCGTGTCCTAGTGTCCTTAACATCCTTAACAATAGTGTTAAGTACATGAAAGTGTACTCTTTTTTTAAAATATTATTGACTAAAATATATGTTTATGCTTTTTTTATAATTTGAATTATACAACATTTATAAAGTTTGTATATTTTATAAATACGAGTATATAAGTAAAGCTATGTATTTATTTGTTTAAATTTTACACTTGGTATTTTTACCATTAAGAAATAATTTATCCTTTAGTTTGTTTACTTTAAATTACTTAAATTTCAAATATTTTCATTATAAGGACACACACTAAATGGGTTGACTATATAATTTTAAATAATTGGTTTTTATAGTTGATAATAATAATAAAAAAATGATGTATTCAGATAAAAAAAAAAATAATAATTTTTGTAGATGGAGATGACCTATATACTAGGGAGTATGGGCTATGCCTATGACATGGGTAAAACGGCTAGAATAGTATACGCATTTGGCAAATTATAAGAAGGAGCTAAGTTTTAAAATGTACTTTTTTTTTTAATTTTTATAACTGGTCACCATAACTATAAGTGACATCGCGTAAGACAATGAACTTTTATACAATAATATTCGGTCTCATAGTTAGACATTTATAAATTCAATAAACAACAAGTGTACTCCGTGTTTTCGAAAATTACTTTATGTCTTTGACATATTATTCGAAATCACCGACGGTCAACAATGGCCGAGTCATTAAGATTTATATTTTCCGAACGACAACAACAACACAGACGGACAATGTTCGAATTATTAATAACAAAAGTGTACCGTCGTATCTAAACGACGTCGGTGCTGTACGATACGTTAACAGCCATACCTTGTGCACGTGGAAAACTAATGGAAAATGTTCATAAATTACCTGCTCCGAGTGATCACGGTTTATCAATCGATTTATTACATTAACGTGTGGCTACAGTTTGATGCACTGAAAACGAAGTCGATACGTAAGTGCACCACTGAAAAAAAAAAAAACCCACTCAAACAAAAAACCAGTGAGATTTCCAAAAATGTTTTTCAAATAATTTATAATCCATTAGTATTGCACTAGTTTTGTATTTCTAGCCTTTGATCGATAATTTTTAGCAATCGCGTCGAATAGTGTGTACCATTTAACTGATGCGGCGCCTCTTACGTTCACATTATTATTATTCGCTTACATGACGCGCAAACGTTACCCAAATACACGCTTTTATATATTTTATATTTGATATCGGTATTTAAAATTAAATATCGCCTTAAACCCTAAGCGCGCTTTCACGTCTTTATCGATTAGATGGTGATTTATAACATATGTGTGCTACAGCGGAAAATTGTGCGTGAATTGAGATTCGCAATTATTTTCTTATGGTCGATTTGTTCACACATGCATGGATGGATATCACGCCAATGATAGCGGTAGGATTGTACATCTATAAACGATCACTAGATAGGTTCCAACTACTAACCAAAGGTCTGTTCTACGGTTAAGCTGGTGACATCAAGACACGAAAGTATTTGCGATTCCTACATTTTTTGACGGAACCAATGAATAGAATTCTGAGCTAAGTTTACTTACAAAAATGTATTGCAGTAAACCCTTATTATTATTAGTATTCTATAGGGCTTAGACGAACATTTTTGATTGTTTTCCCCTCACTATATAGCTGTCTACCACTGCAGAAAGACAAAACTAACAAATTAACATGATAAAATAATCGACTGCTGACGATCATGATGACCCAGTTGAAATATTAGCATAGGTATAAAGAATTAGGTTTGTGATTGAACGTATGACGAATTTTTTTTTTTCTTTTTTTTTTTTTTTTTTTTGATACGAGTGTAATATTAACATTATGAAATATCTTAAAAACAAATTGCTTTATTGTTGATTATACTTACTGTTGTAAATTCCCGTTTTCTACTGATAATTATTACCATTAAGTTATTAATTATATTCCCACTACACAACGTCTTACATTCGTCTGCATACAATATCTTCATATTCATAATTAAAACGTCTAATATTTCAGATTTTTATCATTTCAAACAAACCATTTTTCTCTTAAACTTGATACATTTAACCACTGTTAATGTATACATTACTCATTATAATTCATGAGTTAACATTTTTCTGACCTGTCAATGTTTTTACTTTTAACTAATGTTTAAACAGTCATAAAAAGCAATGCGCAAAAACATATTGTACTCTTTCAACACTCATACAGTGTCGCAGCGGTTTACCAACACGTGTCACAACTTGTTAATATACAAACACATATTTATGTTCAATTCGAAAGAAAAATAATGCGTGCGTCTTGGCATTAATGTGTTGTCGGTAATAAACTGAGAGATGTTTTACTTCATTGATTGAAATATTATTGATAACAAACTTTGAAAGTTAAAATATCTGTAAAACAGTTCTCTCTCAGATTATTTTTACATAACTTTGAGTGCGAAACGTAAACAGCAGATGAAACTTATTTACTTTGAATTTGATAAAAGTACATGGAATTGATTAAACTGTTGCCCAATAAGATGAACATCGCATTACAATACAGTTCTATCTCCAATGCAAATATTAATTATCAATATACGTATTGACTTTGCAATGAAACGATAACTATAAAAAACAAAAAAACAGGATATTCTGTATAAATATATTAATCGTATACGTGCGCAACGCTTAAACCGGTGGAAATGCATGTACATATTTTACAAGAGTGAAAAAAAAAATAATAACAATGTCAATTCAATACTAAATAATATTATTTGGCTTTCTAGGATTGTGGCGTGGTAGATAATAATTCGCGTTTTACGTATCATAGTCCTCGCACATCGTATTCAAACATTTACAAAGGCATGCATGTTTGTTAGACAGCACTGTTATACCATACTAATGTAGACCTCACGGGTTCCGAAGAATGATTTTTACGTGTACTGTGCCAAAATGTATCCTATGCTTTCAGTGGTGGGCATATTTCATTCGGATTCAGACTTAGGAAATCCGGATTTCATGGATTGACTGGATTTTTCGGATTGTTCAATTACATTTTGCTGTTCAATGGCTCATTTTGATATTCACATACGTTTAATTAAGGTTATGCAGTAAAGGTAAGTCAATTGGGTGTTCAGTCATGACATCACTGTAAGTCATAAAATAAACTCGACAAATTTAATAAATTATTCCGGTAACTTATAATAAATTATAAAAACTCTTGAAGTCGTGATATGTATACTGTGTTTTATAAACATAATTTTAATTTGTTTTTAAATTGTAATAAAAATAAAATAGACAATCTATTTTACTAGAAATTAAAAATTAATTATAAGTCACATGAAAAGCAAATCCCTTAATTCGGATAATCCGGATAAGTATTTGATTCAAATTCAATTTTGAATATCCGGTTATTTGGAAAATTCAGATCTTCTGATTTCATGACCTTCTTGAATAATAGCAAATAAATACAAACAAATAGTGTCTATGTAGAAATAAAATGAATAAATGCTTACCCTGGAGTATTATTATGTTTGTTAAGTACGACCGGTATCAAATTAAAAATTCATCGTCAGATATACTTATGTGTCGTGATTTCATTAACTTTATATATACCTGACGATGAATTTTTAATTTTAATTTTTTATTATTTCATTATGTACTTTTTGTGTCTTATCGATAAGCATTTTCGTTCATTTATCACATGCCCCTACAAGAAACGTAGTGTTATTGAAATGTACAGTTTAGTTCAAAAACTTGTAGTCTGTGATTAACTGCAGATCATACCGGAAATTAAAAACTTTAGACGTTAGTAATGTGGTATAGGACAAGCCGATGCGTTTCAGCAATCGCCATTCGATTTTATCCATGTTCAGTCGACGGTTAAAACGCAACGAGTTGAAATAGTGTAGTTTAACCGAACGCGTCATTTGATCGACCAACAAAAATTAATGAATATTTTATCGTATTATATTGATACGTATTGTTTTTATAAATAGTAAAATCGTTTATGGAATTTTCAACAAAAAATAAGTCGACATATAATTTATAAACTATTTTTTTTTACAAATAAAAGTATATAATTAATAGGATCTGTCAATCAATGGGACAGTTTAAATACTATCACCATTATTGGGTTAACTCGCATGTACATTTATTTTAATTTTATTTTTTCATCTCTTTTCCCGGTGAATTAATATTTTAAAAAAAATATTATAACAATTACGAGACATTTATAAACACGATTAGAATTCGTTTGATTTTCATAAAGATCTATTTACATTGTTATAATATGATACATTAAAGACATATTTATTTTTAGTTGAAATTATAAAAAAAATCGGTCCTGTCGGTTGCATACTACTTCAATATGGCATTAATCATTATAAATGTTTGATAATCAATTGAGTTTGTATGCAAAAACGACGGACCGATTTTTAAGAAAGCATTTTTAAATAATAAACATTTTAAACAAAAAGAAAAGAAATCAATGATACAAATAGTTGTGAAAAAGGCGTAGGTAATGATTATTTATTGGTGGAAGGGTGGGGTTTGATATATTTAGGCAATAACAACTTTTATTATTATCTATTTATTTATGAGCTGGGATTCTGAAAACGGAGGGTGTTTGAACCCTGAGTGTGAACCTAAGTTATCATGATTTGTTTAAAACAGTGTTTCTTAACTGTGTTCTGCGAAATTTCAAGTGTCATCTATCAAAATATCCAAAAAATTAATTTGAAAACAGTTTACCATAGATCAGAGATGACTAGTGGGAAATAGTCGTGTTAAGCTTGCATATTTATAAAATGTTATTATATTTAAATCTTACATGATATTCAATGACAGTATGCAGTGTACTAATAAGTCAATAATTGTTTGTACTTATACAATGTAAGAAAGGTAGAAACATACTACCGTCGACAACGAAAATTTAGTACGTGCCACGTGTACACGTAATTATAACAGATAAAATTACGATTTGGTTTGTATACACGACCGTTGACCGTACCTTTCGATTTTCATACGGAAAAATAGGAGAATTCTAATTAAAAGGGGTTCCACGTAATAAAAAAAAAAAAAATGTTATTGTTTGGTGTTCCGTGATCTCAATGGATAAGAAACACCGGTTTAAAATATTGAACTACTGAATTCGGCCCATCTCGTTGTAAAATAGAACTCCAACAATTTTTATAAATATTTAAACGTGGAGTATTTAAAAATTAGCCGATGATTCTCAAAAGAATGTTGACCACAAGCTAATGTATTTGTATCCCTTCACACTATAAATGGTATGTACATGTTTATAAACGCGGTACACGGATAGTATTTCACGGGAGTACAAACGAATCCGCTACGGACTAAATGATGCCGCACGCGCATGTGGTGCTTAAAACCGATAATCCTGCGGATCTCAAAGGCAGCAGCGGAACATCAAGAAGAAGCATTTTTATTTTATTATTATTATTATTTTTTTTTTCCAACAACGTTCTGTTTCGTACGTGTGTGAGGTTTCGAATTACAGCTGCGGTGGCCAACGACTTCCGACGTCCGGACGTTGCGAAACAATATTGTAAACTTACTGCCACGCTCAAGTCTCATTCATGTAACACTAACACGGTGGAAAACGAGCGGTCCACCAATATCGTCTCGGCAACCGACCCCGGTGTACGACGTATCATTGTTGTCGCGTTCCGACCGGTAACAGCGCACCGTGCCGAGCGATGTGTGCGCGATACGGAAAACCTAATTCGGCGGCGCGAACGGAATAGTATACTGTTCGTTTCCGCGGAAAATATGTGTGTACGTCGCGACATACTCTGTACGTGCGCCGTGACTCTAATGTTTATAAACAAACACGGGCAACATTTAGTTTTGCCGCTCCTTACAAGTAAATATCGCATCGAATATTTTTTTATTTTTTTATAAACACATAAAAAATGCCGCCCTAGGCATTAGCGTTAGCAGAGACCGAACGCTAATACTGTTGTACCGCTGCGGTACGCCGCCGAATTGAAATCATAGCTTGGGCACAGGTTCACACCAGGAGCGTATTCAGCTCTTCTTCCAGGGGGGGGGGGGGGGAAATTTGAACTCAAATCATAGGTTTTTATAAAAAATTTGTACATAAACGACAGTGTACAGATAATAAATAAATTGGCGGATCAAAATTTTTCGATCGTTTCGCTTGCTTAAACTTCTAATTTTTACCCACTTTCATAACCCATAACATTAATTATTGTAAATACATTCAACAATGTCCAGGGGGGGCGATCGCCCCTATCGCCCCCCCTTGTATACGCCCCTGGTTCACAGTGTTCCCCCGATGTACCGTGCGACCGTTAGGTACGGCGTACGTGCGCAGTGTTTTGCTTTAACGAAGTAATACTGAACGCACACGAAACGCGCACGATTCGACCCCGTCCATGAGTATTGACTTTTTCTGAAAAGTATATCGAAACGAATACTGGCCACTGGTGCGGTGTGCGTTACATGTTTTTACGATGCGTTGTATACGTACGTTGTGTTTTATCGGTGTAAAACATTTAACAAAAAGTCATGAATCACGCCGAGCATTTAATGCACTCGTTCCATTTACGTCCGTTCGCGGCGCGATTAAAACGGTTGCATTAATCACACGACAGCCTCTATTGATTTGTTATCTGTGTATGAGGTCACACGTACACGCAGTAAACGATATTTGGACTCTGGGGACACATATTTGTAACCTACGTGTACTATTCCCGATGATAATTTCATTTCGACCACACCTATGTACGACGGTCGGTCCCGATCCGATCGTTTCCAGACCAGTACACTAATATAACACGGCGATGATACAACATCGTTTTACGTTTTAATCACGCGTTCGAACTGCGTTCACGACGCAATACATCAACGCGCGCTTCTGAAAAACAAATATTTCTTATCAGCAGATCAATAGTACGCCCGTGCATCGTTACACGGACGTATCACCAAAAATGTTCTTACAATTAATCATTGTTCAGTTCAGCTGTGTTTGATAAATACGTTCACCGAAATGAAAATGTATTCGATTAGGTTCTGTCGGTGATCGGTGCGAACGAGACGGACTCCGGCTGCCCTTGTGGCGGATTAAATCGAATACCTGTAAAAATATTGTACTCGGAAGAGGTCGCCGGCAGAAAACAAACAGTTAAACGAAACTTTTGCCAGAGAAATTGAAACGAGATCGTTTCGAGTTTATTTTAATAGGACAAGCTACACGATGCGGATGATTTTCTCGTACAAACAAGAAGGGGTGTAATTATGTTGATATTACAATATGATGTGTTGGAACAATGAAAATCAAATTCCGTAGGATTCATCGAAATCGAAAAATTTCCCCGTGCTGACGTGAGAAATGTAAATACGATTTGACCTATCACCGCAGCAACCTGACTGTTTCGAACGGTACGGGTTTGATTAATAGGTTATCGGTGAATAACAATAATATACAGTCAGACGAGTAAATGTCGAATACGGTTCCCGTACCGGACGCATATTTCAGACCGTCTCTTTCTCTCTCGGCGCGTTATCGTATGCGCGACACGAAAGGGGTGATTAGAGATCGCGGTAGGTACGCGACGCGACGATAGCGAATCGTCGTGGAACAATAATTAATAACCTTTCCGGTACGCGGCGGCTACGGTACATTGGGCGCGTCGAGGCGAGATAACTTAGGCTCTTTTAACGGCGTCCGCCGCACAGACGAGTTCGAGAACGCGGAAAACCTTTTACGCGCGTTATTTCTGCCCGACGCGATAACGGTGAGACATCTCGAGATGATCTAACCGATCTCGATGATCTCGATGATCTCGATCTAACCGATCGGTTCACGTGTGTACGTGTCCGTGTCGACAAGCGCTTGAAAAGAAACGAAAAATCGCCGAACGATTTTGTCGCCGTCGACCTTAATTAAAACACGATAAACGAAAAAAACCATCGTTCCTTCGCCCGTACCCCCATCCCCTCGCCCTATCTAATCACACGTAGGTGTGTTATTGCGCGCGTTACCGTCGTCGTCGTACAGTCCGCAAAACGATATAAATTTAAAAGCGCAATAAAACGGAACGCGCAACGTGTGTTTCGTCAGAAGCTGGTGCTCCTCACGGACGGCAGCGACGCGAAGGCCGCGAACGACAGAAGACGAGTTGCGCACGCGAAAAACGATTGACACTCGGCGGCGGAACCTACACACGCCGACCGTACGCGAATAAATAGTAATAAAAAGGAACTTTTCCGTGTCTTGTGCGAACGGTCCGCGTCACTGGAAACCGTCGAAACGTAACGTAACGTAACGCGCACGCGCCGGTGTAATAACGTACCGCGCGGGACTCGTGACGCACATCGGACAGCGTAACAGACGTACAACGCAACGACTTGAGCGTCTACCTTGAACCACTGTTAAAGTTTTTTTTTCATTTTTATTTCCCAATTCAATTCAATAACGTATTCAGGATTTTTATATTTGTTTTATGACGTTTGTTTCACGGTCACACGATTGTAAAAATAAAAAATAAAGACGCGTTCGTCCGCCACATCCTTATAAAAAGAAAAAAAAAAACGCATCAATCGAAACGCGTACAGCGACGTTCACCGGCAAAGTGTGTAGACGTGCTCGTTCACGCTATTTTACACACATCCGTGCACGGTCGGCGTCGCCGCAAGCAAGACATTCCTCTCGAGCGGCGACCGTCTCCCCAAAGACGGATTAAGGGCTGTGAATATTAATCATAATGTATGTGTGCGCGTGGTCGACGGCCAAGACGAACCCTTCTGTTATTTATGCTACTCATCCGACTGCGTCCGTGCGCCGTCTGGAACAAAATGACGTTCGGTCACGCTCAGGCCGTGCGGGTGCGGTGCGGGTGCGGGTGCGGGTGCGAGCACGTCTGTGCACACAGGGTGATTCGAAAAAAAAGCTCGTGCGACCGACTGCACCGCGTCCGGTTGATACTGCACACTGTGTGTATCATTACAAGCACTCGGTACCGGTGTCTGTTTTGGCGTGAAGGTACACGTCAAAATGGGTGCAGCGAGTGGGAGAGTGAGAGACGTTCACCAGCTTCGGCTTCGGTCACGAGATCCTTTTACGCCCGCAGCGCGTGTCACATTTCACAAACGCCAATTTAGTTTCTGCGCACAATAATCCTTAACGTCCCGAGCACCTGAACAGGTGCTTATTTCGAGGAGGAGAAGAAGGGGGTGATGATAAACTTTTTTCGAAACGATTGGAGCCTAAACATACGCAATAAAACGGTATATGATTCGTGGTTACTGCGATACGATTTTTTTTTTTTGGCGGGGAGAGGCAATTTCTCCTACGCCACCTCCCCTAAATCACTTGTTCGTAATGTCCGCGGAAACATTTACTATAGCGCGCGAACGAACGAGAACGAGTATTGAGTTGCTAACGCGGTATGACCTACTCGCACCGGGAACCGCGATTCCGTTCGACGAATAATTTACAGTGCACCCATCCCAATACCAATTTATCCGGTTCGCGGTTTTCTGCAAACCGTCAACGATTATTGCGATCCGGCCGACACACTCGTGGTCTGAAACCGGTCGTTTTCGGGTGACCAAATGTGGACTTATTGCAAAAACTGCAAACGTTTTGTTATTATTTATTCTGTACAACAACTGTACATCGTTTGACGATGAATTGAAAATGCGGATCGGTTGATTATTTAATCAAGAAACTTGAATCATTTCATCGACAATGTTCCACGCTATACGAGTAGAACTGACTGAAAAAAATAACGACCAAAAATTAAATGTTAACATTAAAAGCTACCAAAATTGGAGTTTATATCATTGTGCGTTATCTGCATGTCACTTAACTTTCTAGAACTGAAATTATAAGGTACACGTTAACAGACATTTCCTCGCAGCGCTATGGATATTCTGAAATAACCTAGTGGTTGCTACCATAGAAGTATTTCCTTCTACCCAGAAGTACTTTGCGGATAATACTCAAACGCATGTGAAGCGTTTAGAATATATAAATTGTCGTAAAACAATCAAACTCTGATGATGAACACGTACAAAATAGCGAACCTGGAAAACGGAAAAAGTGTTATACAAAATAAAGAAAAATAAAAACCATTTGAATATTATTTCGTACAGGCATATTATTTAAAACACATATATCATTCAAAATATTCTCATCACGAATATTGTTCAATTATTTATAACAAAGTAATAATATTAAATAACAATATTGTTTATACAGTTCTCGGATAGTTTTGTCACCGTTTTGATATTCACAATAATCGGACGTTTACGTTTTATACGATACTACTGAGCACGTCACACCAAACCTTTCCGGTACTTGTTAAAAATAAATCATTTCGTTTTAAAAGAATCTATAGATTTTTATAAGCTTATAAGCTTCATAATAAATAACATACAATTATACACATTGGTATTTGATGTAACTTCGGATGTTTTTCTAACAAACGGTTCCAAGAACAATAATTAATTCACCCCCGGGTATTCATGCGCTAGGTCGGGCTGCACAGACAGTTGAACGGATTTAAAATTATAATCGGTAAACTATTATACACGGTCAGATAAGTCTGGCTCGACTGCTAATAAATAATAATAAAAAGAAATAAATAAAAAATCAGGAGGAGAACCATTGTTAGATCGACAATGACGATCGGTCGTTAATCTCGTCCCCGTATTCTTAATCGTTCTTAAATTATAAAAATCGTCCGTCATTCGTTCCCAAGATAAATTCAAAATAGTAGACGGTTTAGACCGAAACCATTTGTACGTCACAATCTGATAATTTAGTTGTATTATGTATTCTAAGCGTATTTACGTTTGGTTCCGTCGCGACGCGTCCATATACAGAGTGATACACGACGCAAAACGATTCACGATCTTAATCATTTTCGTTTCCGATAACAATCACGGTTGTGTAAGTCTGTTGCGTATCGTCACTGCGCGCGAGTGAAACACAAGAATACTGTACGATTCGAATAATAGTGCGGTGGTAAACAGCCACTTACGTTATGTACTAAGCGTATGAGCTATTTGAATGTTTTTTTTTTTTTTATTATTTAAAAATAAGTCTATGTACTGCAATTGAACAAATGTATTTGTTTCACCTACCTTCCACATAAATCGGTAAAGCTGTTGAGATTATAAAAGTAAAAAACCGGTTGGATGATGGAAAACACTCCAGTTTTTATACATATTTGAAAGCGGTGGTTAATCGTCGCGTTCGAAAAACCATTTTAATGGCTAGGGTCGATGTTACGCAGTATAATGGGTACATACTCGATACGTGTGACGTACATACGTATTGTGTTTGTATTGAACTCTATAAATCTTTAAACAAAACATAACACTCGGTACTTAAAAATTAAAACGTTTTAAGTGTGATTCTACGAAAACCACACTTTGGTATTAAAAATAAGAATCCGTCACTGTGTTATTGTAAAATGTGTTATTGTAAAAAACAGTCGGTGTTTTCGTACGACAAACTTGATAAAAACGAATTAACCTAACAAAATATTCTGGTTTTCATCACACCAAAGTTAAATAGATTACGGTCCTTTTTTTTTGTATAATACTTTTAAAGCGTTAAATAAAAGTGCACTTAAAAAACGTACATAAGCGCATAACTCCAAACATTTTTTTTGTGTATTTCGTTAAAATCGAAAAGCTGACGAGTGAGGCTAAACATCACCAACTATAACCGTAATATATGTACGTACCGAGATCCATTCCTGGTCCTATCGACGCAATACGAGATATTCGAACGAAAGACTTTTGGCGGATATTCGCTACGGGATAATTGGATCGTTTCCGAATAGTAACGTCATCAATGTTCTTTTCGTATTCGAGGTCCTGAAAACCGTTTGTTTAAACAATTCATCGTCAGTTTTTTCGTTAAAACTACGTATTACAAATAACGTAATGGATTGATAAACGTACATTTCCCATTCTCCTCGCGCCCCTATCATTACGGTAGCGTCAATTAGCCGCGTTCGGAACCGTGAAAAACAACACGGTGTACCATTTCTGTTTCCGGACACCGTCGGATACACCGCGGCGACGAGACCCGTACGCACGGCGAGAACAGTGAGCGTGGCTACGCAACAAACGATTGCGTGTGACAATCGAACGCGTTCCCCGTGCGTGTACGGCGAGCGCACGGTCGGACACGGTTTTCGGATTGTCGTACGCGGTCGCGACGCGATAATTGGTCTTTTCGGTGGACCGACTTTCCCGTACGTTTCAGCGTAACAGCCGCAGTCGCGTCTCGGGAAACACGGGGTGACTATTCCGTCGGCACGCGCTACCCGGAGTCCGGCGTGCATGCGACTCGCGCAGTGCCGTAGAAACCGCGACAAGGGCGGTTCATTGCACCGGGGCCCCACGTTTCAGTTCTTAATATGGGGCCCACGCTTAAAATCAACGAAAAATATTACATACCGATGACCGATTTGTATTGGTTTTTTTTTTTTTTTTTTATAATTGTTTAAATTAAATATTAACGGGAAATAATGAGCCATAAGCGCACATAGGGGGTGCTCAGCACAATAGCACCCCCAGTTCCCGTATAATAATATAATGATATGATTATTTTTAAATACTTTGAATACATAAGAATACATAACACATTATGCACAGTGTAGTTGCTTAATAGTCCAAATAAATGAAGAGTAGCGATTATATTAACCATTCATATTTATATATTTTTTTTTATTTTTATTTTATTTACTTTATTCCAATTTATCTATACTCTCGTTAATGTTGTTGTATTGTGTTATGCATGTCATACGAATAAATAAATAAAATAAATTATATTAACATTTATACGATTTCAACTTTATCGTTAGTTATTAATTTGTCTACACAAGTATGTAAGTGTAACTAATTACAGTTTTAAATTATTATATTTTTTTTTATAATTAAAAAATAAAAATATTAATAAGTAAAAATTTAAAATTATTGCAATGTAGTTTATTATATTATTAAGGGGGTGTGGACTGTTGGGCCTAAGTTCCCTGCAGATCTGTGTACCATCAATTATTCTAGCACACCCGATGTGCGCTTATATAAAGGGCCCACAGATTACATTTGCACCGGGGCCCATCTAGTTGTAGCTACGGCACTGGACTCGCGGCGGGTAAAACGATACGGTCTGTCCCTCCGTTGGGATTCCAGTGATTCGTGACGCGAACAAAGACAATGCTGTGCTAATCGTCGTCGTTACAACGTTGTAATGCATTTACAGACAATGATGGGAAAATCAGTGCCGCAACTAGGTGTTTTGTGGGATCCTGGTGCGGAAAAAAATTTTATTTTACCTTGTCTCTTATGATTTTTGTTGTTTACTGCCTACTGTCAAATGTACACTACAATTTTATAAATTTTGGGATCCCAATTTTTCTACGCCAGGGCCCCTTGGCGGTACTGAGCACCCCTGGTCCCTCGCTAGCTGCAGCACTGGGTGTAATTCAATGCGACGCATATACGATTTCGTACCAAACAGTTTTTACGCGCCGTGTATTCTTATCGTTTCGACCCTGTGCTGGAGCGGTATCCAACGCGAGAAGAACTAGGATCGGTTGGCGTTTACTATTTTTATTTTTTGCTTTTTACAATATTTCCGGACGACTTATCGTTAAATATGTTGACTGCGTAAAACATTCACCTCGCAGTCGATCCTCGGTACTGATGGATCGAGGGAACAACGAAATCGTAAGAAAATATCAAATTGTTTTTCCCTTTCATTTGTGCGAGTCCAACCACTTATAAGTTTTCATTTTACTTTCACGTTGTATCGGTTACACGTATTTTGTTGCTTCCGACCAAAACGTTATTCCGTTTGTTCGTATGTCTTTCAATTTTTTTTTTTTTGTAAACAGTTATACGTACGCAAGCGGTATCTCGATGGTAAGAAAACATCGTCGGAAAACCGATAAAACTCTCGTCTCTATTATGAAGTTTTTGTCGAAATGTTTTTGCAAACGTTTCGTTTCCAAGTACACATTGATTACGACGCGATTGGACTGTACGAGTCGACATTTTCCGGTGGTTCGACGCCGCGGTTGTGCGATGTTCGAGGCGATTAGTGTATTTAACTTTTGCGTGGTCCTGAAGCACGATTCGATTTTAACATTATCGTCGTACGTCCGTCCATGCTGCCGAACGTGGTCCGCGCGAACGTTCCGTGAATAATCGTGACGGCAGAAACCGACGATCGTCACGTCGGCGTGTACGTAATCGACCGCGTCCAGTCGAACGACCTGCCGCAACGATTTTGACGGTCGCTACTTCGTCGTCGTACGACGTTCCCGTCACCGCCGCAGCGTGCCGAGCAAAACGCGCGGGAAAGAATTTCGAATGCAAACGGAGGTATAAGAAAAAAAAAAAAAACTAACGTTTTCCACCGACGGCTGCGGCGACAGATTGTCCACGGACTGGATACGACGTTTAGCGCGGCTTATTACGGGAATTTGGTGCACGAGAGTAATCCGTTAGCAATAAAATGTCGACCGCCATCGATGAGCAGACCAGGACCAAGTCTTGGTCTTGTTCTTGCCGACTCGGCCTTGGTTTTGATCTTCGTCTTGCTGCAAGACCCTTGCATGAAAAACATTATACTTCCATTTAGCCTACGAGTTTGGGGAACTTTGCATATCACACCAAATATTTCGTGTCCGCCCGCATCGGTGATTTTGTTGTCACTATTATAACATGGAGTTGTGTTCATGCACCAACATTTATGTCATATTCAGCAGTTTAAAATAAATGTAATTTGTTACAAAACCAATTCATTGTGAATATTATATCTAATTACTTCTTATCTTGTTTCCAATAGTTCAATAGTCCATTATTTCCCCAATCGTCGTGTCGTAATATTGCATTTTAAATGTATTTTTCTGGGAACATTATTTTTTATTTTTTAAAAAAATTATAAGACTGCAATATTTTTACAAAGCTAGTCTTGTTTTGGTCTTGGTCTTGCAGAGCCATTGTAGTCTTGGTATTGATGTTGCGAAGAATTCGACAGGAACTATGTAATTTATTTTTTGATTTTTCAATTATAGTGTGTTGAATGCGAACGATTGCGGCGACGTATAGTGCGTCCGTCCACGTAGGCGATACAGAGTTAAACGATAAATTATATATCGCATCTATAGATTCTATACATATAATATTTGCATGCATGATTATGATATCGTGTTTATTTGATTGTGCCGTGCTCGGTCCACCACTTTCGCCCACCGACTTCCAATTCTCGACAACATTTCTAGGGTTCGCGGCTCTACTGCACCGTTCGTGTCCGGTTCCGGACTGCTGGACGCTGGATGTACGTACCAGAAACGTGTGGAAATGGAATTCAAATCGAAACGAAACCAAAAAAAAATAAACGATTTCCTCCGACAGCCGATGGACAGCGGTGCACGATATCGGGGACGCGGGGGAACGATTGAACGAACGTTCGTCCGGCGACTTTTTCCGCGTTCTAATCGCACGCAAAATTCGAATTCTGATCAACGCAAACACTTGATACGAATGTTGATGATATCGATTTTATTTTTCGGGCCGCTCGTCCGTCGAGTAAAAACCAAAACTCTCGCCCGCCCAGCTCCAAACACGTGCCCCAGCATTTGCGTCGGAATTTCTTGGATTCGTCACGCCGCCGCATCGTCCGTCCGGTCCCGACTGCGGGGCACCACGATGCGCTCGCGTGTGCGCGTACCGGAAGCGGTTTCACCCCCGAAAGCCACGGTCCGGTGGAAACCGATCGCACGCGGCCAGACGAATCGGTTTCCCCCGACGGCTGTAGGGCGGTGCCCGATGTCCAGGACACGGAGGACGATCGTTTTCGCCGGCGGCTCCTTTCGCGTGAAATTCGAAAATAATAATAATAACGTAGACACTGCCGCATAACTCGCATAACTTCGCGCATAACCTCGCAGAAATTGCACACGATGCACAGCATAAGTCGTTCGACGTGATCGACCAACTATTATTTTTTTTTTTTCATGTCAAATCAATCCGTGCGCTGACTGTGAGCTTGTCCGAAAATTTGCGACGAAATTTATCAGTTTACTCGTTTAGCTTATTTCCAACCGTCGCCGCCGTTGCACCGTCCACCCGGTTCCGATCGATCTGACTGGAATCGTCCGAGTACGTGCCGGAATGATGTCATTACGATATTATGTTCCAAGTGCACACGACCCACTTGCGTCCCGGATCAAAAACAATTGCTTGGTTGATTCAAATGCATTCCGGTTCGTTTAGCATAATCCTTGTGTAAACCACCGTACATAACAAAGATTTAGACAAAAGGCAGACTTTGTGTTTTTATTTTAAAATTTACATTTAGAACAATTGTTTTCACAACGACCTCAAATTCAAATTATTTAACAATAAAAATACTATTTTCTACTGTAAGCTCACATATCTCCTAAGCCTTCAATCTTTCATCTCTTAATCTAATCATTCGTCTTTCTTCCATCGCCTTTTTTCATAAATCGATGTATCGATTAAATCTGAATTGGTGTCAAGATATTCTTAGAAGAAAATTAAAAAAAAATATTTGTGTCACAGAGACTTTGGTCATTGGATGGATGCTCCCTCCCTCCTGGAGGCAATCTGTGTTATTTTTATGTCATTTGCAATTATGCAATTATTATATCTAATATCCATATTGTACACTAGGTATGAATTCTAAATTGTCATAATAAAGAAATAAAAAAAAAAGAATAAGAAATTGTGCGAAAGAATATTGCACACCTATAAGTTATTTGAAACTTTATATTTAGCTTGTTAGTGAAACATGCATAAAAAATAAAAATAAAATAGGAAATCGACAATTATTCTACTAAAAGATAATCACCGTAATTCTATATCATTATACCCACAGCTATACCGGTTTGCTTGTGTACGTAAACTTACGTGTATAATGTACGTGATGATCATATTCGTACTTGTTTTCGTGAATAATATGGTAATCGTCGTAGAACAGTACTTGTTTTTTATAATATAACAATAATAATAATACATTACGTTTCGATTGCAATTAGTACGTCCGAACGTGTCCATTGTATACATCCTTAGGGTTGAAAGCAAATCAACAAGATTTTCTAACAAAAACCATAAGGATGACCCAATTTATTTAATCGCGATGACGAATAGTTTTATATGGGTAATATAAAAAATTTAACACGCAATACAAGTTATATTTCGCGTATTTTACATAATACGTGATTTGACTCACGATTCTTACATTATTTCTAATCTATAGAAATCGTTAAATAAATAAAATAGATACACACAATTACATTCTGAGGCAATCCTAGTCCTTTTATTCATGATATTTTATTATTCAACTCTATCGAATTAGAAAACTGAAAACTATTAAACTTAATTATTTTATCAATTGATTTAGCAGTTATTGTTATTAGTAGACATAAATTATTTATATCTACTGTTATTCTTACAAATTCTTACAATTTTTATTATTATTATTATTATTATTGACATAATGTCGTATAATGTATTTTTTCACGAGATTTTTAAGTTCAACGAAAATCAATTTTTTTAACTTGAAAAAATTATACAGTAGATATAGATTAAGTTGTTATTTTTATAATCCATAATTTTTTAATATTGTATACTAATTTACAATATGAGAGTTACACTGTGATACAATGGTTCTTTTTTAATTTAATCGAACTTGAATCTAAAAATAATTCAGAAAAAACACAATCATATGGGTTAAAAATGTACCCGTTAATTTAAATGGTTTTTGAAAAAATTCAAAAATATACTGAAATATACATTTGTATTCTTTTTTGTTTTCATTTATTTTGCTTTTATTTAACATAATATGTTAAATATTATTACAGCGAAGCAAATAGGTAAACATAAATAAGACTAATATACTAATATACTAACATATAAAGAAAACTAACAACGGGTTAAATTAAAAAGTCAGACGAATTAATTAAGTTAATAATGGAACGGGCGATACGAATGGAGCGAAGGTTAAGGAGGAAATTCTCGTACGGGAGTGTTATAACCAAAAGAGGATAGGAATGAAAAAAGGAGTTGTCGGCTAGAAAGAAAAAAAGTGGAAAATTATTAAGTTGAAGTTGTAGACAATGTCATCTTGTCATGTCAGGTTTATAAAAAGAGTTAAGTGAGTGCTTAAAGGCATGGTAAAGACTGTTCAAAGACGGGTAAAAGCAATGACAATTATACTATTGAAATTTTTAAAATAAAAAAACCATTAATTATGCAAAATTAAAAGAGTATTATTTTAATCGGTAGAACATGAATCGAATCTGTATCTAGATTTATGTATCTAGGTTTGTATTAAATTCAGTGGAAAAATTATAAATTTCATAAACACCCTAGCCCTCGCTTTGTTGAATTCATAAAAAAAAAAAAAATTACGAGAGTTTGAATATTAAAATTTGACAAAACGATAATAACCCTTTTTTTCTTAATTTAAATATTCTATATAGGTCAAAAAAAATCTTTCGATAATTGCACAACCAACTGTGATACAATCATTGAGTGATTCTATTGTCTACTATTATAATATTTAAGTAACGATGAAAACAAAAATTCGATTTTTTCGAAAACTGTTTATACTTAAACTTCAACAAAGTAACAAACTAGATTCCTCTTATTATAAATATGATTAAAAAAACAAACGATTTATCAAATACAAAATTTGACCAATTTAAATTGTGTAACTAATTTATGTTTGGCATTGTTTTTGTTTAAAAACTAAACTATCAATATCTTCAAAAAATAATTTAACCAACCGTAGTCACAAATTACCCAAACGCATGTATGAAGTTGACCGTAAAATATTAATTTCATTTCCTCAAAACGCTGTTCTCCATATTCGTGATTGGTGTATTATTTCAATTTGTAGTCATTGACAGCTTATATACGCGTATGTTACACGTACTCGACACGCTACTCGATCGAAATCTTATCCGCGACGTCAACTTCACGTGTGGACAAAATACGATATGTTTTTACGGACATTATGCAAACGATTGATTTCCATCTGCGCAATAATGAACGATTATTTACAATAATCTGCGCGTTTGTAAGTTAACGAACAGTACTTGCGTATTACGTGACAGTTAGTTTTGTGTCGAACGAATCGTACGAATGTACCTAGCCATGCACGTACGAGTATGTGACATTACACTGCGTACACTCATCCCTTGCACGTTCGTCGTGAAATTCAATATTGGTCCGAATGGCAGCGTACGGTTTCAACGACGTTTAACCGCAATCGAACATAACAACAATATAATATAAGCTTCGGGAATTTCCTTGTAACCTATATTCACACTTCTGGAAATCGGTATTTTCATGGTCAACATCTGCCGGGCGTTCGTTTGATTTCGCGTGTTTACGGACTGATCAACATTATTTTAAACGTGTATAATTTTACACCTAAATTTAGACCCGAGATTTTTTTTTGCTTAACCTTGTATACGCAACAGTACTACCCGATATCAGATCGATTATAAAATACAATACGTACATCGGTTTTTTGTTTATTCTTCTGTCGATTCAAATCGATTAATCCACTTCACAACGGAATTAATCAGATAACTATCGTAAGTCAGCATACCGATTACTATGCCTACCACGCTCGAGCGCATAAGTGCGTACATCGGACAACGTTTCAATTACTATCGATATCTTCCCGACGCGTAAACACGTTACCTCCATCTGCAATACCCAGGTTCAATAACAACACCAATAATAATAATAATAATATTGTCTCTCGTCGGCCGACTTGTGTCGGTTGCGGAAAAATACTTTACTCGATTTATTTGTGGATACTATAGTTTCCAAAATTTCGTTAAATAACAATATATATTTCGATCAACGATAAAACTTTCGCTTTTCGATCTCGAGCGAATAATATCCCGTTGTAAGTATTAAACTCGGACACCTACGTGCTATAACACACGGTGCGATCGGCCGGTGTACGCGGCACGTACGTTTTATGTCTACGCCTAGGTAAATGTTTTTGCTGATAATTATCTTTGATTATTAAAGTCGACTAGCCAACGACCGCGCTGGGAGTATTGGGCAACGTCTTAATTGACGCGTAGACACAATTCACGTGCGCTGTCACACCGGCCGTTCGAATGTTTTTAATTCAATACTGCAGCGCGTTTTGATTGCACTGGAACCGCTCTTAAAACGAATTAAACCATCGATCGTTAAATTAAACTGCAGTGGATTTAACTATTTTTCAGCAAACAACCGCGTGAGTCACCGGCACGGGTTAACAAACTGTTTTACGTTTAATGTCTACGCGTACTGTATTATAAATTTGAATTATAAAATATAATGAATTTCACGTTTTGCAACATATCCGAACCACGCATACGCACATACACGGTGGTAGTGTCGCGTATCATGATTCAGACGAAATATTTTATACCAATGTTCTTTTGTTCTCTACTTTCGGCACAAAACTACATACAAGGCTACTAGAAACGCATTTCAACAACATGGTTGCCTAGGATAACGTTTAGACTCCTGTATAATTTTTGTAAGATGCAGTTTATCGACCGGTGTTGAATATTAAATTTTTTGAAAATCGTCGATTACAAATGTTAATTTGCTTGTTAGCGTGGTATTTGTTTTGTCAATTGACCTATTTGCGTTTTTCTTGAAACGAAAGTTGACACGTTCACGTACACAATGAACGAAATGTGTTCTAATGAAACGCGAACGTATAAGAAACTGTTATGGACACATTTTATCACTCGTAAAAATCATAACACATAAAACGTATACGATTTACAATTACTACGGGTTTGAATTATAGTGTGTATGTAGATGATGTCAAAGATTCCAAAAAATTAAAAAACATGTTCACCTTGGTCTCACAAGAAAAAAAAGTACACTTCATAATTTGTCAATCTTTATTGTAAAGAATTTATAATTAATAATTTTCGACTTTTCGTCGAATTTATTTCAACTAAAAACAAATATTACGGATAATAAGGTAAAAATCAACTGAAATATTTAAGAATTTTAATGACCCATTGTTTACATTTAAAAGTAATGACTGGTATTATTGATTCCAGCGTCGATTCACGAACCAAGCTTGGTTTCGAATAATGTTTATTTAAAATTTTAAGTGTTTATAATGGCAGACTAAGAAAACAGTCTTCGCACGAATAAAATCATTAAGTTTATAAGCTTTAATTAAGAAGAAGTATTTCTCGTGAAAAACGATTGGCTTCGACGAAATTAAATTTAACTAAATTAAAAAAAATAATAGGAATCAACGATTGTTAATCGATCGATAGGTTCACATCAAGCGAAATGCGTGCTATTGCGTTTCACTTAACGATTAGGCGTTCCCCGTCCGCTCGGAGTGTGGCGCTAGCGTCAAAACTATAACAGAAAATGGTAAACTGCAGTTCACAACCAATTATTATTACACGTGATATATAACACACGTCGGACCATAAAACATCTTTTGACTGCAATTACGTATAATATTCCACGATTTCTAAACACTAGGCGACCAACGTTGAACCGTGCATCGGTGTTGTTCGTCGATTATACGTTACCGTATGTAAACGATAATTCAACACGAGTTTTTCAATAATATACAACCGTTAATTTCTCGTCGTCGCATCGTGGAACTCGTAACCGCGTGTCTAGTAGCAACGTCGAATGTCGGCCAGTTTGACGATGCACACTTCACACAATACGATGTGCATACACACGCGGTGTGTGCACGGTCCGGCGAAGAACGATTGACCGTAGTATACCTTTTCAGCGACGCGATTGAGCGTAGAATATTTTATGCGACGTTGCCACGTTCACGTTCCCGAAACATGGTAACTTGTATTCTTCACGTATTATTACACCAATCGTTAAGGCCCTAAACACAGACGAGCCGCGAGCCTAAGGCCGGGCCCAGTTATATCGACAACGTTATTTGATGTAAAACCTTATGCACAATATTCAATCCGTAAGAATCTTTATACTTCCATAAGCTTAGAAACAGACAACGAGGTGTTTCGGTCTGATCCATTTTGCGATATCGATTTCAACCTTGATGATTTTTTCGATTATTTAAACGGACCTATGCAATCGATATGTTTTCGCAGTACGTACTGTATTTTTTCGAATTGTTTAGCTGAATATTTCTCGTGCAACGTAGTTCAAAACTGATATCAGCAACATCGCAGAGTTTTCATTTCACGCTCAACCGTGTAAGTCTCTTTTGCACATCTCCCGTATCCTTTGACGAGCGCCGACAAATTTGCTCGATCGTGTCGTGAAAAATTGGTGTGTCGTGCTCAATAGTGTTACAACCACGTACAGTCGCGTATACGCGTGTCGTCCACGGACCATTACGGTCAGACTTCCTTTGCGCAGCTCTGTCGGAATATCTTAGTCGCGACACGATGCTCTTATGTCTCAATGATCGTTTGTTTATAAATTATTTCACTGCCGTGTCCAAATCGTTTTCACCCGTAACAATAACCGGAAACCGAATTTAAAATGTACGCATTATGCGCGATGATACCCGTCGAAGCCGTTCGTCCGTACGAGGTAATAAAATATTACAATATTATTCGATGACGTGTTAGGTGTGCGAGAGTCCCGCCCGTCGGACCGGAATCCGTCGTCGTCGCATTATTATTTTTATTATTATTATTAATATTATCATAATCATTATTGTTCGCGTGTCCACCGGTCGCATACGAATTCGCCCTGTGGCTGGAACCGTGCGCTGACGACCAATGTTCTCGTGAAACGAAATCACAAACACTGCGCGGAGACACACTCAGACTGGCCGTGCGGCGCAAACTATCGAATTACCACGTGCGCGGCATTGAAATCACCGCGATTGGGATCGAATGAGTTTTGACGTCCCGTAACAGGATAACCGATCGGTGTACGACGGCGGTACAACATGGTTCGATTTCCCCCCTCCCCCTATTTGCATATCTATAGGTACATAAATGCGTGTGTGTACAGCGCGGCGGCGTCGAAGCGGAACGGGATCCGAGAGAAACAAACTGCCACGCATTGTTGCGACGCAACGACTCCATCTTGTACGTGGTGCACGAAACCCGGCAGGGACACCTCCCTCAGGTATGCGGCGGACAACACGCGAGGGTCGTGGCAGGTATTTTTACCTGCTCGTTCCATTGTCCGGAGCTGGCCGTCCGCGCCCTGCACTGTCGTACCCGGTGGCGCCACCGGGTGCCTTTTCGCATCGCGCCCGAACGCGTTGTACGCGGTCCCGTTGCCGTCCGATTCGATTTAATTCGAAACGCAGTGCGTTTTTTACCGTCCGGCCGAAGTCTCGGTACTGTAACGGAAAAGCGATACGTTGCGCTGCATGTTTCCTAGTCGAGAAAATCGCGGAAGCCGGTCAACGGTTCGGTCTCGCCGTCGTCTCCGGCGACGTATTTAGGAACTATGCACCGCAGATAAGAAAGGAAAAAAACGCCCACTCCTAACCCGAATTTCTTTAGCGATAGGAGTATTTTTGAAAGTAAAAAAAAAAAAAAACAAGTGTATGATAGTGAAACCAATGTATTCTTCGCTACACTCGTAACCTTAAACATATACGTACTGAGTATACATAAAAATATATTTATCGAATCGCATATTATATAACTGTAGTAGATTTTGTCTATTATTGTTTGTACAAAAAAAAATCTCAATGTAATAGGTTAAGTGATAACATTTAAATAAAAAAAAAAACTCCCGTAACGTATAAAATTACTTAGCTATCGTATTATGTCAATATACGCCCTCCAAAATTTACCGCCCGAGACCCCTCTCCTTACCATAAATACTTCACTGGTCGTCGCACGAGCTCCGTTTCGTCGAAAATATTCGCATAGATATGACACATGAAAACGACTGTTAGCATAACCCGTCCTTCTAGCCGGAGAGGTTTGAGTTATATGGATGTATGGTATTCACGTTTTCTCGGTGGTTTTTTTTTTTATTTATTTTTTTTTTTTTACCTCTTAAAAAGTACGTTGCACTGCAGTAGTTGAACGTTTTATCTGAATAGCCAAATGTCTTTGTACGGACGTTGCATAGATGTGTACACTAATAAATAATAATGCTTTACACCCTTGAACTACATACGGTAATCTGAATTAACGAGGAACGCGTATTGTGGTCACGTTGTGCATTTTTCAAATTGCTAAATTGTTCAAATCATAATCTGCGACGAATCTTTAACGAATTACAGAGTTCTAAATAAAACATATATTATAATAAACCAATTAGTTATTCTTCAATCTCTTCATTGCCCATACTTAAACAAGTATTTATTGTCTATTAAAAAACTTTTTTTGATGAAAATATTATTCTAATTCATGTGCCCTTGAAGTAATGCACGTATGACTTCATCATAAATGCACTCTATTAAGTACTCATATTTCATAATAAACTTTTCATATACCAACGACTCTTGTCAAATGTTTAAGCTCAGAAATTAAGAGCCCGTTCGAATATAACTATTAAGCCAAGGTTTTATGTGTTACTTATTTATTTATTTTTTCTATATTATATTCTAAGTGCTTAATATGAGCTATTTTCAAGAATATTGTGGTTCATAAGTGCATATGATAAACATATTTTAATATAAACTACATTTTGTGTTAATCATAGAGTCCTTGACAAATCACCAGAACTACCACCAATATTAATTGGTTTAAATTAAATTTTTTTTTTTTTTAGATTCTGGCAAACGGCCAACATGGAATGTAGCACTATTAAAATACATACTGTTAAAATTCACTAATTTTAATACATTTAAAAATAAGTAATATTTCACATCATAGACCGTCCATTTATATACTTTGGAAAGAATATATTATTTTTTATGTATTTTAAATAATTTTAAAAATTATCAAATCTAAATTATTTTCAATATAATTTTTAAATATTAACCTTCTAGTAACAACTTTCATCAAATATATTGTACGTTATAATATACAAAACGATATCGCAGACGAATAAGTGAACAATATATATGTAAACGGGCTACTATTTGTATTTATGTAAACTGTATTTTATTCTAAAAATAAATAATTTACTTAAAAAAAGTTTTCTAAAACGAATAAAACGTTGAACGCACTAATTAAAATCCTACTACAATACACGTTGTACGAATCTGTGATTGCAACAAACCGAGACCCTATACAGAGTACCTAGTTCCGTTTATGAGAGGAAATATTGCTGCTGCCGATCGCACGCACATTGAACTATAAATATTTGCACTGACCTGTAACTAATTCAACAGTGCAATAAAATTAATTCTGATCCTCGGATATTTCGAACGGAGCAGTACACACCGAGAAACAGAGATAGATTTGTAAGTATTAAGGGCAATCCCTTAATAACATGTCCGAAAACACGCGTTACCTATACTTATCAGTGTTTACGGACACGAATAACAAACCGAGAAATCGATTACAGAAATCGTCCGAAGGCTACGTGGATTATTTACATCGAGAATACTGTAAGATTTTCGCGCGTATTGTATAATCATTCTTGAAATTACAAAGTATGAATTATAGGTGCATGATTATTTCGAGACGAACGATTTCCAGTGTCTAACCGCTAACAAGTCCGATAAGTTCAACGAATAACCCACCCGCAAACAGTCTGGCGCGAGTAAAAAACGTGCGCACGTAACAAAAGGTCACAATTAAGCTCGAAGGCGTGTAGCGTAAAATATATTTCCAACGGAATAATATCAGTAATAGATTTAAATTCGACCAACACGGAAACATAACGTCAGAACAGCCGTTACAACGTAATATGTACAGGAATTGGACGACGAATATGTTAGTTTGAGTTAACTTGAACGAAACGTTTTAAGTCTACAATACGATCGTGGTAAACATGATAATGAATGTTCATTAATCATCTAACCGCCTTTAACCTTTCAACAGTACCTACAATTCGTTTTCATGTAATATTATCGCTGCGTTAACACATTAATTTACATTTCACTATTTTGGAGAAAATATTTTTTTGATTAAACTTCGTTAATTGATGAACGGTTGGTATAAATTATCAAGTTCAAATAATATAAGAAAACGTTAAACTTGACATAAATTCCGTATCATTACTTTTTAATATGTTAAACGTTACTTTTGGTCGTAACTCTTATATCTGAGCGGAATTTTCATATACCAACGGACAACTGGTTGCCAATTAATATTATGTATTTAATAGAAATAATTACGAGATTAGTGGCCATTAGTTTTAACTTTTTTTTTCAATTTCCAAACTACTACTGATTTTAGTGGCCTTTATAATTATAACTTCAAAAACGTTTCGCGTTAAAATAATTAAAAACGTAAAAGCATGCTTATTTGGTATCTTCATACAATATTTATACTATACTTAAATGTCATTGCTTTTATTTAAATATTTTTTACAAATAAAGTTTTATTAATTTTACAAACCGAATTTACATAAAATATCATTTTTGCGTAAACATTTACACAATAGACACTTTAAATACTGCATGACGACACTAAAAATATTTGGTTTAGTAATATTATTTAGTAAACACAATTATGCAAGGTCAAAACATGGTTATCCAATTGCAAAGTTTACAAAAAAGGTACGATGAAATCACACAATACGTTTAATTATAATACCGCGGTATTGTGGTTTAAGTCGGTTTTTACTGTATAAATTATATTTGCAAATAATAAATCTTTCTGGTAAGAAGCTCCGTGAACGTACATTTGTAAAACTATTGTACATTAGAGTTTCTATGAATTTCGTTGTGATACACAATGTAATACGTACGGTATTCAAACGATTAGCCATGCAACTTTGAAATTATTTCTAGTAATTATTGTACCGCCACACCTCACAATTAACCGTTGTGCTTTTATCAACGAAGAACCCGAAAAAGGTGTGCAACACCAAAAATCATTAATTTCCGAATAATTCCAACTCGTGCTCAAGTATATTTTTTAATCTTGCCGGTCGACGAGATTATAACTGACCTAGCGGAAATTGTTATGAGCTTATCACATTACAGAGAAACCTGGCCAGACTTCCTTCACCATTCTTTACATAAGATAGATAAGATAGTGAATACAAGTCATATATTTTAATAATAAAGAATGGTAAATTTTATCAGTAACGCTATAAACTAGAGATAAAATAAACTAATTGTTTGTGTATTTAAACTGAAACTCCAGTTTATAGGTATTCCAATAATTATGAATTTATATAATATCTATATATATATTATACGAATATAATTAATAGTTTTATTTACGATGTAAAAACTGTGTAAATTATTCATGTATGTTAACTGAAGACAAACAACTATTACCATTGTTTGTCATGTAGTGTTCTCATACAAATCGATGTGTTACACCACTTTTTTTTTCGGTGAGCTGCTCAATCGTTAAGAGCGCGTGACAAGCGCAAAAAACGGTGTGACGCTTCGATTCGTATGAGCATTTTGCAGAAAATACAACTGGTGTGATTATTTATACATTTAAGACGATATTCTAATAATTTGAACGAATAAAGATTTTGAAGATAGAAAAAAATTACAAAAATATCGTCATTTTATCTTCACAACGAGTACACGTACATTAGTAACGTTTCAGAAACATCCTGTATGTTTTGAGAAAAAAGTATTTGTTATACATCCAAGAAATTGTTGAGATTTAAAAATTGAAACAGATAAACAATATGTATATGTGTTTTACTAAGAATTTATCAATCCTTCTATTATTTTAGCGTGGAATAATTAGAAAATGTGTGGGTAATTCAATATCTAACTTTCACAATGATTCATACCGGATAATCCAGTAAATGATGAAATGAAATGAAATAAATGTGTGTGTTTTTAACATATAATGAAGTATTCAATCGTGTACACATTTGTTAACAAACAATGAACAAACGCTTAAATTTACCATCGACTGAACACCATATTTACAATAACTTATCGTATCACTAACACGGGCAAATCAATCATATAACTTTCTTATTTTCACTAAACCCAATAGTATTACTGTTTACTTATTACAACAGTATTGGTATTATTATTAGTTTAAATATAACGAAGAGCAGTATTTAGTCATTTTTATCCAATGGTTTTGAATTAAATGAAATGTAACTGTCGAGACTAATTTTTAATAAGAAATTATGAAAAAAATTTAAAATTTAAAGTGATTATCATCTTTTGAAAATTCAAGTTCATAAAAGTTGTTTTCATTGTTCTAGATTCTCGAACAAGGAAAATTAATTTGAAATTTTATTCTTTATTATTCTTTTAATAATGAAACATCTTGCATGAAATTATCATCTTGTTTTTCTAATTAGCGGATGTATAGTCTAAAAAAAAATCTAAGAGTTAATGACGCCAATTTAAAGGCTTGGCGTAAATATTTCGAAAAATATCTGTTTTCAGCTGTCCAAAAATATCTGCAATATTGTCAATGAAAATAAAAACGTATTTAACAAGTATTACGGCTATTTATTGACATGTCTCGACCGAAAAAGCAATTGAAAAAACGAGATTTCAACCAGATAAACACCATCAACGGTTGTACATAATGGATACATTGCAAACGATATGAGTTACAAAGATTAACGAAATGCAATAAAACGAACTGCACATGCATCACGACTCAATGACAAGCTTAAAAAAGGTTTGCACACAATAAGATTGCGAAACATAATACACGTGTATTGCTAATATATTATGCCGACACCCATAAATCGCGTGTATACGATCTTAACACTACTTACATATCAAATGAACCGTTTTCAATAATAACCGTTTAACATGTTGACTGGTAAATTCATTATAAGCATCACATAATATTCGATTACAAACACTGGCGAACTTTAAAATTTATCCTTTTTTTCCCCCTACGAAAAATATATGAGTTTACAACAGCATTCCAATCGAACTATTATTATTTCCTACCAATTCCGCACAATATTCACGATCCTGGTGAATTTGCATACGAAATTATTGTGTTCACGCAGACCGTCCACACTCTACAATTTGCAAATTTTCGATACGACTCGAAACCGTTACGGAACTTAATAATAATCGATTTTACTTGTAAATTAGTTTTAACGAGATAAAATTCATAACCCCGCGTACATTTTTGTACCGGAATTCACAAACATACTAGTCCGATAGTCCAATAGAACTTTAAAATATTTAACAGCGCTTTAAACATCAAATCCTCGTGTACGGCCCACGATGATCGTTGCGTGTTCACAAGTGCTCGTATTTTTTTGTGCTACTCGACGTTAATGTAAATCACGGATCGGCAAGTAATTTCTATTGGAGTCCTAAAGATCAAAATTATAAATCGATGAGGTCCAGTGAAAAAATCTCACTCTAGTATAATAAAATCTAGTATGCGCTTTTACAGTTAATAAATAATAACGTAATCAAGTACAATGCGTTGACGGGGTCCAAAGATTTGCCTTCCGCGGTCCGGATCCGGACCGAGGCCCGCCAATCGCTGACCCCTGGTATAAATGTTTACTACATAACACTTTCATATCCAGTGTACATTTTAAAAAAGTAAAAGAAAAAAGTTAATTTTCCGATAGTACCTGAACAGTGCAATATAATAATAATTATTATTAATTGTTGATTTTATCAGGAATATTAAATCAACAGCAGCGCACGCAAGAAGTGTGGGATTTATTAGAACCCTATTCAAAAATATATTTTTAGTAAAACTTTTAATCGTATATTAATTTTGATTGTAGATAGTAAAAAAAAAGACATATCATAGTCCATAACATTTTTAATTCGTTTAACTGTAATAATAATTTTCGAAGCGGAAGACATTTCCGAAGGGGGGAGGTAAGGGGTCACATCCTAATTTTAACAATTAAATTAATTAAAAAGTATATATGTATGTATATTGTATACATCGACAATTGGTCCACAAATATACTATTTAAAACTCTAAACATAAATATTTCTGTATGGAGTGCTATAAAACGTCTATTCCTTATCTAAAAATAATTAAATTTTATAAAAAACTACTCCCCCTCCTTCGATAAAAGTAGAATTAATTGGTTGTCTTTTTGTTTTATTTTATGTTATTTTTTTTTTTAAAGAATCCACGATTAATTTAGTATTAATCGCGATTTGCTATGGTAAGAACCTATAAAAAATAATGTTTTCAGAATCATCACAACCACCCAATTTAAATATGTTACAGTTCATTGTTCACCTTAATATCGATACACCCTTTATTGTTTATATTTTATTTCAAGGACAAGTGTATATACACAATACACACACACATATCGACTATTCTAGCTACGTGATCTCAATCCAAATCCTTGTATCCTGTACAATGTATAGTCGTGAGTCGAGTGTAGTGTATAGATTTCTTGAGTTGGTATTAACTGAAGCACATCGTTCACCGGAAATATGTTTTCGATCGCTGGTTAATCACTCGAAAAATGAACCTAGAGCTGAAACTACTTTCGACAAGTTATAACTAATAGTTATATTAATAATTAGTCCTTATTTAATATTAGTCACTTACGTGTTTAACTATAATTTTAATAAAAGTCCGTTTATATTTTATTGCATAAAACGCTCATTATATTTATCTTTAGTACTTCATTTTTCAGTTGTGGCACATTTGGGCCCAAGTATATGACTCACATATTTATCATCTTGAAATTAGTTTAATTAAATTTTCATTATTAAATCTTAAGTATTATAATAATAACTCTGAACAGCTCTACATATTCAGATATTAATTTGAAATGTCTTCATACCTCAATAATATTTTACAATAGTAATCATATCATAGTTACACAGTATTCTAATACATTTACACGAGTGTAAATTAAACATAGCCAAAGTAAATCACTCATAGAACACTTGCTATAAAGAAAACATTTAAAAATTGTTGTTAACCAACAGTTAATAAATAATATATTGTAATTAAAAACTCTTTTATTACCTCAAATATGTAAGATACTTCAAATTAACACATACAAATTCGATAGTATTTATTTCGTTTTAAATCTTTTTTTTTAAAACGGTTCAGTTTTCTGATGTGTTTTTACTGTAAAATAATAGATTAAATATTTTAAATATTTCAACAAATACCTTTTATAATAATTGTATTAGCATTATCATTGTATGTAATTAAATACATATAAGCTTTTACAACGACAAATCTTACAAGCAAAACATATAATTCTAAAATAATTAAAATAAGATTAAACCAAAGCGATCCCGTGCACGTGGTATGTTCAGAATAATAAAAAAATACGTTTTTCGTCGGTTGTATTAATATGTATTACATTTATAATACGAAGAAAATTAATACAAGGTAAAATAAGCTATAATACCTTTTTAATGATACTTACCTACAAAAATAATTTATATACACAATGTATTACAATATATGTGTATCGAATATTTCAAAATATTGTTTTTGTTCCATATTTTACCTGATTTCTTATTGATATATAAAATTAAATATACTACAGCTCAAAGAAAAAATAAATGAAAGTTTTTATTTTTTAATTTTGACTAAACATCTAAATCAATATTTTTTTCGATTTGATACTTACTGAGTATTTTGATTACATTGAAAATTATATTTACATTTTAACACTGACGAATTAATTTTATATATAATGTAATGTATAATGTAATTTTATTTTTTTTAGTAAATCACAAATATAGAAAATAATTAACTGCTTTTACAAATAAATAAAAACGATATTTTACACGAAACTGCAAATGTACTGGTTTTTAAACCAGAAAAACCTAACATTAAAATTTACTCAAACCTAACACCTGTAGGTTGTTGAACAGTATGAATGCCTCAAACGTTTTGACGTAACATTAGATTAGAATATATAATTTCGTATTAATAGGCGAATATTAAAGTTTTGACAAATTCATAGTAATATAAAATAAGCAAATAAATAATTTACGTGTAGATACAAATAAATAAATGTTTGGCTTGGAATATTAATATATTTTTTATTTTATTTAGTATTAACGAGTATTAACAATTTACTAATTTTTTTTTTATTTTTTATTATTTTATAATAAACATTAATTTTAAATTAACCATTACAATAAAACTATTCGGTTTTTTACAAACATAAGACAACCATCTTAATAGTCCACCTTCTGTCTGTCACTAACTACTGTCGTCGCAATAATCAATCTAACCATACCAATTGAAATGTCCCAAAAATTAACTACGGATTAATATGATATAATGTATTATTTAAATATCATAGTTTTATTACTTTTATTGATACATCGTTAAATATTTAACTTGATAAAATCTAATACTTACTGTTATATTACTAAGAATAAATAATGACATTGATTATTATAATTCATCTATTACATTGTACGTTTAAGTCTATTACAGTTAATCGTTTATAACACATATTTTGTTTAAACCTTAAATACTACAGTCTAAAATGCTTGTAAACATATTATGATCATACGTAATATTTTTTACCATGTAAACTTAATAAGAATTGTCATAAAAGAAAAACCTTGAATATTTTATCTTCAATTCGTAACAATAAATGAATTCAACTATCATTATACAGTAAAAGTCGATATTCAGTATTATAAGAATAAAAAACTACTTTGATTTATGATAATTATTGGGATCTGGAAAATATATTATGTATCAAATAATGTATTCACTTTAAACCTTAACTGGGATTAAAAGTTTGTATGCCTGAATAAATATTCATCGATTACCAAAAAAATCAAACTATTTTGCTTATGAATAACTGTTAAATAAAACAAATTCTCTTCTCTTCTAAACATTTCATAATATATGTAAATAGTGAAATATTTTTATTATTTTTCTAACCTTTGATACTGTTCTTATTTCTGATACATTTAATTAGTACAATAAAAATATTATATATTACGAATACATAAAATGGTAATTAATAATCTGAATTTACATCCACCATTGAGTTTTTGTATTAGTATTATTATTTTAAGGAAAAAATAATAATTATGTATAAAAAAACAATTCAGTCGCTGAAAGATTGACAATAGGTACGCTTATACAATAGATTGCATTCACTATTTAAAGCAATTACAATAAACTAACTTTTACAATCTCGATTGCTGCATAACATTATAATAAATCAACGTTATTTTAATTCAATGCATAACAAATTTCAATTAATATTTATATATATATATATATATATGTGTCCTTTGTAATATTGCCATTAATTTGAATAATTAATTAATTTAATGCGCATTAATGATCATTACTATTCGTCGGCATGACTATTTTCAAAATGTCATATCTTACTGATATTTAAAAATTTTAAATTTATCCCAAGAAATATGAATATAAATACATAGAACAATATATCAAACATAATTTTACAAAAAATTGTATTTTAACAATAATACATTACAAAATAATAAAAAAATAAAAAATAAAATACTATTTAACTTATACACTAATAAATATAAAATATAAAATTGCTTATACGAGTTTTTATTATTGATTTTGTTGAAATGGATTTTATGTTTTTCTTTTCTGAGCATATAAATTAACGAAATTACAAATTAATGAACATATTTTACAAACATATGATCTTAAAAATGTAAATCGTTACTTTTATATATTTCAAAAAAAAAATGGTTGAGTATGAAGTTCCGTATTATGAAATATTTAGCGAATATATATTTTTTTAGATGTCGTGTTAGCACACAGTTGTAGAAAATCAAATATAATATTATGGTTTTTTTTATCGTACAGTTGAACTAAAAATTTAATACAGTTTTACTGTATGTGACGGTCATTATTTTTATCGAAATCAAACAACGCAGAGAGCCAAAGGCCATCCTAGAAAACGGTGGATAGAGGATGGAAAAAGAAACAGGAAACAAGATATAGGGATAGATGGAGGAAACGGATTATCGCAGTGTCAAAAAGAACTAAAAATTATAATTTTGTATTGTAGATAGTCTACACGCTAGTGTTGCTATTGAACACATGTGGTATTTGAAACATAGATTTAAAAATGTTATTATATAATATATTTTGTGTTGATATAGGCACCTCCATAATTAGACGCAATAAAATAAATGAAAAATAACCTAAATGTTTCTACGCGATTATTGTACATTATTTTATTACTAATATTTATATCAGCTAACAAACCAACTGATTTGCAAATATAATATTTAAGTAAGGTTTTTTATCAATATAAAAATCGTTGTACAATCTGCGTATATGCATATTATTTTCCTATACATCGACATATTTTTTTTATTTTTATTTATTTTGTACACGTTATAATATGTAGTGCATTTCCAAAGAATTAATTTAATACGACGACGATGTATGAAGGATCTATTATGTATGTAAAGAGTATTATAATATTTTTATGTGTTATATAATACGCAGGTATTGCCGATATATTGATAATGTTCCTATCATGTTTATCAGTATAGTGAATACTCGTGACACTGAGAGACCACTACTGGGCGGTATATTACATTATATTCAGTTACATCAAAATACATATTTTAAATGCTTTTCAGGATTGTCATGCATTTTCCCGATTCCTCGATAATACTTAGAACGGTATAAAACTCTTCTTGAATTAAATTTTAAATCTCGAATCTAATACTCAACTTTTGAATCGGAATTTGTATCACGACCAAACAACTTAATATTGATCACCGGAGAGTATTTGGTTAATTAAAACAAATCGTTATAACAATGAAAATTAATATATGTATGGCGTAAGACATACAGGTATTATGTACATTTTTCTTTTTAATTCTTAGTTCCTTAAAAAAACCGAAGCAACCGATACTTTAGCGAACATTATTTCTTGTCTACAAATCTCCGATAAAGTATTTATTCGCATTAATATACACCAAGTTGTGTTCGCAAAATAATAAAAATAACCGGATCAAAATATAATATACGATCCAGAGATGATGAATGAAATCGAATACAAATTCATTAACAAATGAAATTGTAAAGAATGTAGACAATATCGATACAGTAGCCAATTATGTTTGAGCGTTCAATTATTCATTATCACATTGTTATAATCGCTGTACTAAAATTGTACCACATAATGGACTTGATCTTTAACATATAAAAATATAAAATATGCCTACATGATCTGTACAAAGGGGGTTTGATCGTGTGATAGAGAGATGAAAAGTATTTTGAGATAAGTGATAGTCGAAGAATCGCAAACGCCCAGACTATTCTATCCCAAGTCTTGTTATAACGATCAAATCGTAAGTGGATTTTATGCACATGAGTTCGTTGCTTTTTAATCGTTTAAAATATATTTACGTATCTGATGCAGCGACTTCGGATCTGTTGTAACGTGATGGAAGGTGACTGGAATATCCAAATATAGGATATTCAGGGAAGGTTTTTTAGTCTTTTTTCATGTATTCTACTGCAGCTCGGGAGCATAAAAGTAAAGGATCTTAATATTACAAATAAATATATACTGGTTCAGATAATTATTAAGGTTCAATACATAAAATAACTTACAAGAATAGATATCTACATCAGAACAATACGAAGTTCAGCATACCTACACCGGACTGTCGTCATGGCCGAACTACTGTTTCTTACATATTCGGCATAAGCCGTCGGACTTACAATAGTGGTATATGATGTATGCCCTAGTTGGATTGTAGTGTCTACTCTGCCATCATACATATTATAAATGTAAACTATAATTATATAATATATAATAATTATGTAACAAGCGTTACACTGCGTTCCAATCTTATAGGTTCCGTATGTTTTATGTGAATATTGAGTGTAGTATTTATAATAAACAATAATCACATGTTATCTTTGAATCGTTTTTGGAGTACTGGTCTTTCAATAAATAATTGAAAAATTGAGGTTAAGTTGAGATTAGAGGTATTGGAATTCAATGAAACACAAACTATTTTCTAAGGGTTCTGTGGTAGTAAAAGTTTGGGAACCACTGATTTAATGAATTTATTATAATTTCTAACTCACTTTTCATATTTTTTTTTTTTTGAATTAACCTCCTTTTACCTCAAAAAAAAAAAAACCGTATTATAATATCTATGATTCATTGTAGTACACCGAGATTGCATATTACACACGCATGAGTTCCTTTAAGGAAAACACACACACGCATACGGTTACATATGCATTATGCATTAATTTATATAATTTAGTACATAGTAGATATTAATCTGGTCTGGTTTCTTATAGCATATTGAGTTATTCTATAAATAACATAGTTTTTCCAATATTTCGGGACTGGCGTGCGATACTACCCCAGGCTTTCCTGGCACTAACGGTCCTGCTCCTGGACCTCTAAGTCCGCTACCGTCTAAATTATAGATAGTGATGTTCAACCTGTAATTTTAGAGTCTAAGACCCAGACTCTAGTAGTCTTGCACTGTAATTGAAGGGTTCGATAACGTTTATTGTAAAAACGTCTGCACCACGACATCGTGCATCAGAATATTTTATTTATTTAATACGAAATAGCAACGGTGTAATGATTTCACAATATATTCCAAAAGTGTAAATTTATCAACAGCGTTTGAGAAATAAAAACAGTTAAAAATTATTAATACCATATTTTAATTTTTTTTCTATGTCATTAAAAATAACGAAGTAATTTTCAGATTGTAACAGACTTTCTTGTATACAAAAGAAATCAACGTATTGCATGCTCTTTAAATCGTAAAATATTCCTTCTGTACCAGGCGCGTCAGACACGCGGCTCGCGGGCCGCGTGTGTCCCACGGCTAATTTTTTATGGCTTGCGGCAACTAGTTTGAAATAAAATTTGAATAGTAAAAAAAATTATAAATTATTAAAGTCGTACCGCAAGATTCTTAGAGAATTATATATTTGGTGTACATTATTATGTCTTATATTCTGATAAACTATAATCGAGTAAATTTCATTGATGGTCTTGTACGTATCTACATAAGTATTATAATATAAAAACATTTTTTTTTTTGTTAAATATGTATGCGCGTAGTAAACTATTCAATACATTTGGTCCACTTGATACTTCGGGTTTGACATGCATGTTGTATACAAGATAGAGAGCAACTGTGCAGGTTCCGTTTTGAATGCGTCGTGCATTATTCATTAGAACAATACGCGAAGCTGGTGTATTTGATTTCCGTTTCTGTTTATCGGTTGTAGTAATACGTTTCAAATAACGCACTATCTTTATTGCCGAATTCATATCATCACGCGACGTACGTTTGATAAATGGAGATAATTAGGCAAGTCATTGATAAGGTTTGTATTGTTCGTTATGGGGGGGGGGGAAAAAAAGATCGTAATACTACTACAAAATTAGTCTACGGTCAATTACAAAAAAATGTCTGCGAAACGGGATTGTCCAATAAAGATACACCGGACAAACCGTAATCGTTTCGTATGTGATATTTGGAAAACGCTAACGAGGAAAAAAAAACTCCCGATATCGCCGGACTCCTGCGGAGACGAAGTTCACGACCTGTTGAACGTGAAGTTCGAAGAAAACGCAGTTGGTCGTCGCAATCGTGTCGCGCGTGATAACGACGACGGCATATGGACGCGAAACGGCGTGACCGTGTGCGGCGGTACAGGAGCACGTGGAAAAACGCTAAAAAAGAAAAGAAAAAAACGTCACCTTCGACGGCGGAGATGGCTGACGCGTCAGCGCTGCGGTCGAGGGTCAGCGAAGGTCGCGGCGGTGCGGTAGACGACTACGGGGTGGGGGGGGGGCGAAAAGAAGGCGCGCGGCGACCCGGTGACGGGTGTGCGTTTTTCGACCACCGGTTGATTCACGGTTTTCCCAGTGTGTCGGACGCGCGCTTCGTGTCGGTCCGGAGAGACGACAGGGTCGGGGAAACCATAAGACGAGTGAATCAAATACGCAACCAACAATCGTAACAGTAACAGCGCGGTGCAATCGCGTCCCGTAACGCGCGCTCGCTCACACACACACACACGCGCGCGCGCACACGCACGCACACACACGCACGGCCGCGCTCGCACGCGCTAGTGCACGGGCGCGCGCGCGCCAACACCGGACCCGCGGTGCGCGACGCGGCCACTCGTACGTACGCCGTCGTTTCGTGCACGCATAACGCGCGTGCCGTCCGGGTCTCGTCGCCATACAGTACGCGCGCACCACGGCCAGAGAACGTTCGCCGCACACCCGGTTCGTCGTCGTAGCACCTGCTGCACCGTTCACCGCGGGCCACAACGAAACCGGCATCCCCGACCACTGAAGCGCACGCTGCGGACACCGGCTGCACCCCGACCGACGCGGCAAGAGGATTTGAATTTTTGGATTTTTTGATTTACCCTCTCCCTCCCCCCCACCCCCGCGCGCCCGGTGACGACCGAGCGCCGACCGCACGCCTCCGTTCGGGGGAGAAGAAGAACGCGCGGGAAAACAAACACAAATCAAACGATATTTCCGGTGAGTGAACGGTTGTTTTTCGTTATTAGTGTTATTATGTTCTGTTTTTTTTTTTACCCCCCCCCCCTCCCCCCGTTTCGAAACCGTCATTTCCGTTATCGCGTCGTACGCCCTTGCCGCCAGCCCCGCGCTTTTCGCGATGCACACACGTCCCCGGCGCTCGCTCGCCGATTTTCTTGGCATTTTACACGCGTTTTGTCATCGGCCAGCGCGAGGAGGGGTCGGCGTTACCGCTGCGTTCCGATGCAACGGTTATTTTTACCACCCAGGTACATACTCTGTTGTTTTTCTTTTTCTTCATTTCGTTTCATTTCATTATTATTGTTATTTACTTCGCTCCGGTTGCCGTTTTCTTTTTTAACGCAACGATTGTTACTGCAACACGAATCGCGTTCCAAATTTAGACGATTCGGGTCTCCGAAAATCGTTACCTCCGTGTCCAACCGTCGTCGGCGGCGGCGGCAATAAACGCACTTTCGTTTTCGGGCATAAATTGTAATTCGTCTGACGCGCGGTTACCACAGCTTTATAATTAGAACGATCTCCGACCAATGTATTAGGACAGCGGCTATTGAAAGGATTTATACATGCCAACAACAATAGTTGGCACATTTTATCACGGTCAAGGATTTTTGGAAGACTTACAACCAACGAATGTGTCGTCTTCCGGTTTCGCGAGTATTTTTTAAAACGATTAAAATTCAATTAACCAACAGAAAAATTAATTTAACGCAAGGTAAAAATCATTTACTTGAAAACATGTAAATTGAATGTCGAGGGAAAAAAGTACATGCATTATTTGGTATTAAATTTAATTTAATAGTCGTGTGTACGTTTACCTCCGGTGGCGGTTTCACTTGACGAGCGGGGCCTATAGATCGGTTTCCCCGGGCGTGGCTGGTGGGATCCAGACAGAAGGGCGTAGAATTATAATAAATGATGACATGAAGTGTACACCGAGTAAATTATCGCTTTAGCAGTAAAACAACGAGCGAGCGTGGGGTGCTTAAACGGGGTGAGAAAACGCTATAAACACGTTGTCGGTATTACGACTCGGCGTCTCCTGTTGCGATGTCGTCAATAAACGTTTTTTTCGGATGCTTTTGTTTTGAACAATTGAAAACATTAGTTCATGGTTTCCTACACAGATAAACGATAAAATCATTTCGAACTTCATACATAGCGTTCGTTCTTGATTGATTTTCGTTTTCATTAAGCCGTATTAAATTTAAATATCAAATTTTTATTAAGGAAATACCTCCCGATCGACCTTAACCTTGTTTCGAGCAAAAACCCGTTTAATGAATATCGAAATAAATGGCGCATTAAAGCATCAAGATATTATCTTCTCCATTAGTCCGCGTCCGTATTAACATTATTACTATACCACGGTCGTTGTACATTTTAATTGTGCGCTCGCTCTCCGACTCTCCGCAACATAATAATTATTACCTATTGCATTATTTCGCTAACGCGCTGCTTAACGAGACAGAATTTATTGTATGGGTTGAATGAACATTTCTCGGAGCGGTCCGTTTTTCGACTGTACAAATATTGCTATCGTTTAATTTGCCGTAATACCGCAGATATTATGTACATTGTATGTACCAGAGTCATAAGACCAATAATTGTTCGAGTATCGTAACTACGCGGATAATCGTATTATAACAGATTATCTTTTTTATAATTGAATTTAAAATAAACAATTTATCTCGATAAATTGACCATGTAGACAGATAATAATTATATTTATGAATATAAATTAACATGTTTTTCTTCGATAAAATGTATAGTTCTATACATTTTAAACCATTCGAGGATCTAGATTTATATGACTCTATTTATAACATTTATTACAATTATTCATTTCTCTTCGAATAAACACATATGGTTAAAACAGTCTAGTTACCAATATACTAATGAGCAAGACGCATTTGCATGAATAAAACTGTATTGTGATAAAACGTTATTCGTAATGATATCTTAAAAGAGGAATTTGAACACATTTCATACGTATTTGAAAGTTACGCATGATACAACAAAATTAACAAATCCATTCGAATACAGATCAAATTTTCAGTAAACAGCTTCCAGGTTTGTTCGATACGGATAAAGAATTCCGTGAGAACATAGTGACACTTAAAATAATAAAATATTGAAAATTAAAAGGAAGTGATCTGGTAATTTGGTACGTTTGTTAAAAAATAAAAAGCACACCAATACAAATATTAATGTATGTTCTATATAAACATGTAGCGGGTTATAGAGGTTAATGTAAAAACAAATACACATAATTTATTTTAATGTCTGCGGTATAAATCATACACGTAATCACGAACCTGTGATTACATAGAAAAATATTTAACGAAAACATTTGAATTTATTATTATTATTAAAAATTTTTCTTTTGACTTGTACAGACGTGAAATTCTTGTTTTAGAATATTACGATTACGTAATATCAATCTTTCTCCGTGTACACGGCTCGTGATTACGTTGTACCTATATCGTACGATAAGCTTGTGTCACTTAATTTTTTCTTCGAATCATTTCGTCGTACCCGCGCACACATTATTAGGTGCTTTTGAACACACGTACTTCCGGACAATTATCATATCTCGCGTCTGTTCTACGGCTTGCACGATTATATTGATGCAAACATTTTTGCATCATTCGCAGAGTTTTTGATCTACGACAACGTTAAACAATTGTTCCGCGTTGTATATTCGTTTATAGGTCAGTTGTTAATGTGTATGGAACAACGTTTTCAAGTAAAGCGAACACTTTTTTTTTTAGAATGATAATCGTAGCCATCGATAACCTCGTGGAGTCGTTATAATCAGTACGATACTAAATATACCTATAAATTACGTGAATACTTTTTTTTTTTACCTTTCTAATACTTTTGTGCGATAAACGAAACGAATATGCACTGACGAACAAACGAAAGTGATGACTTTATTCTTCTTACGGTTTTTATTGCTTGTCTGATTGCTTGGGCTTGTGCAATTCGTTACTATTACGTTACCACTTCGCTATACGAATACACCACCAATTTTTTTATTGCCACATCACTTATACTTGGACTATCAATGGTAAAATTGCACGCGCAGTTGGTGGGAACCTCCAGTACTACAACAGTCGATAGTCATTACTGATGTTTTCCCTCTCGCGAACAGTCATAATACGTAATACAATTAAAACCCATTGGAAACTTGAATTTACTGCATAGCGTATAACATACGTTATTAATAATTTAAAATTAACAAAGAAAATGTAATTAATCATTTTTCAATAATGTCTGTACAATAATATTTCGAACTTTGTTTTCAATATTCGTTTAATTGTACATTACAGTATACCTGGTAAACGATGTGTGTCGGATCTCAAAGACGACCGATTAGAATATTGTACTTTTTCATATATATTGTCCGTGTACGATGACATCAACTCGTATATATTAAGATCACAAACATCTAATAATTTCACTCAGGACGATGTGCCAGAAAAAAATAAAAATAAAAACCGGTCAGAATCACTGCAGTTCTAAGTGTAAACGTGTGGATTTCGTTCAAACATTCTTTATCAGACGTCCGGCATTTTTTTTCTTTTCATTTTACAAACAATCCCAAGGTTAAACGCACAAAAACTATTTGTGTCGGTAGAAAATAAATAGCCGGGTATTGATATAACGCGCGGAGTCGCACCCGTTTCCATCGGTCCCTTTGGACCGTCGATAATGATAAAAGCGACAATGACGCCACGCATATAATATCGGTGCCGATAATGCAGGTAAAAGATTTCTAATGATTCTATTGTACAAACGGCATTCAATGTCGTCTTCGTGCGTTTGTATTTCACGGGATATCTTTTACACGTTTACGACCTGTCGACGTTTCACGTCCAAATTTTATCCGGTGCATAACAGGATATAAATTTGACCCAGGTGTCGTACCTATACATAAATCCATTAACGTTGCGACGCACAACAGGAAAAATGTATAGGTGCGGTCGCGTACTATGGTCGCCACCACTACCGCCACCGGTCGGACTTTGGTCGAAACATGAGTTGTGACCCTCCGATAACGCGCCCGTAACGACGATCCGAATCCTGATCCATTCCCCATGACCGTAAACCGAACTGTTCCGTGCGATACCCGGCCATCCGACGTCGTCGCCAACAGCGATCCATTACGTTGAGAAAACATTAGAGCCCCGTACGGCGTTTGCACCTTGCACCATGGCCCGTTTCGTCGTTCGCGGTGCACCGCTATTGAAATCGGTTCGTATTATCAGTTGCCCGGTCAAGTTTCTAGCGGAGTCTTTCGGCGCGCAGGCGCGTTGTCTCCCGGTATTCGTTTCCATCCGCGAAACATTTGAATAGACGATAATGACACGATTGTTCTACGCGAAAGTACCTACGTGCGTGCGATACGAGTGATAAGAAAAAATTTCACGTACTCCTCGTTGGAACGGTGAAACTCTCGAGGTCGCCTTGAGCCGCGCGCACATTGGAGAGCGTTGAGCGTCGAGCGTCGACCGCCGACCGCCGAGCTTCGGAAGTGCGCACAATGCACAATACTTTCGAGCGGTGTTGTTCATTTTTCAGTATGCACCATGTCGTTCATTACGGTAGATCGAACTACGAGAGCATGCAAGTATACGAGATCATTAGTAGATCATTAGCTATCATACTATAGTTTCTGGAATAATTATTCTAATATATGTTCGCATGGTATCTACCTATAGGTACAATTTACCTATATTGAAGTTATATAAATCTATTTAAGCGTAGAAACCTATCTACTACACCACTTCTGGACTGTTCGCGCCCGCCAAATATATGAGCGTCGAACGTCAAAATTCGAACATGTTTGGTTTGTGACGCGCCGCGCCGCTGACGCTCGACGCTCGACGCTCGTAGGCAATGTAAGGACTCTGAATTAAATTATATCGGCTTAAAATGTTTGGGCGACGCTCAACGCTCAACGCTCTCCAATGTACGCGCGGCCTAAGACTCGTGCGCAAGAAATGTACGGCAACACGTGTGAAAGTACAACACGAGCATTACGAACGCATTCAAACTGCGTGAAAATTACGAAGACGTTGGTCCGTCCTTTGTGCGTGGCTACATCGATTCGCCTACGGCACCGTGATCTGTGTCCGGTCAAAAAAAAAAAAAACAGACGCACGTGCGGAGCCCCGTTTCTTACCACATCGGTGTCCCCCGAGGGTACCTGTCGACCGGGCGAACACTCGGCGTACCCTGTGCATGAGCTAGTCAATTCGAATCGTCGCCTGGTGAACGATGTAGCGCACGCGCGATGTGATCAATTACGCGGTTCATTTCGTCCGATGATACACATAAGCCGCGGGGCACGTCTATTAATAGCCCGCGATTGAATTCGAGGACGATTCAGGTTCAGATCGTTCGGAGCGGAGTTACTGTTCGCGTTACATTATCGCGTGGCGTTACGTATCGGGTTTATCAAACCGATGTTTTTCGAACAGAAGAAAACGCTATTCGGATAAGATCAACGTGCGGTATTATAAAATAATACACGTTTACAATTTTCTCGTTCGAAACGTTATTGAATCTCGCGCGTTACTCTTTCGTCTTCGTTCGCATTGTGCTGCGATACAAATAAAAAATAAAAACAAATCTTTTCGAGAACAAATTCAATTGTATTTCATTCTATATCCGATAGTATGTCGGTTTCGAACGATCGGAATCTTTCAAAATAATACAAAGAACAGGAATCGGTTTGAAAGAAGGTAATTTCCAGCTTTGATTATGCAATTAAAGTGTATACAATTTCAAATCTCAAGGTTAAAAAATACTACAAAATACCTTTTTTTTTTTTTATTATTCTGTAATGAAATCTTCTACGAGTATAACGAGGGAATATGGGAGGTATATACTTTAATACGTCTGGTAATTTTTAAAGATTAAGTACGTGACTGTATTTTTCTATTCTCCGTTCGTAAACGTATAATGTAGGAACCCACGTCAGTTCGTCAGTTACGTTATATTATTATATTACGCAGTAGAATTTAAATTTTTTTCGGGCCATTACGGTTGAATCTTTTAGTTTCATAATTAATTAATAATATTTTTTATAAGCCTCGTTAGTTGCATAAGTCTGTTAATTTTCATTGCAATATATATGAACTAGGAATGCCTGCAGAAATGTAACTCGAAGGTGGGGGGAGGGCAATAATAATCGTTGAATACCTGATATGAATCAGGTTCGGTTTTATGTTAAAAACATCTAATTTTGTAACTGACATAAAAAATCTCAGGGAGACAATGGCCTCCACTGCGACCCCTCCGAATGTCCCTGATATCAATTATGTACGAATAAGATCCAATAATTACTGGATAACATAAAAAAAACTCTGATATATAAATTACATTTATAAACACACACACACACACACACACACACACACACACACACACATGTACATACGTTTAACAACAATAGTTTTTTTTTTAGTTATGGTTATTCATGTTAAACGTATATGTATAACATGACGCCCGCGGTGTATACAAGTGGGCACCGTAAGGCGAACTTTCCTACGGTTTACGTTATTACGTGAGGTCGAAAACTAACAAATCCGTTATTAGGTACCGTCGGCACTGGCTACACCAGGTTATTACTTCATCGCGAAAGTGAGGGTGCGTTTCCGGACGATTAAGTAATTAAGTTCAATTTATCTAAACGAATGGCGACGCGGTGGACGGAATAGAAAAAAACAGTAACTAAGCGTACATAATACGAGTGCACGGGCAACCGACGACAGTGGGAAACGGGCAAATGATTTACAACAGGAAACATATACGAACGAACGTTTGCGCGTACTATTACGCACCGCTGTTATTATGTACGTGTGTAATATATAAAATATCGTACACGTGCAATCGTGCCCTTTTCAAACACTTAAGGCCCTTTACACGTGTTTTCAGGTCACCCTGTACCAGGCGATTTATCATGGAAAAAAATAAACACAGTACGCGGTACATCGAGCATCCCACACGATCGGGTTTTCTCACGTTTTCCCTGTCCAGACGCGCGCGCGCGCACACACACACATACGCACACACGTTCACCACTCGCGTTCGACAAAGTTGCGTCTTATGCGAGAGTTGTCCGCGTTACAGCGTGCACCGCCATTCGACACATTCGACCTTTCATTTTATATTTTTATTTTCGGATTATCCGAAGGATTTACGTCGTTCGAAACATGTAATGGTTTGTGTGTGCGTGTGTGTGGTGCGCACACGCGTGTGTACCATCTGGTCGTGTAAAATATTCAATTAACTTGAAAACCCGCATTGTCCTATAGGGTCGCACACAGGAAAACGGACCCGGAGGCGAACCATATTACACATACGTATATAAATGTATGTATACCATATATGTGTATATTGTTTTGCGCGTACACATATGGTCCGTTGTCTTTTGTTCGGTAAAAACTGAAAACAGCTTCTGGGGCCGTTAAGATAACACGGTTACAATAGGTTTTTCGTACTTTTTATTTTTTTTTTCCCCTTTGCCTAAGGGTTCGTAACGTCATACTGGTTTCATCCCGAACGTGACCCGAAACTCGACGTGGAGATGTGTAACATAATTGACTTGCCGACGTTTTTCGCCGATAAATACTTCAGCTCGGCCAACATGTGTGCTGCGGCGGTTCTGTTTGTCATCGTCACACGCCGCCGCCGCCTCCCGCCGCTGCGTCGAGTGAAAGCAAAAATGCCTTTTGCCTTCCGATACATTTACGACTAGAAAATGTAAAAACTAACTCACCGGATATATATAGTATATCGACGTGCGAGTGTATTTTTTTTTTCGTTTCAATTTTTCGCAAACATTACAACAACGCACGGTAAGTTACATCGTTCCGATACTTACCGTTACACCTATTATAATTTATATTATTAGAATTATTTTCTTTTACATTCGTGCTATCTATATGAACATTATGAAATGTAAATTAATTAATCTCTAATCAAAGGTTTCTTCCTATCTCCAATCACGAACTATAACTATTAACTATAATTTATTATTTTCAACGTATGCCTCATATAACGTTCATAGGTACTTGCATGTATATATATTTATACTTATCTAGAAACATTAATGCGGTCATAGATAGATATGTTCAATATTTTAAATCTTATATAATAAATTTGATTGTACCATAACCCATCAAGATAAATTTCAATTTGTATTCACTAATAATTATCAAATCTTCGTAGAGGAGGGGGTTTCAATAATGATGTAATTGCAACATTTGCAGGTTTCTTAAACATTTATTTATCTGATGAGTAACTACAGTTATAATATGGATTTATTTCATCTCATTATTTCACAAATGTAAATCCTATTTCTTATTCGCAAACGCATTTTCAATCATTTTTCTAGGTAAATATATACTTTGATGTTTTTTGAGATATTTTTCAATTGCATGGTACTCGTATTCTATGCATCCTGATTGAAAATAATTTGTATAATATTAAATGTTCTTAAATATTTTAAAATAAACATAAGAGTAAAAAAAAAAAAAAAACAAGTAATATTAAAATACTGCAGATTAATATAAAATATGGTTTACTTATATAGTAAATGTTAATTCAACCGGTTGAGGTTGTCTTTATTTCTATGCAAATATAAATGCAATTATATCACAATAAATATAAAATTGCGTAATTAATTTTCACCTTCTCATTATGTAGTCTCGTACGAGTCGTTGAAACTTCTACCGTCGGCATTTCAAAAACGTTTTCTGACACACTATACATTTTATAATGCGAGCGAATTATCACATTAAAAAAATTAAATAAAAAATATTGTCTGCAATTCGCGCGCGCTAAAATGGTATACAACCTACTTATGCAATAATTTAAGTAGATACAAATTTCTCTGATATGATTTCTGCGTACAACTTTGCTTCGAGTTAAACCAAATATGACTTTACCTCAATTTCGGTATCGAGTGCCTAAAATTACGTACGTAATATCTTACAAGTCCGTTGTACACACGTGTATTGATGTAATGGGTAATGATTTTTATCATTAAAATTGTTTTCATGCTGTTTTTGTCTATACATTTGTGCGTCTACATAGACCTGTCCGTCGTTTTAAACCTTCGGCGCTAAACGACTTTTAATTTACCTTGACCGCGTGATTTTTCACCTTATCATTATTATCTCAATCAACATGATTGTTTTTTCGGGGTCATTTGATAACATGTCTCTCGTATTCAGAAACCCTATCACTCGATTGTCTCAAGTTTATTTTAATACTCAGCGTTTAGTGTCGGTTCAACGGAACTTCTAATTCCAGTTACAACATGAAATCAATTCACGAGAAAAGGTCGTTTTGAGCTTACTTAAAGAATCAAGTTTTGGCATTCGATTAATTGTATTTGTAATAAAGTGTTTAATTTTTTTACTGATTATATTATGATGACTATTATAATCAGTAAATATATTTGACTTAAAGGTTACCCGTCTCGAGATATTGTATAAACCAGTGTTTCCCAACTTATATGCTAAAGCGACCCACAAATGTCCTTTCTGTTGGGTAGACGACCCTCAAAAAAGAAAAAAAAAATTTAGTATGCTTTAATATAATAACATTAATACAATATTTTAATATAAGGAATTGTATCACGCTTGAACGCAATACCACATTATTCAATTCTGATAAACATAATTATACTTTGATAACTAAGATATTTTTCTTTTCATTAGTTTACGAACAGCGATCCATCAAAAATATTTTGCGACCCAATGTGTTGAGTTGCGATCCATAGGTTGAGAAACGCTGGTATAGTCTAACCTTTAAAGCTTAAAAATACATTTTAATCGCACAGTGTATAATTAATATATTAATGTGTTTAATTGAATACACTTCAAACGAAACAAATATTACTTCCTCGTTGTCCAATTAAACTTGATATTGAAATCGATAAAATTAACATCGAAAGAGCGTATGCGATTAGTTATAATAATAATCCACGCACTACGCCGGCTAATAATTATCAAGTTGACTTTTGCTTTTAATACGCAAATTAACTGTTCAGGCATCTCGTGACATGTTATTTAAACTACACATACCCTCCATATCCCGAATGTCTACAACGTAAGTGTGTGTTATAACATTGACGTTTCGCGTGCAGCGAAGTAATCATTAGTGTCCGTACAACACTTATCCTGAACTAAAATCAATTTCAATCGCAGGCGAACAGCGTTACTACGAGAATATAATTTTAAAGGTTGAATAATTTTTACACGTTGATCGCGTTACAATGTCTGTCGATCAATAGTCTAACACAAAGCTAATAATTATTTGACATCCGTTTATTAAATATTCAAACAATTTCAATAGGTATTATTAAAACAACAAATAACATATTTGCGTATAACCGTTTATATCATCGATGTCTGATATGCCTTAAACTGACGTTTTGTACACAACGTAGTTATTTATATATTATACAAATCCCTTGTTTAAAACAAATTTCACCACAACCGATTTCCAATGTAATTTTTACAAACATAGTATCAAATGTATCTAACGAATGAATTATTTGATTCGTCGATCGTTACAATCATTCGCATACAATATTACTCTCCACAATTCACAAAAACTTGTAATGTGTAACATTGATTCATCCTACCTTGACACACATCAGAACCATTTCATATTCTTATGAACCACCGAACATAGAGAATATTAATAATAACCAAATAAAATTTATCTATTATAACCAGTAAAACCAGTTATAAATATGTATATATTTTTATTTATTTATTTATTTTTTTTTTTTTTGAGTAATTTCCGAATCGTGTTTTTTTTTTTTTTGTCAAATTTGCACACAATAAGAAAATTATATAAAATTATTTGTTTTACAACATTTTTTCTTCTTTTCAAACGTAACGTTTAAATTGTACACAATTTTTTCTGAGTAATGAATAAAAATAAAAAAATATGAAACAATATCCCAAATTAATTCCACTTGTTTGCGCCGTGTACTATTATGAATGTAAAATATATCTGTATCTGTTGTAGACAAGTATACATTTCTTGCGGCCTACGATATTCGCATCGTTTGGTCTACCGCTTTCCCCCCCTCCGATCGTACGCAACGCGAAATGCACTACTATGGGTTCGTTTCAGTCGCAACGAATAAATCAGTTTTTCTTTTCCGCCGCTGCGACGAGTTTTCTATGTTTTCTCGTCTCGTGTGAGTGCATAAAACGCGAGAAACGTGTGTAATTTTTTTTTTTTTCTCTATCGCTGATATAATGTTGCCTTTGCGTACCGTCGAATGAGCATGAATACGTACATACAGCGATAAAACATCGTACGAGTACATGGCGTCTTGTTCCCGAAGACTCTATGATATCGTCATCATAACCTGCCTGTGGTGTACATGTTCCTGAAGCCTATCGCGTTACGGATCAATCGAAACACACATGTCGCGGTAAGCTGGATGTTTTTTATCTTCACGTTCCTCGTCCTGTTTATGTTTTATTATCGTTTAACTTCAATACGCTTGGAAAAATCTGACGAAGAAAACGACACCAAAAACTTTGAATATCTCGGGAGTGATCGGCCCGAAATTCTCTTCGAGAATCTCGAACGTTCCGGGGTGACGACGGTGCGACGACGACGACGACAACGGCCGTTAACGCCTACTTGGATATTTCCTACGTGTATTATATGACGCACACGTACGCGTATGACAGCTACCCGTCTGCCAGCAGCGACTGAGCGACGTAACCAACAACCGGTTACCGCGATACCAATCCTGTTTAGTACACGGACGTATGTATATACTCTTCTGTACGACCCTCTCTTTACCGCCACAACAACAACAACAACGACGACGACGGACCAGACGAAGACAATAAAAACGATCCTATATTTTTTTTCATCCTCCAATTTTGTCCTCTTCTTATTCATTTTTTTTTTCCTACATTTGAACCATATACACGTGCATGTTATAGTTTATGTGTGCGTAGACGATCTAGGTGGTCTTCGGCAGGTCGGGAGTTTTACGGAAATACGAGTGAACGCATGTCAGTTGTGTTTTAGATTCATTGTTTTTTCGTCTAAGGGTTAAATTATACCGAGAACCTGGATTAATATATTACAATCATGTTCGCGAGCTCCCCGTGTTTCGTTGCTATTAATCCTACCAAAAATCCAACCACGATCACGTGTTTAACGGTACGTGTATATAAACAGGTACACGTATGTATAATACAATAAGTTTTTTTTTTATGATATTTTATTCACACCCAATAATCGGAAGATACATTGTAACACGTGTATCAAGTTAGAAATAACTATATCTTTGTTCGCATAACATACATCAAAAACGATCTGAAGTAGGTACACGCATTACACGCATCCATTATAAATCCACGAAAAAAAAAAATCTACGCGTATAGTTGTGTTCATGGTATTATTTACAAATACGTATGTACGTAGTATACACGCACGTAACGCGCGTACGAATAGTCTCAATCGTAAAATATTATCCGAAGGACAAAAATCGAAACACGTTACAATTATAAGCAATTTTACTGCGTCGAACGCACGCATATACTATCATTATCCGAAAATGACTCGACGAAATCGTCGATGACTCGAAGAAAATATTAAGTAAAATATCACCAAAACACATTATACGAGTATGCTTACATGCGTCTACAAGTTTATATTATTTTGATAATCGACCGTAAATTGCAGTCGGCATTCGCGCCAACAAGAATAATTATGTTGCAACATCGGTGTGCGTGGTACTTGATGATAGACCAATTACACGATTTTGGACCGTATTTTTGTTTAACCGTGGATTCTTGTTTTATTTTTAAAAATATTATCTTCGGATACCTTTTAAAGAGTATCATTGAATAATGTGCGCGCGACCGTTGGATTAGAACATTGTTTTTCGAGACATAACCGTTTGTGTGTACCTTACGGTTACCGAAGACAAAACGAAACGTTTTATTCGTTACCGAGGAACGTTTGGAAATATGAACGCTCTAGTGTCTCGGTTGAAATCCGTTTTCGCTTTCGACAGCTCGGACGAAACGAGCTGAACACGTGGACGTTTCGGTTAACCGTGGGTCCCAGTTCTTTCTCACCAATCACTACCACGTATAATTACATTTCTCTGTAGACATTTCGGTACACTGGTTTCGGAAGCCGGTCTAGAAATGTCTCTGCTCCGGTTGGTACAGTCGAACCGTTCGTTTCGGTAAGATGCACCGAGCTGGCCTACAGCAGCTACCCAAAAAGAAAAAACCTATCTGTCGGTCTTGACAATAATCGTACACGGCCACTATTGACAATATTGTTGTGTACACATAAATAACCTCAAACCTTCAAGCCCGCGTTCCGATACGCTTGAGGAAATCTGGTCCGTATTACGGTCTTTGAACGTGAAGTATCACGGCATTTAGCCTGCAGAACATATTATACTGTATCACTGCGTGCGTTAGGAAATATGATTTTTTTTTCTCTTTCCCTTGGAAGATTTTTAGATTAACACAATTTTATGTGCAGAGCACATAACTTCTAGCATAAGCATATTTTTTTTTTTTTAAAAGTCTTAGTGATACCTTGTAAACTAAAAATTTGTTTCAGATAACTAAAAAGCTGAATACAAAATATTATGTTGCATATTTTTGCATGTTTAGAAATTTGCTATTTTGCTTTTTCATTTCCGTAGCCTTTAATTAATTTTTTTCTTAATAATAACAAGTAATTATAGTAGTACTAATTGCTTATATTTGTTATTAATTCGTGTTAATTAACTAATTCTTCTTCTTATAGTACAAGTTTATTATTTATTAGTATTATATAACGACGTGATCGATAAGCGATCACGATAAGTTTTTTTGATGATAATAGAGAAATTTTTTCTTATACGTAATAAATTTTTTTCATATATTTTAATAATTTTAGTTCATATTTAAGCGTTTATATGAATATTTTTAAGAGCATATAACAACCTTTTTTAGAGCTATAATTCGTGTGCCATGGATATATATGACAAGTATCGATATACACTACAAAAATTACCCACACATTTAAGCTAAGTACAAGTAGTAACTTAAGTACACTTGAGATTAAGCTATTTTACACGTAATTAGTAACAATTGTTCGGTTATGGTTTGAACTTCGGTTTTTGCCCGCATTCTAAAAACATATCCTAGACCAGCGGGTCCGGGCTCGACGGACGGACGTTGACTGCGGATAGTGTGCGCGGAAAACGTTGTCCTACAACACATGTGCCGTACTAGAATCAAAATGCGCGTTTACGCATCTATTGTTGTTTCGGTCGCGCGGCAGACGCGCCCGGACAAATTTCATACGGGACACAATGGACCTGACAACCATGCGCGCGCGAATATGTTCTCATTATTGCGAGAACCTAAATCCTAGACCGTCCGCACAACGTGCGTTTCACGTAACCTCTAGCGACAATAGCGTGTATATTGCATTTTTCAAGTACAATGCAAATTTACGCGAGTATTTTTTTCCCCTACACCCGTGCAGGCAACTATAATAGAACTGCAACGACAAAAAGGGTTTTCAATCGCAAAACAATATACAATGTTCAAGGTCGATCCTCCGTATATTATATACGTTGTTGTTTTTTCTTTCCTTTTTGTAGTCGACCGTAACAACATTGTTTTGAGGAAAATCGCCAGGGTTTATTGATCCGTCGGATGCGGGCGTGCAATATAATTATTTCGATCGATATAAAATACATGACATTTCGACGGAATTGCGGTGAGGGAGAGGGAGAGAGACAAGCAGACGCGGACAGAAAAGGAACTGTGAACGTCGTAGAGATTTCGCTACCGTCTGAAAAGTAAAAACGTGCTCCGTGGCCTCGTACGTACGAGAGTAGTGCAACGTCTCGGAGCGGTCCGAGTGCGCGCGGGAGGGGGGGGGGGGCGGTCATGGGGGAAAAAATCCCATGCGCGCGCCCGATTAGGAGATGTGCCATCGCGACCAGTCGGACGGGTCCCGGTGCGGACAGGACCACGTAGGCCGGCGGCGTACGCGGGTATCGTTGTCGTGGTGCGCGCGCGGTGTCTCCAGCATCGGCCCGGAGTGGTCGCTGGACGCGAGAACAACAATGTACGACGTATCGAATTCGGTTCTCGGAATCGGTCGCACACCGTCGTGTTCGCGGTTTGACGGGAAAAAGTTTTTTTTTTCTTCCCATCTTCTCCGTTTCGTTTATTTACTCTTTTTTTCCCTTCGCTTCCCATCCCACCTCCCACCCCCCGCGTTAAAGGTCGACTTTCACGTGTCGCACACGACGACGCGCCTAACGGTGTGCGCGCGCACCGGACAAACGATCGTGATTATTATTTCCGCAAAATGTTTTTTTTTTTCTTGTTTTCTGCGCAAAACGCAGTCCGCTGGATCGCACCGCGAGCAGAACGTGTACGGATATCGGTAAATTTGATTTTATTGTTTCGAGCGCAGCCGTCTGCGTTTGAAAACGATTCTCGCGCGCCCATCACCGAACCGCGGTAACCGTCCTCCCGTATAATTATCGTTTTTCCACTGAAAATTATCCAACAACACCTTGTTTCGTTCTCATCACGTGCGTGTAAACAACAATGCCATTAAAACAATTACCGCGCGTCGCGTCGTCGTACAATTACCATGAATTATAAAACGTTCGCCTTAGCGATTTTTACAATACGTTCAAATGTACTTACCCCGGACTTTGTCGCCGCCTTGAAAACGATCGAGGAAAAGAAATCGTTACGATCGGAATTGTGCTGCGCTCTGACGCGTCTGCTGTTTCAAACTGCAACGTGTTCGTTGAATTTTGTTGTTACTATAACTATAACTGGATACCGTTTAGTTACCAGAAATCGACGCGTTTCACTGGCATTCGTCCCGTTAGAACAATATTTAACGTCGCCCTTGTGGCCGAGTTCATCTCTGCGAATAATAATAATAAATTATTCTCGTTCGCAGTCCTTGCGCGTGTTACGGAACACCATCAAATATCGTTGTCGCGTATACGCTGCCTTTGTCGTCGGGATCTGTTAAAGCAATAAAAACCAAAACACGCACGTCCGCGTGAGTTTAACTATTCGAACACTTTCCATTCGAACACATTTTATTCGAACATATCATTTTCGAACACATAACCCCTCGTCGTGAAAATCTAGGATCCGACCCCGGAATGTTTGGTGTACGCGTGATAGTCGGAATTTGTCTCCGCGTACGTATGATACATAAAAAAATATGTCTCGCGATCGCAATGCGTGGCGACCAACGTCTAGTCGACATTTTATAAGTGTGCCAACGGATCGGCAGTGTGTGTGTGTGTGTGTGTGTGTCTTTCGGCCGACGACGAAAAGAAAAAACAATGACGACGACGTGTAGTGTTATCATGAACTCTGCAGTTCGAACATGAGGTTGACGTCTATGTGCGTACACACGTGGTTCGGTTTTCGCTAATAAACTTGCCCACTCGTCGTCGTACTATGCAAACATTATCGCGGCTCTGTGCGCAGTGCCGTAGGGGACGCGCACATCGTAAATACGTACCCCGTGTACGGGCCGAGAGGAAAACACAAGTACACTATTACTGTGATGATTCGATTGCTGTACTGGAGTGTGTAAAATAAAAATAAAAAATAAACTATGTTCAAACAACATGCCACTTCAATAACTATAATTACAGCGAGTCAGATCGTATCGTTTTTATTCGTAATTATTTGGTCCCTGCGGGCTGCGCGGCGGACACAATTTCATTGTTATTACTGTCGTAACAGAAGTTAAACGTTTCGGTTGCGCACGATATGTATTATTAGAACGGTGCGAGTTGCTTCCAGTTGGCGGTTCTGATCATCGTTCGCAAAACACGCTTCGCGGCAACGAACATTTCACATTCGAATTCTAAAATGTAAATGCATTTCGAATAATACTCCTCTTGTGCATGTCAGGTGTGTGTATTATTTTCCTCGACGTTTCGATGTATGTGTATACATTTCCGTACCGGGTGAAACGGTCGTGAGGAAAAAATCAAATCCACTCGTACTCGTGCAGTAATATATATTATATATGCTGATTGTCGTTTTATCGGTGTCGCAACAGTTGCATGTGAAGAAAAGATTTCGTTTTAACTTTCGTGCGAGTTTCTCATTCTTCCCACGACGAGTCGGTACTTTTATTCGAACGCCTTCGATTACGGTAAACGAGTAAATAGGGACAAACTGTTCGCGTTTCTGCAATGCAACGCTCATTTTTGACGTACGCTGCTGCACGGGTAACTGCAGTCTATTTCTTTGAAACCGTCCATAGCTAAACATACATAACATACATAGCTGAACCTGTAAATTAATACGATACATACATATGATTTTACACGGAATCATAACATTATAATGGTTTAATATATTATTCAAATGCGTTAAAGGTTATCGCGCCATGAATACATTTAATTCGGTGATTTCTCTTAGTCAAATTATAATTCTTATATTTTTAAGAGCGCTGTGCGTTATCATGAATTTTAATGCCCATAAACTTTAATTAATATTTTCTCGGTATTCATATTATTAATAACAATAAATTATCAATGAAACATATAATATTTTACCATGGGTGTTACCTATAACTTTGTATCGACTGTATAAATTATCATAGTTGTTACGGTTGTATTTTTTTCGCCTATATTTCGACGAAAGTTTAATCGTATCTCGATTAATTATGTATAAACCGCTTATTATGCTGTATTTTGTCTCTATGCACTGTGGATCCTGCAGCCACACGTTTGCACGTATTGAATAGATTACATTTAAAGCACGAGTAACATAAGATGTTAAATAAAATCAATGTTTTCGATTATCGACGGTATAAATTACCTTTTATCGGACATCGGTGCCGTCGAAACGGTCATGTTTTCACCGTTGAGATAAAAATGCAAAAATGTTTTCTTCGCATTACAACACCATTTTTTATGCGGTCTTCGGTCTCATTAAAACACAATTTATAGATTAACGAGAATTCGATGTTCAATAAAATTGTTCTATTTTTTCCCCCCGACCGGCTCAACTGTATCCTATGAATATGCCAAAGTTAAAATTTGACACTTAATTTGTGTGCGCATAACACATCCAAACCGTCTCCAATGACGGCTTAACGAAGTCCGTCTAAAAATACTTTAATCCGGACAACTACGGAGTTACGCGTGTATAGCATTATACGTCCACTTGTTTCCTCGGCGTGACGTGCGGAGACGAAAAACATTCACGCGACATCGGCACGTGCACTAAATCCGTTCGTAATAAAACGTCTTGTACGACGCGGAACACATGCGCGCGAGCTCCTACGTCGACACGCGTTTTTAGAACTGGAGATTCTCGAACGTCATTCAAATCCCGGACACGCATTGGTTCAGAGTAGCGCTCTTGTTTTGATGTGGGTAAAACTAGGTTACCCGCAAGCCCGGGTACCCGATGGTTTTTGATACCCGTAAATGGTCAAGCCAACGCCCAGCTGCTGGGAAGTAACTAGTGTTGTATTAGAACTACACAGTTATTATACGGATAAGAAATGTTCCCTCTTTTAATTATGGTGAACAAAAGAGAGAAAAAAAGGTTTAGTATTTCGTACGACTGCTGTTGGTGAGATGTTACACTTTAATAATTAGTTCATTCGAGTGCAATGTGTTGAAAACTGTTTTAAAGTCTATGTCGAAACAAGTGACGGCTATGGGGGCTACAGTCGTCACCTTTAACGTGTGCAATAAGTAATCACGGTCGTACGATTTAAGTGGATGTGATGCAGCACGCGCGACAATATTATACTGTTATCGGGCAGCCGTTCGTCGGGCAGACTTTCGAGATGACCGTAGACTAGTGGCCCGAGCGAACAACGAGTGCACAAGGCGCAAAGGGCACCGAAAATTTCGTAAATCGGGTGATACCCGTAGAACCGGCGGGGTATCAAGAGCGCACAGTCCGGAGGTGCAACGAGAAACCGCAACGGTCCACGCCATAGCCGCGTTTCGAAACAACCAATGGCGATATCGCTGCAGCGCATGCGTCGCGGCCCGTACGATTTTGAAGAAATCGAAACGACGGAATTAGAGACGGAACAAACGTCGACGGCCGGACGACAACGATCGCTGTTGCGCGTCTTCGGTGCCGTGTCGTATCGGCATTGAACGACAATGGCGTACCGTGTGTTGATCGTCCGTTTTGTCATTAGAAGGGGCGGGGGAGCAACGCGGTCTTCGCTTTAGGGCGGAAAACACGCAGTGAAAAAATACACTGCGCCCTTGCTGCAGTGGTTTCGGCCACGTCTCGGAACGGCGTGAGGGCGCGTGTCGAACTCGAGCTGTAGGAAAACCGTGGTGCACAAATGTACCGTGTTCGGTACACGAAACGCTACGCAGGTGTCCATCGCGCACAGACGATGCCGTAACGATACGTTACTACCCCCGGAACGCGGACGAAACGTTATCGACGCGTTGGTAAATAAATAATCGTTTTCGCGTTGCCGAGGTTAATTACGCGGTTTAAAAAAAATAAATAAATAAATAATTTAAAAACGTTATGGTTCAAAATTAATTTTCCGGAAGAAAAAATACGCAATGCATATCGATGTACGATGAACGCGACAAACCGACAGTGGTAATTACATAACGTGCGCCGGTCGGTACAGATATTGTGTATGCCGTGCTCTGTGCGCTGCGCAGTACACCGACACTGGTGCGCAAACGTCTAATTGCGTTTTAATAAACACGTGAACGACCAGATGGATTGTATTATTCAGTAGGTAATGCGAGCGAAGACTTCCTCGCGAGGCATTCACGTGTGCGGAAATAGTATTGCGTTTATTTAAGTATGAAATTAATTCGCTAACCAACTTGTCAACTCATCACGTGATCCGACGATGTGAAAACGTACAATATCTTTTACGTTATACCGCAGTAGACCAGTGTCCGATGAGCGAAAAATCCACGCCCTGTCCGGGAATGTATTGGGCGCAGCGTAGGTATCCGAGATCGGGTAGTAAAGTTGTAATCGTAAAACCCGATTATGCGACCAAAATCTTATGCTCTACCTTAGATCCATCGATAAAACGTGTATCCATAATGTACAAGTTTTGAAGTCTGCTCTGGCCCCGCAGTCGGAATGGACGACAATACCGAAGCGTTGAACACTTCCGAGTGGGTAGGAAGTCCGAAAACAAAACAATATTGGGCAACACGATTATTTTTTTTTCCTCCGTTAGTTCGTCGCGTGCGTTGAAAAACGCTTATGTCGGAATCGCGAGTATATTGACCGTTCCGATGTTGAGGTTTTTTTTCCTTTATTTCCGACACGTCGGTGAATTTCGAATTAACAGCGTTTTGCAATAAGCGATCGCAAACAACTGTCCGCAATCGGTTTGCGGATTATATTTTGAAACGATTTGCCTCGAACGACGCACGAACCGCGCCGCTACCGGCGGCACATAAAAACACACGTTCGTAACGTGGAGTGGTGCGATCTCATTTGTCCGACGGCGATGATTTATGTTTATTGTGATCGGCCGAATGTAAATCTACCGAGTTCGATAAAAATCCGTTTTAACGCATCGGTTTCACTTTCCACGCGGGTTCGAAAACCGTTTTGCAGCGCAGATTATTTGCACACAATCGCTCTGGGTAAGCGTACTATAGAATTATATCGTCGATATCTGTTTTTTTTTTTTTGTACCGCTCGCCTTGGAAATAAGTGTATGTTCGTCGACGCCGCGGCACGCCGTCTTGGATTACACATAATTAAATCATTCGAAGGTTTCGAGGGACAAAAATACGAATGCAATCAACAACAGTTCTTACACTTTATTTATTATATTCTACACGACGAGTCTACGTCGACTCAACGTTGTTAGACCATTTTCCAGACGTAATCCGATATCGACTGCGATCGAATTTAAATATTGTTATTGGTTTGTGATTGTCACATTTCTGTGGATTATATAAAAATGTACGTGGGTAGACATGTGTATTGAAAATGTGTTCCTTCAAATTAAGTATTGAAGTACTAATGCAAACGAAATGAAAAAATATATTTGTTCACATTAAAACTATTAAATTACTAATTAGCATTTATTTTATGATTATTTTTTTTATAAATAAATTTAATATTTGTTTTTGTTCGTACAGCATAAGAGTTTTAAATTAGAAAAGTTTATACTAAAATAATCGGTGCAATCGTGTTATTAGAGAAGTGATTGATGATCCGTAAATTTTTTTTCAACATTCCAAGTGCTCCACGAACAAAAAAGTTTGAGAACCGCTGGCATTTGATATCGTTCGAAAAAACAGTTTTTTATTTTATCGAAAAATTTGGTTATGTAAAAGTCTGCAACGTTTATGAGTAACGATAAACATTGACACGAGACATAGAACTCGCGCTATAGAAAACGCATGCGATACCGCACCGCGCGATGCATTATTGCATTATTTTTTAATTTTATTTTTCGTTTTCCATTTCATTTGTTATCTATTACATGATGTCGTTTATCCAAACATAATGTTTGTACAATAATAATATGCGTTAATGTACAATAATGTATTGCTCACGATGGCGAGTCTACGTTGTTGTTCGTAGTTTTCAGTAATTAGTTGTCAGTAGTTATGCCTGGGCACTGCACCAGATGCCTATAATCTTCAATCAACGTATGTACACAGTCATTCAGTTTTCTAGGTGTTTTAGAAAATGTCAAAAAAAAACTGAGTAAGCACAATAAGGTATAAAGTTTTCACACAATTCAAAGTATCACTCGTCAACCGTACAACGTCAACAAAATCAATTCTTAACAGTAACATCGTAATACATTACGATTAATCGTAATAAATAGGCATTTGATAATAATAATCAGGTAACGTGGAAAATAAGTTAACTTTTTCCTTGGGCGTTACGGATAGAATTATTTTCTTACAAACGTGGGGCAGCTTATCTAGTTGCTCGGAATTTAGTGAAACGCTTATAGAAGTAATAGAATTGTGAAAAATGTATTTTATTCGCATTGTCTAAGGCTAACCGACGTTATTCGTAATACCTAGGAATCATACTGCGTTATGCCCGAATAAACCGTACTGCTTGTAACATGTAGATGCAAAGAATTTGTTTAATGTAGAAAAAAAACCCAAAACTTTACGCGCACTGTTATTCGTTTTTTATACGCAATCACTTAACGGTTAGTCATGTTGTTTTCGTCGAAATGTTTCCGAGAACTGCGGTCTGATACCTGAAAATAATTATAATGATTATTAAATTAAAATATTCCTTCTAAATACTATAGCTGTGCGTTACCATAAATTGTTGTTGTAAACATGTATATCAAATATTAGTCAATTCTCGGTTATCTAAAATATAATAAAACGAACGAAAAACGCCGACGAAGAGATATTTCCGACATTTCATTTCCTCTCGTTAACATTTCACATGTAAAAGTCCATAACGCACCCAATATTTTGATCGAGTTTTGTGTTTTAATCTTTTTTACCGGAACTGTTAAAACTATCTGCTTGAACATTGTGTAAAATTATAATAAGAGAAATAACTTTTAGTTTCAGTTATGATTATTTCCGTACATAAATCCGTACGTGGAAATCATATTTAAATTTATTTGCACAAAGGTTTTATAAAAACCCATTTGTTAATTACATATTGCTTTCGGTGAACGTCTAAGATTCTAAAAAATCGATCACGTCTACGATACTGAACCGCTTTCGAATCTATAAAGCTAATCCTTGGTTGGTCAGAACATTTCGTGTCGTTGATCTGGAACACCAGAGCCGCGTTTAAGTCCAAAACCATCGTCAAGGGTAAAAATATTTAATCACCTGCTCTCCGCCATATGGCTTAATAATTATTTACCCTCCCCCCTATTGTTTCAATGAAAATGCTTAGCTATTTACTTCGTACATAGATAAATGTACAACGAAGGAAGTAGCATGAAATAATTATAGTAAGATATGCTATTAATACCTCCTAATTGCATATTTCTACATAAACGCATTTCACAGACCTTTACGCGTCTACATATGTTTTTCGACCAACTAACCACTGATCGTTACTCGTTTTATAAAAAACCCTATCACGCATGATTTTTTCCATTTTTCCATTTTTAATCAGGTTTTAAAAATAAACCAGCACTTAGCCATCAGAGACCATCTTGTCTCTATATACTTAAACACGAATTTACAGAAAACTCATTACAATTAATTGTCGTTAAAATTTTTTTTTTTAAACGTCTTATAAGTGTATCCAATGACAATAGTGGTCCTAACAATGATTGTAAATCAAGAGTAATTTTTAGTGAAATACCGCGGTTTGAACACGATTTCCATAACTAAGTATTCAAATTGTAATAACCGCATAATCGCATGTCTATTTCTTTGTATGCCAAGTAAACAAACATTTTACGTGTTGACTAATTAGATAAATTTACTAGTTATATATTTCTAATGTTACGTTGATCTTTAACCAAATTATTGTTGTCTGTTTATAAATAAATTTAATTAACCTAGTATACTCACGAATTATGTTCTAAATTATAATAAATAGTATCGATTTTTTTTTTTTTTTTAAAGAAAGTGGATCGGGAGAACTTGATACTATATGATTTTTTTTGTCAAGATTTTTGTGTCCAAGCTTTATATAGTTTTTAAACTATGTATTATTAATAAACTGTTGATTTTCTTTCGTACCTAATCAAATAACAAATTTCCCCATCAATAGCAGTTAAGTGGTTTTATCGTAGGGGTATGAGCTTCATAATCAAACACGAACTATATTATCCTATAGAGAAAACATCATATAAAATATAATTTTTGTTTTAAACAAAACCCTTAATGGGTTGGGTGTAAAGATATTAACTTAAGATTTCTGTCTGTAATTTATTCGGCTTGATGTAGCAAGGCATATATTCCTCGTGTATATCGACTGCACCCTTTCGATCGATTCTCTCCGTAATTATTTCGAATTAGAAAACGAACAATCAATTGGACTTGTACTGAACTCATTTAGAACACGGGCGACTGTTAGTTAAAAATATGCACGTATAGTTAATCGATACCATAACATGTTAGTTTGAATATATATCGTTTAACCGCAGTGGTCGAAGGTGTGTCCGTGTACGCTCGGACTATTAGTTACATTAGACGTACATTGTCATTAGGTACAATATGTATGGTTTGCTGTACGATTGATATTTCCATTGTCTATTTGGTTCGAAATGGAATATTAGAACAAACATCGATGACATTTCATTGCGTATTTACATAGTTCGCACGTTATCCGCACTATTTGTGACATGCTGTGTCGAACGCGAGAACATAAACTGTTTTTATTAACGTTAATTAACGTTTCTTCTCGTCGGTGATTTCATCCTCGAGAGAAATTTATCTATACAGAATAATTATTTGAATCGTTCTAATTTAATGGGGTTAGAATAAAAAAATATTTATAACCGAAATCAAAATCGTTTGTTGCATAATAGTCGAACGGTATTAAACGACATAAATATGTATAACTATGTATTCGTCAAAAACGAATTTAAAACATGATTGGAATCTTGAATTTTTATAAGAAAAACACTTACGAATAATGTCAGCAATGTCTAATGGTTGATGTTTTTCATTCGTTCCATTGTACTATACCGTAAGCATCGTGGTCGCTGTAAGTTTATCAATAAATTTATAATATTCAACGTCGCACCTTTATCATAAACACACACACACACACACATATAAATACATAGGTACTATTATAGTTATAACAGTATTTAGAAGATATTTGTATTTAATTTATTTAATATCATTTTCCAAGTATAACGTCGTAGTTCCCAGGAACATTCTGACGAAAACATGAAATTTATTTGTTACACTCGTTGTGAAAAAAATGATTAAAATAAATAACAAGACACTACTGTTAAAAGTAAAAATCCACTCGAACACGTACTAACTACTATATTAGTGCACCTACAATTATATGGGCACATAATACTACGGATAAAATCGTTGAAAAAAATTAAGTATAGTGATTATGTACACAAATTATAATATAAATAATAACCATGCGGTGCGTTATTATTACAGCAAGGTACACCTACGTAATTAAATATTATTTACGTCACTCCCGGACATGGACACATCAGTATATTATGTAATTATCACAAGCGCACTCGTTCTCGCACCGTTTTAATGTTTTAATTCGGATGATAGTTTCGATTATATTACGCATTCACCGCGGCGTCGGAATAATATCACGCTGTAACGTGTAGAGTGGACATTTCGTTTTAACGTCATGCCGGGAGGTGCCCGGAGCGTATAACTCCCGTCGTGATGGTATTTTCTCGGTCGGCCGACATCAGCTACCCCGGACAACAGGTACAATAATAAAGAGTACCGCGTGTAGGAATAACCTCGTAGCCGTTTACGACTGTACATTTTTTCGTCTTGCACCCGAAACGCAAATGTAAGACAACGAACAAATCGTAGAAACGGGTTGGAGTAGTGCACGCCTCGATCCTAACGCCGTAAAAGTGCAACTACCGTCGATCTTATTATCGTCATTTCGTTGATCACAAAGCGTCGCGTTGTGGTCGGCCGTTATTGAACGCACTTTGTTCTCGTGTACAAGAAATGCAAACGACTGTATTCGAAAGCCCTCTTGGTTCGCTGCAACGGTTAAGATAAAAACTTTCGTGTACGTCCGTCCGCGGACGATAACGTGGGAAACGGTTTCGGTTTTCGAATTTTTGAATTTTCAATTTGAAGTGGATTCGTTTCCGATTGGGTACGAAAATCCGATTTTTGTTCCCGAACCCTTCGTTGACTCTCGTTGTAATCATTTTATTGTGTCAATTTTTCTTCACTCAATTTTTTTTTTTTTTTTTTGTGATTGCAGAAAGAAATGCAGTTATGAGCTCTCGAGTCATGCAAGTGCTTACGATCTTGTGTGCTTTGGTTTTGACGGCTAGCGCGTCGGCCACGCCGTGCCCGCGCCCGTGCAAATGTTTCGCCGACGTGAAAGGCGTGCCGGCGGCCAACTGTACGGGCTTGCCGGTTCGCACGTCGACCGCGTGGCCGCAGAAGACGCTCCGGATACAGTCGGCGGCGCCGATCGTGCTCAGGGACAAAGCGTTCGGCCACTTCCCGCGGCTCACCTACCTGGACATCAGCGGGCACCCGGTGCAGTACGTGGCGGCCTCGGCGTTCGACGGGCTACCGGAACTGGTCGAGCTCGACCTGTCCCGCACCGGCATTAGGAAGTTGGACCAGCACGCGGTCGCGGGCAACCGGAAACTGGCGTTCCTGTCGCTGCGCGGTAACCCCGGGCTGGTCGTGTCCACGTCGTTCCTGGTGTCCGACACCGTGACCGAGCTGGACGTGTCCGCGTGCGGCCTGTCCGCACTGAAGAGCGTCTACTTCAGCGGCCTGCCGAACCTCAAGTACCTGTTCGCCGCGAACAACCGGCTCAAGGCGCTGGGATGGCAGTTCGCGCCGCCCGGCATCAAATACGTGGACCTGGCCAACAACCGGATCGGCGACATACGCGACGACCTGGAGGCGTACAAGCGGCTGCGCACCGTAGACCTGACCGGCAACCCGGTGAACTGCACGTGCGAGCTGTCCGACGCGGACAGGAGACTGACGGCCCGAGGGGTGGCGTTCGGCAACACGGTGACGTGCGCGAACGCGGGAGGCGTGCCGCTGGGCGACATGGTCGAGGCGTGTTCGGACAAGGAGATGCTGGGCGACGACCCGAAAGCCATGTACAAGTCGGACGATCTGCTCGAGGTGGACGGCACCATGATGATGTCGACGAGAGACGAAACCGTCGACGGTGGCTCGGGGTCGGGCAGCGGTGACGGTGTCCCCGTGTTCCCGGAAAACGCGTCGGACGGTCTCGGGGAAAGCACGTCGTCGCAGCGGCCGGAAACTACTTCCGAGCAGACCGTCTCCGAGCAAACCGCCTCCGAGCAAACGGCCACGGAGCAAACCTCTTCCGGGGAATCTACTACGGAGGTGGTGGGCGACGTGTCGCAGGAAACGACGGACGAGACCAGCACCGCGGCCGCGGTCCCGGTCGACGAGCCGACGATCGTAAAGGGTTCGGCGAGACCCGACACGGCGGTGGACGGCGCGGCCACGACGGCCGCGACAACGGCCGCGGTGGACCACGGTATCGTGTCGAACCCGATACTGTTGCCGAAGGACGAGGTCCAGGAGCAGCGCAGCCTGATCGCGGCGGTCGACTACCTGAAGTCGAACGTGGCGGTGACGGGCACGGCGGTGATCCTGGCCGTGGTGATCATGGCGATCGTGTACAAGGCGGTGTGCGCGGGCAAGTCGCGGAGCCGCAGGGCGGCGGACGCGGACGGCAAGACGGTCGAGCTGAAGGAGATCAAGTACATTGCCGCGGACACGGATGACTCGCGGAAGCGCGACGAGGACGACCGGGACGAGTTGACCACGCCGTCCAGCTCGGCCGAGGAGAACCTGCTGGCGGACCGGGACGACGACACGGACGACTCGGACGACTCGGACGACGTGCAGTCGTCGCCGTCGGCCGCCGCGAACGGCGTCGCGGCCGCGGCGCAGACAAACGGCGCTGCCGGCGCGGCCAACGTTCCTACCAGGGTCGTAGTGAAACTGGGCGAGACCCCGAAGGCGTCCCGGCCGGTGACCATCGACAACGTGCACTGAACCGTCGGAGACGCGAAGGAGGCGGCGCGCGAAAGCCAAACATCAACACGTCGGAGACGTACCGCGACCCCGTTCGTGGCAATATAACAACCAACATCCATTCGCCGTTTCGACGTCGTATCGTCGTCGCCGGAGGGACCGTCCACTCGGCGGTCACATACTTCACGAACGGCACCGCGTACGTTGGACGAACACCGCGCGACGGACGATCTTCCGCCGGAAGCCTACGCACGTCCGCACCGTTCGCTCGACCCGTTCGTTCGCGCGCCCTGCACCACGGTATATGATAATAAGTTTAAACTATCTAAACTATACATTAAATAACATTTATAATAATTATAATAATAATACGTTTTAGATCTTAAATCGTGCCCTATACGTAAGTCGTCCAGTATGTTTATGTATTCACAGTTTTTTTTTTTTTTTTTTCAATCATTCTATCGCGTGGTTATAATAACATAATTTGTAACGAACTTTTATAGAAAATAATCGAAACGAATTAAAACGTCGTGCTATATTAAAAATCCTTTTATTTTTTAGAGGTTCTGAAAAAACATTTTGTAAATGTACATTTTTCTTAAATATTTAATACTCTATTTTATTTATTGTTTTTTTTTTTTCTATTTTTTTTTCTTTTTTTTTTTTTGTCTACTATCAATATTTATTTTTAATGATCTGTAACTAATGTTAAATTATATAATGTAAATTGTTTTTAATGTAGGTGTACGAAATACGTTAATTTGTTTTTGTGTAAATAAATTATTATTATTATATCCTACAAGTGTCCAGATTGATTACGAATAAACTATTTTTATTGGTTTTAGTACTTTATACTATATTATATTTGTAGGAAAAATGGAGCGTGAAAGTTTGAGCGTTTACGAGTATATATTAAGTGTATCAACAAGTGAAAGACAATAGACCTATAGTGTGTGTTGGATATTTAGTTCTTAAAAATAAAATACAGTCAATCGAAGAACAGCCGAAAACGTTTTGGTTAATAATTCAGTGCTAGGAAATTATAAAAAGTTCATTTTAACATTTTAATAAGGACTGATGAAGTACTGAAATAGGTGAATTAAATAGGTATAATAAAAATCGGAAGTCAAAATTTAATTTTCCAATAGATATTTTAACTATACTTCAATTTTATTTTTATTTTTTAGATGCATTAACAGTTCACAAATGTATAAATCTTACATCTTTTGGTTTTTAATCATAAGTTACGCACGCGGCAAGTACGTACTTAGTACGGCAAGAACATATTTTATTTCTCACAAAATAATATAAAACGGCTTAAGGATTATTGTATACCGATAATGTGCATCATTTCAGTATAATTTTTCTTTTACTTACCATGATAACAATACTGAGTTACGTGTATTAGATATTTTTTTAAATTTTCGTGTTTGAATGATCTACGGTTATTTGAGAGCGAAATTCCGTAAACGGAGGCCGCTCAATAATCAGCTAACGTTTTGAAGAAAAATGAATTCTAAACGACTTCATCCTACTAAACATTCCTGTTGAATGGGTTCAAAACAAAATAATTTAATCAAACGCGTGTACATCCGTTCGTGCATGAAAATAAATTTAAAAATAGCAATGGAATATATAATTGTTAAAATAACGCTACAAGACGCGAATATGTGAGAACCAGCAGAAATGTTTTTTACGAGTACAGTATATGGCATAAATTAAGTGAAAAACAAATCTGTGTCTTACTCGGGGTGTTCTATAATTTACCAAATAAAACATTGAAATAATTCCATATAGTTACAGTAAATATAATTCATTTTATTTATTGTTGTTTATTTTACGTTCATAAAACTATAATAAATAATTTCGTGGTAAATATTTTTTACAAATTGGTAAATTTGATAAACGATGTGTTGAATCTTATCGAATTATATAACCTACTGTTGGCATACACAATGACGTGTTTTCTGGGGAAAGGAGGTTTCCGAGTACGCACCCCAGGACCAGGGGCGTATTCAGCTCTTCTTCCAGGGGGGGAGGGGCGAAATTTGAACTCAAATCATAGGTTCTTATAAAAAAATTTGTACATAAACGACAGTGTACATATTATAAATAAATTGGCGGATCAAAATTTTTCGATCGTTTCGCTTGCTTAAACTTCTAATTTTTACCCACTTTCATTACCCATAACATTAATTATTGTAAATACATTCAACAATGTCCAGGAGGGGCGATCGCCCCTATCGCCCCCCCCATCTTGTATACGCCCCTGCCCAGGACCGAAAATAAATGTAAACTTTTTAATATTTATATTATTAATGTAAAATAATATTTACAATTGCAAGATTTCAATACAACAAGTATTAAGAAATTGGGTTATGGGTTTACGATTTAAATATGTTTTTGTTTTATCATGCTGTAACTCGTATTAGGGAAATAATGGTAAAAATAGTTTTTACGTGTTGTCGTTGTTACTGAGTTGTTTAACATAATGCATCGATATTTAATTATAATATAGTAAACGTATTACAATGTGTATTATGTAAAAATAAACTTGTATCTGCACAACACATACTAACTTGTATATACCGTTAAAAGTGAGTCGCACAACAGTAGCTTAAACGATTAGTTATTTGTGTGGAGTGATGGAGTGAACATAAATTGTTATAGAATTTTACTAACCATATAGTGTTCACCTCGTACTATAACGACGACTATAACAGGAAATTTATAGATTTTAGTTTCTTTACAATGCAACGGACCCACAACCTACAAATTTCGAAAGTGAAACATTTTTTTTTTCAAATCAAGATTAATAATATTACCAGTATAGGTCCGAATTGGGGGGAGGGGGTGATCGTGAATAATTCCCTCCGGGCCTGGGATTCTCATGGGAGTCCGGTATGCGAAACAAAAGAGCAAATAAAAAGGTGTTTTTAAAAAAATTCGAAAAATCCCGTATGACTCAAGTGCATAATTGTATTTTTTTGGATTTTGGAACAAAAACCACTGCAGCCTTACTGTCATACGTCACGCGCATCGTACGTTAGGTGTTATATAATATTTATTCATATTTAATTGTTATACCTTTGATCGATTGGTCGAGGTGTAAGGGTTACGATAACGGTAGTGATACGTGAGTATGTATATAGGTGCGCAGAGTTGCATTCTTCGTAAAAATAAGAACTAATGCAGTCAAACCGTCCACAGAAAATCTTTTTGGATTACAAAAAAACACTCCAGCGGAAATCAAGAAACTTGATCTAACCGCGGAAACTCATCGAGACGTCAGTGGCATTTTGAAATAATCCAACATGCATTTAAAATATGGGACAAAAGAGGACCGGTGGACCAGTAGCCGATTTTCTTTCCACGGCTCTGCATCGGTATTTATATCACGATTGAAAATGCATATTTTTCAGTTTTAATACGGTCCCGTCGTTAATACATAATATCATACACATACAGGTAATTAGGTACATTACTCGATACGTTACGAAAACCATTACGCCTAATAGCTGTTGAAAGAATGTGTCATGCGAAAATCAGTTTATATGTTTAACTCGCAGCGGTTACATTTGATATCCATACATTGGTTTCAAAAACTTGGGTAATGCGCACGATTAAAAACAGATTTCTCTAATATTACAAATTCCACCGTCGGCCGTTGCCGCCGAAAGCTTACCGGCTGACGAAATCATTTTTCTAGCGATTTATTAGTGGATTCGAATATCCTGTTGGGTGCCAACACTAACCAAAACGATCGCAGTCGGACTATGATCGCTGCGGGGTGGCGTGTAACGCGGCTGTCACGTGTTCCCGTGGCGGGCGAGTGTGCGTCGAAAACAGGGTTCGTATCCGTCTTCGAAACTAACATTCGAAACGTATTTAAAGCCATTATTTTTTTTTTTTTTTGAACCGGTTTTTTATAATTGAAAATTACTAGTAAAAACCGTTTCAACAGCTTTCCACGATGAAACATTGAGACATTTATGTAATGAATCAGTGGCGCACCCAATGGGGATGGACTTTGGGTTAGGACACATGGACCCCCCTTTGATACGACTGATAAACACCGATGACATATTTCGTAATATATTTCGAATTTTTTTTTCATGAATTCCAATACCTTTCAAAAAAATAACAAATAAATGTAACTACATTTTTACGTGTTATTAAGATCAAAATAAACTGTACTTACTGATAGTAAATTTACAATAAAGTATTGCTTTTGGATCCCCTAAAAAAAAAAACCATTTACTGCAAATACTTACTTATGTATAGCGAACTCACGAACTAACCGGAAATCATAAATTATGTTTCAACAAAAATATATTTAATCAAGTACCCCATATTTATTGTTCAAATTGATTCGAATTCGGATTGGAATTTTTTTCTTGAATGAGAATCAACAAGAGCTACCTGTTCAAATCTGTAGTGAGATATGAGGGTTTCGGTGATATAAGAAATACTGGATTCTTAGCTGGTTATTTTCAATTACAAACCAGGTAAGTCGGTATAAGTAGATGTACGCCTTCTGTTATACAAATGAGACTACAAAATATACATGATGAAAGTTATCGAGTATACTAGAAATGTATTAGGGCAGCGTTTCTTAAACTTCTTTATCTGTGGAACCCTTTTTGATGTCTACTTTTATCGTGGAACCCCTATTGTTTTTTTAGCTTTGTAGTTTATTTTAGGATTGTTGTCAAATAAATTATAATAATATTGTGTTAAAGGTATTTAATTCAAAAAGTATTTTAAAATAAAAATAAAAATAATAGTATATTTATAATAATACTTTAAATTTAATAATAATTACTTTAATTAGACTAAATATAAATTTTAATACAAATTATTGATACGATTAGCTACCATGTCATTCGATAGTGGGATTTTAGATATTTCTTTTGCTGATTTGTCATCTAACATACATTTTACCATCTCTATAGCACAAGGTTTTATAAGACATTCGGCAATTGAGTAAACTTCACCGCGTTAAGTTATCTGATACCTAACTAAATAAGAATCTGTTGCTTTTTCATTTACGGTTTTTGTGGTTTGAACCATACAGTTTATTAATTTTAATAGTTCGTTACGCTTTCAAATTAAGAATTGTACACTTTTTTTTTTAAGTTCACCATGAATAGATTCTAAATGACGACGCATTTTAGCTGGAGCCATAGAGCTATTTGGGAGAACTTTGCTACAAATAACACATTGAGGATTATCATTATTATTGATGAATTCATGACATGTAACTTTCATCATATTTCCTACATTTTTGAGTTTCTGGCCTAAAATCTTTTTCATTTGTATCATTCTCATTATTACCATAATTATCATTATGAATTAAGTTCAACGCGAAAAATTCATGTTTTGGAGTAAAACGCTTAAGAGTCCTTTTTAAAGCTATTTCTCCATATTACAACAAAATAACAAAACAAACTTTGAGACGTACAAGAACAAAACGCAAAGTATCGCAAGACACGGTCGACTGACGACTATCGTATTATACTATTATGTGTCGGCTATCACAAACGGTCGTAACAGATTAGTATTTTTATCAACGACATTCATATATTATTTCTGTACATTGTATATTTTTTTCTATAATGCAAACTTTTTTCCCTCTACTAATTTTTAGTTGGATATTTTGAAGTAATTTTCTTGAAAATTTTAAAGAAATAACTTATGCTTCGCGGAACACAGTTTAAGAAACGCTGTATTAGGGCATTACATCCCTGTATTTGGTGAACTGTTGAAACGCTGAAAAAAAAAACATCGACAAAATTCGAACATTTCAAGTTGAAAATATTTAAGAAAAGTTGGCATTGCAACATTTGAATCGATTACTACAAATATGCGAGACTTGAGTCGACTCACGGTACGGGTTCAGTGGCGTGGCGAATTCAAAAATTTTCAGAGGCGAGTACATCAGTATATCCGTTTATATCAATATTAAAATATCTTTTTGTGCGTTATTTGCCTAAATTCTCGACTGTGAACGTAAATGATTACCCGCCCACTCAGTGACACCCACTACCCGCCAAAAAACTGAGGGGCGGCCGCCCGTCGCCACTGTACGGGTTTGAGAATGATTTAGAGTTAGTTGATTTGTGTCGCTAGGGGCATTAGGGAAATGTCGGTGTGTCCGACCCACGTGGTTTGGAATGCTGGCAAAGGATCAGCTTCATTTAGATCTTCTCGGCCGTGTGCAACAACATTACCTGACTTCGCAGAAGAACAAACATGGAAAAGAGACGCGAGTGTTCGCAAACAGGTAGCACAAAACCGTCTGGCCGTTTCACGAGATACATTAGGTTGAACATTAGCGCCTACATTCCCGAGTACCCCGACTGCAAAGTAAACGATGACCACTGTTGCAGTTATTAACGATGTGCCCGCATATTCATTAACGTATTTTTAATGCAACGATTAATCACCGTATCTGTACTGGACGTACATTTGTTCTTTCTGCGCTTGCCTGTTCGTACGTGAAATCCGAATTTTATTTCGTCCATCGATCCACAAAGTTGATACTGTGCACGGTGTCGATTGTTTGGTACCTAATGTGCACTACGTCACTCTTTAAGTTTTACAAGGTACAATCGTACATTTAAAATGGTCAGTCGATCGTTTAAATAAAACACATTTTAGATGTGCTATCATAGCGCAGGAGTTGATTAGAGATACGTGTTACACAAGTATTTACAAAATGTGCACAACAAAAATCTGCAAAGATGTAGGTACTCGAAATATGGTAATAAAGTACGCGTCGTACAAACACACACCTTGTAGAATTAAACAATTAAGTAAAGCTGTAATCAGATTAACTTTTAGTTAATTGTTAAGCGACGAAAAGTAATGAACAATTCCTAGAACTTCCTTGCACTAGTTATTTTGAATGTATAGTAAAGACACAGAATATTGGCAGTAGAAAATTGTGATTCACAATCATCACTACAACGGAGTGTAAACTAAATAGTTAATGGTTTAATATGTTTATGTATAAAATATGAGAAACTAATAAATAATATTTCGCTGTTATTGGACATAAGTATTCAGTACCACTGTTGAACGCAAAAGTTATTATTCGTTTTATATATATACGTGTGTGTGTGTGTGTACGTTTAATATAGACAATATGGTACATTAGTAAAACATCTTTATGTATTATCAATGCTGTAATACCTTTACAATAATACCAAATTATTTTTAAAACAACTTATACAATTGTAGGCCAATAGTTTCAGTAATTTTCTGTATTACAATCTCATTAAGATGAACACTGAACTAAACCAATAACTTTTCCACAAAACTTAACGCTATTGACAAAAAAACAATCCATGTCATGTAAATAATTACTGTAACATTTATGTGACCATTGCACTGTAGCAGTGCCAGACCTAGACCTGAATACCTTAATCAATAGTGATCCCAATTGGACATAGGGGACTAAAATTAGCAAAAGTACAGTAAATACAATACAATATTATAATTTACAGTAGCATGATATTTCATTAAAATGTAAGATTAATTATATTCAAATGTTTTGATTAATAAAATATGCTTGGATCAATTTAAAATGAATATTAACATAAAATAATATATTTAGCATGTATATAAATATAAACATACACTATACTTATATACATACATATATAATAATAATTAGGTAATACGATGATAATTTTGGCAATCAACAATTGTATAATAACAGGCTTACTGTGCAAGAAATCAAACAATTTTAAACTACTTTTGAAAAATTGAATTATCAAAACATGTCACTATCAATACTTAAAGAATAGCAAGGACTGACGGTCATAATGATGTTCATGGTGTGTTTTATGAATTTCATTTTGGAAAACAGCTGTTCTCTGTTCTGTCACCCAAAATGTGCAAATAAAACACTATTTCAATGTGAGGCACAGTTCCCTATAATGTATTTAATTGTTATCAAAAAGTCAATATAAAATCATTTCACATTTTGTTCAAGGTTCAATAAATATCCTGGTAACAAACTTAATTTAATTAATTCATTACTATGTTAAAATATCAAATAATTGCTGTAAATGCTTACAAGATGGTTTACAACAGATAATAGCTCAAAAGTTTCAACATTTTCAAAAAAGAGAACCATAAGCATTGACAATCGCACTGTAGCAAGGAATAACCAATCGATAAAATCAAAAAACTTTTAGTATTTCAATAAAAAATAATTCATTATATTTAACTATAAAATCTTAAACCGATTGTAGTATTTATATTAAACAATAATACGCAAATATAATAAATTATCGATAAGTTACAGTACTACGGTAACACCGTCAAACGCTTCAGGGAAAAACTTAACTTTGATTACATTTGAAGTATTATTAATAAAAAAAACATAGTTTTATATTAGGATGTAAAGAAAATCCTAATAATGAAAAGGCTCCCCTGTTGCAGCAGTTCCAGCCAAGACCTTACTATTCCCCTAATCTAGTACTAAATTTAAAAATGTTCATACAGATAAAATTTGCCTACCTCAACATAAATAAAAAAAGAAAACTAACACAACAAAATTTAATTCATTATTTTTTTTTTTTTTTTTTTACATGTTTATCTTAAAATATTTTTTAAGTTATCAACATTAAAATTATTGAGTTTTTAAAATACAATATATGTTTCCATAATATTAATTTTCAAAATATTTCTGTCTTTATGAACTGATAACCTTTTTATTTTAAACATGAAAAAAAAATAATATTAACAAATGAAAAGAATGTCAATTATAAAGTCTATATAATATTAATTCAAATCAGTCAGTTAATCATTATTGTAACATAAAAAATATGTGTAAGTACCATAAGCTATGCACTTTTCTGAAATATTAAATTTGTAAAATACTTATTTAAATGTACAGTACATTTCTTTACAAAATTACTCGATCAATGCAACAATGATTTCTTTTAAAAAATTAAATAGTCTTTTTTACACATTTGACATAAAAAAAAAAAATTTAATTTATTATGTTCTAATTCATAACTTGGAATTTTATTAATTATAGGTAAATGGAAATACTTATATTATTTGTCATTTAAAATGAACAAAACTAATCTTGATGAACTTTGCCACCAGTTTCCAATGGCTCATAGTCTTCAGATAACTTCTTGGCCAAAAAGTAAATTTCAGCTAATGCAATAATTAAGGCACATATAATTCCCAGCAATAATTTGAAACCCAAATCAAAAGTTGTACTCAACATCAACTCAATACCCATAAATCCAAATAAAAATCCAGCTGCAGTTGAAATTACAAATTGGAGAACAGCTATCAGTTGTCTATTGATCTGTTTGACTGAAAACATAAAAATATTTATTTGTGTTATTTGTATTACATGATTTATTTATCAAACACGGTTTTATAGTACAAGAATAAAAAATTAAAATTAATTATTCTTATAAAATAATACAACATTAAATTAAAGCATTCCTTTCAATATTTTTAATCTAAAATAAATTTTTTTTTTTTTAATGCAACAATACTTTTACGGCCAAATTTTAACATTAAATGTTAAAAATATTAAAAAGAAACCATTCAATACCATTAAATATTTTCTAATTAAATTCAGTCAAAATATCAAACAATAAAATTAAACAAAAGAGATATTTTAAGATAATTGGTAGAAATAATTATGATAAGACAGATAAAATACATTTTAAGACAATAATATTATCTGGTATTTAGTATAGAATAAGAACAATGACTCGTGTTATGGCTGTCATTTAAAATAATGAATCTATTGAACTACTTAATTTATGCTTTAAGGATCAGATAAAAACAATTATTATAATTACAAACAGTTAATTTATTTAATTAATGCAAATTAATAGTTTAAAGTAGATATAATTTATTATGTAACATGATAATTGAAGTTTTGCAAGACCATAAACTGGCCTACAAAATGTTAATAAAATCAAAAGTTATTGTATATTAATTTACATCAATGAATTTCAATTAAAACAAATAATATACAGTCATTAATATCAAGAATTTTGCCACTATTTTGCAAATAAATGAATGTATATAAATGAATGTCTTATAATGAAAAAGAATACATCAATTGAACAATTATATATTAAGCTATATACATATATATGTCGTAGGCCATATGGAAAATTAGTCTTTTTGCAAAAAGACTAGGCTCTTTGCAATGGAGCAACCCATTTTCGAACTATTTATTATTTTTCCAAACAGACTGCTATTTTTTAGGCTCATTGCAAATAGTCTTACAGCAGTTAGGCCTTTTAAGAACTACTATAATTTTATGATAATAACTACTTGACTATTGTATTACTAGTTTTATTTTATATGACTAACCATATGTAATATGTAAACTAAACTATTATATTAGGTATATTAATAATTATATTTATATAATATAATTAGGTATATTAACTATTATATTATTTATATTATAATAAATATTCAATTCATTTTTTTCCTTTGTAAATGAATATTTATTTTAAATTTATAAACATTGTCTAATATTGATACTAACTTTTGATTATGAATCAATATCTCTTAATTATCTATGTTCTATCGATAAAGTTATAAATTTTAAATTTAATTTAATAATAAGCTTGTTAATATAATTGATTGTTATACTAATATGTAAATTATTTTAATTATTATTATAATAGTTTAGTTAGTTCAGTTTATATGTTACATAAGGTTAATAATATAAAATAAAACTAGTAATACAATAGTTAAATGGTTATTATCATAAAATGATTGTAGTTCTTAAAAGGCCTCACTGCTGTTAGTCTGTTTGCAATGAGCCTGAAAAACAGCAGGCTGTTTGGAAAAATAATAAGTAGTTCGTAAATGAGCTGCCCCATTGCAAAGAGCCTAGTCTTTTTGCATAAAGACTAATTTTCCATATAGCCTATGATATATATATATATATATATATATATATATATATATATATATATTTATTTATATATAAGATTTTATTAGCTACCATATGAAAAATAATTGTCAAATCTAACCAATCTCTAAAATGTTTAGGATGCCATGAAAACAATATTCCAAATAACGATCAAATCATAAGAAAACATATGTTTAAAAAACTGTTTACTAAGAAGTTAATTTGATTTGAAAGCATACAATAAATAAGAATACTAACTACATAAAAAAGATTTAATTTAAAACATATAATTTAATAATATATGAATTATTTATATCATTACCATAATTAGTATTTATTATTATATTGTGTAAATTAATTAATATTTGTAATAAATCAAACAATTATTAGAAACATTGAAAGGAGAAACTTTAAATCCATTCAAAATAAAAATGCAAGTACTTTGGTATGAAATAGTATCTTCAGGTAGTCTAACTCTTCTAAAATCTACATTTTTTGTCATAGCATCATATTCTTTATTCTTAAGACGTTGCTCCAACTTTCTAAGTTTTTCTTTGTATTCTGGACTAGGCTCAACAATTGGTGGGCTAGGTAAAACTATACTATCTCCAGTGATTAATGTGTGTAAGGGAGGACCATCAATTTTTTTTAAGTTTTCATTAAACCACTTAAAAGCTTCTAGATCTAATAATTTCTCACCAAAACATTCATTAACACGTGTAGGTATATCAACTTTTGTTTGTTTAATTTTCTTAAACAAATTCAAAATTTGTTGATCTGTTTTTATTTTAATACTATAATCCATAATTTTACTGATTATCAGCAATAAGTTTGTTAATAGCTTCTTCGTAATTTATTTTAATCGCCTCCAATTTATCTTCAATATCTTTATCTATACTTTCATATCTAATTTTTAAATCTGATTTAAAAGTTTCCAGTTCTTTTTGGCGTTTTTCATGAAGTTCTTCTTTAGTTTTTAATTCTTCTTCCTGTAAATGTTCAAATAAAATATTATAAAAACATTATAATTAAGACTTGAATTTTGAAGAATTAAACATATACAGACCTTAATTAATATAACATACATTTTATTTATTTCATAACTAACTAGTTTAAGTCAAATTTTATTTTACTATATTTTTTATTAATTTAACATTAATTTTCCACATAATACTTTTTTAAAAACATACTATACGCATTATAGTAATGATTTATAATGAAAATATTGAATAATAACATTTTTAAATACATTTTTTTTTTTTTATACATTTATTCCAATAGATTGTTTAATAGCGCAAACTGCATTTAAATATTGAGCAATCCTCATTATAAGAACTGTATAAAAATTAGTTTAAGAGTAATGAAGCCAATTGGCGTCAATCACATTAAGGTCATTTTTAACCATTTTCACCTGAGTAAAAATATAACTTAATACAAATAAACTGTTACTACAACTACTAGTCACCATAATTTGTAATTGTACAGTATTTAATCTTAACCGTTAAATATACAAGTAAAAAAATTATAAATTAAATTTTACCTAATAAGTAGCTATATTATTAAACAATTTGAAAAATGAAAAATAAATAAATTTATTTTTTAAAGGGTTTTATAAGTTTTAGGTATATTTTATGGTTCTTTAGATCTTACATGCACTTATGTATGTATTAATACAATTACATTGTTGCTCTATTAAAAACTATCACTCACCGAAATAATATTATTTTCTTGATCTAAAATCTCTTGGCTCAAATTCAATGCTTCATTAATAGCTGAATTTAATGATGATAAATTTTCACCACTTGATTTGAGAAATCCTTCAATTTTCTTGTCTTTTAAATCATCTATGAGTTCACCTATTTTCTTAAGATTTTCTTCATCAGCTCTATATTGTTTCTTCTAAAATTTATTTTATTAATCAATTAAAATGTAAATTTACAAAATTAACACAAAAGTTAAATTAAACTTACATCAAATTCAGATAAAAAATATTTTATTTCTCCTTGTAAGAATGGACGGTGGCTAAATAGCCTCTCCCAAATATCACACAAGTCTGAAAATTAATTTAATAAATTTAAAATACAATATTAAGTAAAACTATATATATATAAAGCCAACTGTGAACAATAATAAATGGTAATTAATAAATGATATAATATTATAATATGTTCTTAATATTTTTTAAATATTATTATAAAATTAATTAATTGTTCTATTTATTTATTACAATACATTTTTTTTTTTTTTTTTAATTAATTTAGTCAAAGTTTAGTGTAAATATCATGATGATATAATAATTTCTACATAGTCAATAATTTTAATTGAACATATTATTAAATTAATTCTATGTATTTAATAATGAATTAAAATTATTTGAAATATAATGTTATCCAACAACTGAAAAGTATAAAAATATACAGTTAATATAATTCAGTAATATTTATAATATGTGATTCGATAAATTTACTTCCCAGCGTATAATAAACATGTAATTTAAGTAATTTATAATAGTTTGAATTAGATAGTGTAATGTTAACCATAAAATATTATCATAAAAATATATAATAATTAATTCACCTTTAAATATCCTATTATTAAATAAATATCAGGCAGGCGTTCTCGAAAACAAATTTAATGAATTAAGAAATATTAGTTATTATTAAATTCTTACTACTTTTAAAACAAACACTAACATATTTCTTTAGACTGTTAAATTATTAAATTAAGTAATTAATTAAATCATGTGGGTAAGTATTGCTTTCAGTATAGTGTAAACCACCTTATCAAACAAAATTATAACTCAAATATATTTATTACAACAAGCATTTTACATTAAATAATATTTAACCATAATTATATATAATAATTACATACATTTTTCATATCTATAAGTATGCTACATAACTACCTATACATATTGAATCAAAGTAGAATCATTTTTTATTTTTGTTAAATTGATTTTATTATAATGAAAATTTTCAATCTATTTAGGTGGTACAAAAATTAAATAAGTAAAATTAATTTAATATGAGGCAGTGAAAATATAACATTGATTAGGTGTTTTACATTAGAAACTCCTGATCATGAGTCAAAATGGAATTGGTAATTTAATAGTTCTTTACGATAATAAATCTTTTGCTAATTAAATATTCTAACAATTTTGTTGATTATTATTATTTATCAATCGTATTTCCAATATTTGTTTAATTATTATCTTTATGGAAACCGTAATAATATAAAAACATAATAATATAATTAACAGACATTTGAGATCATTAAAAATTTGCCGAAACACATCAATTCACTCGATTAACAATCCGAATGAATATTTATTTTTAAAGGAAAATATAACAATTTCCAAATTTACAAAAGAGAAAAACAAATTACTGTAAAAACACGTAAAACCATTGTTTTCGTGACATAATTCATAACTAACACGGTTGTATATTTCAAACATTGAAAAGTAAATTGCGTAACGCGTAGAACTTATGGTCGCTTGAAAAAGAAAATAAAAAACGCCCATTCTTTACCTTTTAAAATGTCAGTCATTTAGCGCATAAGAAATCATCAATACCAGTTAAATGATAATCGATTACGATAACTTGTAATCAACTAAAGAAATAAACTGAGTAGATTTTCTTTTAATTCCATCTGCTTTATAACTCCCAAAACGGTTAATACGCGGTTTGAAATACTTGACACAAGATTCGTGAGAGAAATAAATACCGAACACGCATTGTTGACGAGCCCAAGCGTACAGATAATAAATATTGAATAGCCTATGGTTTTCGAACAATACACCTAGTTTGATAACGAATTGATAATAAAGATTTAGTAATGCAGCATTACCAACCGTAAAACAATTTTCGTTCGATCCATAGAATGGTCTATGGTCTATGGTTCGATCTTATTTGGTTTAAATTCAAACCGGTGGTAACGAGAACTAAAACGATGTTGCCATAAAACGTGAACTACGTACTGACGCTTACAAATAAAATGTTCGTACTTCAAACCCCTATGTTTGAAAGTGTTACGCGTATCGATTCGAATCCACTGCAACACTTTTTCAACTGTAAAAAAAAAAAACAATCGAAGATTTTGAAAAAAATTTTCAACCGATCTCGGCACCTCGAATATCTGCTTTACCGGTCTAAACACTCTACGCACGTAATGAACCGAATCGATAAATATCGTCCACACAAGGACGTCAAAAATCCCAGTCTGATCTGAGCGCAAACCGAATATGTCTTATATCCGCGTCTGCTTACGGCTCTAAAAAGAATTTCGCAGAAACAAGGCCGAGGACAGGCCTATCGAGAAATCGGGGATGTTCCCGATGGTCCGGTTCTTGTAAGGGCCGCTGTACTCGTCATATGATTACGAAAAAAAGTCCGCCAATCCCGGTCCCGTGTACAAATATCATGTTTTTGATCCGGAAAAACATCTGTAATGTTTCTCGAAAACGATTATTAAAATTGCAGTACATACGTGAGTTAAAATGTTGAAAAGGGACTAACGTCATCAAAAATTAAGGAGCGTTCCCGAGTTCTTCATCAGAAGTCTAACCAAACGTTTTTAAGAGACCACCAAAAACAGAAAAATGAAAACTCACCAACTGGTAAATATTAGATTTTTTTTTGATTTTTTTATTATTTTTTATTATTTTTTTTTTTTTATAATATTATTTATTAGCCATTACTCATTAGTAGGGCAGAGGACTTGAAGCATTTGCATATTTGTTTTGCATAGTCACAAAAATAGCAGAGTACGAAACAAATACGTTTCATGTTCATGTTCTTTATGCATAAAGCTAGTTTTGAAATTTTATTTTGCATATAAATGCATATTTTGACTACTTTTTATTTTTAGGGCATATTTTACACTTTTTTATGCTATTTTATACTTTTTGAGACATATTTAATTTAAATCGATTTTTTCCAAAGTGACATTTTTATTTCAAACAATATAGTCAAAATTTTTCCATAAAAATGTATTTATTTTTAATTTTTGCCGTATAATATGGTTTTTGACTGTCTACAAGCACATATTTTTCCTAGAAGCGATAATGATCTAACGTCGTTTATTTACAAAATATTAAGAAAATTAAGTAAAATGTATTTTGTTTATTTGGCTATGATATATAATATATTTAAATTATGTAATTGTTTTGACTTGTTTTAAACACTATTTATTTTATAAATTCTTTTAAATAAAAAGGCTGAAAAAATTTTTAAGTGCATAAGTACTTGCATATTTAGAGCTACAAGTCCTCTGTCCTACTCATTAGTTACTATTGTTTATCACAGCCATTCTCAATATCACATCAACACGTTAGGAAAATGCTTAAAGAACTCTATTAGTCCTGATATATTGGACATTGGTGTTTCATCATAACCTACAACATTTCTATTATACCATTTACATGAGTTTCAAATGTAAAACTTTTCGTCAATTCCTAACATAGTAAATTGTTAAAAAGTAAGTTCAATGTTTTTTACATCAGTAAATAATTCTAAAAAAATGTTGTTTATAAATGTTAAATAAATGTTGGACACCCCGAGAAATCACCCAAAATACGCTACTGACTACTGCACAATAATTTATTAATTAATAATCACTTATCACACTAGACTTAACCATATGCAGGAACGTGGATTATTCGCGCAAAATAAAATACGTTTAAATTCGTTGTTAAATCAATGTGTGTGTCTGCGTAAGCCATTTAATGAACTATTAAAATTAACATGCAACAAAAAATTCTATAAAATATTTTTTTAAGCGTCCCGTCAGACTTTGGAGACTTAAATTAAAGAGGACGCATAATCTTACCTTTAATAAGAAGAGGTACTCCGTCCCCTTCTATTTTAACCACTGCCTATACGTCTCTATTCTATCCTTATATAACACAAACCAAATAAGTGTAAATTCTTCTGCGTGCAGATCTTGCGATCCGATGAAGTGGTTTTTGTTATATTTTGTAATGCAGAAGAGTGCGACGCAACGCAATATACGAATTCCCATATATATCAACACACATCGAATCCGAGAAAGTTCAAAACGGTCGTATTTGTTATCGATTATGGTAAATTCTAAGAATTATATAGTAACCTGTTGGTCTATAAGACTGGTTTCACTCCTTTTTTTTCTTTTGTACGCTATAATATATATATAAATAAGCATTCAGTGTAATTGTATTACCAAACTGTAATTGACTATTATCATAACAACAATACAAATATCTATATAGATATGTTTAGCAATAATACATAACATATTATTCTTTTTGTATGGAAATTTAGACATTTCGTTTTTAAATTAGTTGGCTAAAAAATGTGATAAAATTCAATTATTGATTTCATTATACGTATTTCCCCTAAATTTCATATTGATAGACGTTAAATAATAAAATTATGAAAATACTTAAATCAATTAAATCACATTAAATACATTTTTCGTTAATCACGCAGATTCAACTGATTGTAATATTCTTAGTATTCAAATTTGCACTTACTTATTATTCATACATGTGCGCACGGGAGTGTCCGGTTCCAAAATATTGATAATGGTGCCCTACAATTTAAGCCTAAAAGTAAGGGGCTCGCATTACAACTGATGTTGCTCAAGTTCAATGTAATTGTTTCTAAAATATTCTAAAATATAAACGTACTTTTTCCATTTTTCTAATTTTTCAGTATTGCAGGTTTTCTGTTTAGGGTATTTTGAATAGGCGTAAAATACATCCAAGGGTATTGAAAAATTCTAGAAACTCTTATTAAATTGTTTATAAATTCATTCATTCCCAGTTTCATTTTTTAATTGCTTTTTTTTAAGATTTGAAAAATTGTTTTTTTTCAAAACGGACCTGTTCCGGAATAAGTACGTTTTGAAATAAATATGAAGGTTTTTTATCAAAATGTACTATTCTGTAATAATTTTTAAATTTTACATCGTACATGTTTGCTTATTAAGTTTTTGTGGTAATTTATTATTTTTTTTTTTTTTTTTTTTTTTTTTTTTTTATTTTAATTTGCTTTTTATTAAATAATAATTATAGCAAAGCAATTACAATGGAATAAACAAAAAAAAAACAAACATAATATTAACAAACAATGAATGAGACATTAAATGAGAAAGCCAGCGGTATAAATGAATTGGATAAGAGAACGGATGATTGGGATGAAGCGAGAGTTGAGAAGAAGATTAGAATCGGGAGATATATAGCCAAATGAAGAAAGAAAGGAGAAAAGGAGTTGTCTACTAGTTATGAGAGAAGGGCAATTGAAAAGGATGTGATCAAAATCGCATATCGATTCATCATGATGTAATGTACAGAGATGGGAAGAGTTTAGATTAAATTTAAAAGAATGGTGAGGAAGTAAGTTATGACCAATTCGAAGACGAGTGTAGGATACAATTAGGTGCCTAGAGATCTCGAGGTCTTTAAACCATGGATGTTTGGGAATAGAGGGAACTATGTGTCTATGCCATGTAGCATAGTTAGGTGGTAGAGAGTCCCATTTAGTTTGCCAGGCATTGCGCAATAGTTTGAGGTGAATCGGAAGAAAGTCTGAAGCAGGAGTTTTGAAAGGAGAAAAATAGATGAGGGATTTTGTTGAAAATGCTAGGTGGTCGGCTCGTTCGTTACCGGCTATACCGACATGACTAGGGATCCAAAAAAACTTAACTGTTTTATCAGCAAGACTAAGACGATATACTAAGGATTTAATTATGAGAACAAGAGGAGACAGGGAAGATAAGAACGAATCAGAAGATATAGCAAGAAGACATGATTGCGAGTCAGATAATATAAGAAAAGAACTGTATTCAAGTGTGAAAGTGAATTGCAGAGCGCTAATTATAGCATAACATTCAGCAGAGAATGATGATGTCAGGGGGTGCAGTTTGTCAGCAAAAGAAATATTGAGCGAGGGGATGAAGAAGGAGAAGCCGGCTGAGTTGGGAGACACCGAGCCATCAGTAAAAATTTGAACAGAGCTGGGAAAATTATATGAAATATATTCATTAAACAAAGAATCAACCAGGGTTTGAGGCAAACGCGGTAGTTCTTTTGGGGAATAGCCGAGGAAATTGGGAGAAACAGTTACTTCAGGAAAAAACATGAGTGCAGCGTAAGGCGTATCATAAATTTGTAGCCGGAGGCTGGGGTGATAGACAAGTGGCGAAAAGGCAGAGAATGAGAACGCGACAGAGGCGAGGATAGGTAGTGTTTTAGCAACGTACGACCAAGAAGACTTAATGGAAACAAACATTTGGAAAAGCGACTGATTAGAAGAAGATATCGTTTTGAGTAAAAATTTACCAGCCAGGCGTCGACTTCGAAGTTCAATAGGAGGACAAACACATTCCACCTCTAAACTTGCTAAAGGAGAAGAGCTTAAGGCACCAACTGTGATGCGGAGGCATGATAACAGAATGGAATTAAGCTTTTTCCTATGTGAGAGAGAAGCGGATGAATAAAGAAACGAACCGTAATCAGCTTTGGACCTGATCACTGCGTTAAAAATTTTAAGGAGACATGAAGGGTGCGAGCCCCAATGAGTGCCAGCTGTGGCACGGAGAAAGTTAGACCATCGAGAGATTATGCCTTTTAAATATTGGAAGTGTGGAACCCATCTAAGCTTAGGATCGAGTTTAAGGCCTAGGTCGGTGACAGTTGATGATGGCTGAATGACTTGATTATTAAGAATCATATTAGGATGTACTAAAATTTGTCTACGAGAAAAAATCATAAAGTGGCTCTTCTCAGGAGCAATGGTAAAGAACGCTGTAGTTAAGGATATGGAAAGTTGTTTTAGGGCATTGTTTAGAGTTAAGGCTGATAATTCGAGAGATTTATTGGAAGAAAATAGTGCAATATCATCAGCATACAATAGGACCCGGAAGTCCGGTGAGTCTAAGGATAAACAGATTGGTGACATGTAAATGTTAAAAAGTAAAGGGCTGAGGCAACTACCTTGAGGAAGACCTCTGTATGTAGATCTATCTGAAGTTATACCCGAAGGCGAAGAAAATTTGAGAAATCGTTGGAAGAAGAGTGAGGAAATAAAATTGCAAACAGAATGAGGGATTTGTAGAGAAGCAAGGCAAGAGATTAGGGTCGGAATGTGTACGGAGTCGAAAGCACCTTTAATATCTACAAAAGCAGCACATAGGTATTCTTTATTACAGAAAGCTTTATAAACTGGGCCAACAAGGGATGACAAGCACTCCATGGTACCCAGGCCGCGCCGGAAACCAAATAAGTTGTTTGGGATGAGGTTATTTTTTTCTAAAAACCAATCCAGACGAATTTTAATTATGTATTCTACAGTTTTACATAAAGCGGAGGATAAGGCGATTGGTCGAAATGCAGTAGGAGAAGTATTGGGTTTAGGGATGGGTATGACATGATATTGTTTCCAAGAGTGTGGGATTAGGCCTGAGATCCAAATGTCGTTGAGAATACGTAATAGATAATCGGATGCTTTGTTGGAGATGTTTTGGAGTAAGATTACAGAGATACCATCTAAACCCGAAGCTGTTGAGGATCGGGAAGAAATAGCTGAAGAGATTTCTTTAGAGCTGAAAGGTGCGGATAGCATATGTGAACCAGGATCGATGTTGCTAATGGTTGGAAGGGAAGCTGGGCATGATTCTTGTAAGGAGGGAACGTACGGAGGAGCAACTTTGTCACAAAAAGTTGGAAACCATTCCTCGTTGTAGGAGGAATTGGTCCGGTTAACACATTTTTTGAATTTTTTTGCGGTGGTCCATAAGTGTTGGATCGGAGTTGAGTGGTTGAGGGTAGAACAGAAATTGTGCCAGGAGTTTTTTTTTGCTAATTTAAGAAAACGTTTTGTCTTTGCGCTAATTTTTTGGTAGGAGAGAAAGTCATGTGATGAACCTGAAGTTCTATACTGTTTAAAAGCAGCTGATCGTTGTTTTACTGCTTCAGAACATGTGGAGTTCCACCAGATGGGGGAGGTTGATGGATATTTTGAGGAAATGCGTTTAGTTGGGATAGAAAGATTCGCAGCGGTATGCAATGTGTAAACAAAATTATCATAATTATCTAATGGGGAGTTAGAAAAGACAAAAGAATTAATAAGCGAGTCAAGATGTGAGGAAAACAGAGACCAATCAGCCTTGGAGTAGTTTAATTTTGGAGGTGAGGTTTCGTGATTAGAAACAGCTCGGGGAAGTGTTGAAGGAGCATGATGTTCGATTATCAATGGAAAGTGGTCACTGCCATGGGGCTCCTCGAGAGGGTGCCAGGAAAGTGACCAATATAGAGTATTGGTAGTGATGGATATGTCGACTGCGGTGTTGGTGAAAGGGGGGCGATTAACGCGTGTGGCAGCCCCAGAATTAAGGCTATATAAATTTAAGTTGCTAAAAGAGGTATAAATACTATCGCCACGATGGTTTAGGTTATTGTTATTGTCCCAGGTCGGATGATGACCGTTAACATCACCACCTAGAATGGAATTAGCGCCAATAAGCTGAAAGATGCTATTGAGTAAAGCCGTAGAAGGGTTGGAAGAAGGAGGAATGTAAAGGGACCATAAAAATAGGGAGTTATTGGAATTAATGAATGCCTCAATACCGACTAGATCGATAGATTGGCAAAGTAAATTATTCATAAGAAGATTATCAATTGGAAGCGTTTTGATATGGATGGATTGATGGGCAGCAATAGCGACACCACCATAGCCGTCAATCCGATCTGATCGTACGAGATTAAAGTGTGGTAAAGAAAACTTTTGACCTGGTCGGAGCCAGGTTTCGGATAAAAGCGCAAACGAGCATTCTTCGGAGTGGAGAACCGAGGCGAGGTCCAAAGAACGTGATCGAATACTTCTCACATTCCATTGTAGTATTTTATAATTGTTAGATGAGTTGGTTGGAAGCCTAGGAGAGTTACCGCGATCGTTAGTACGTATCATCATCATCAGAGCAGGGAGATAGAAATTTGAGAAGTGAAGACCCGATTAGAGATTTAAGAGAGGATGGGGAATTTATTTGGGAATCGACAGACTGTAATATCGCCGACGATATCTGTTCAGTGAGAGATTCAATAAAATTGGATTGTGAGTCATTAAGGTTATGTTGATCAAAAAAGTTAAAGAAGCTGCCATTAGGGAAGTATGAAGGAGTATGCTGTGGCTGAGAGAGGGGGATTTGAGATAAGATGGACTTGGATGTGCCAAAATGTTTTCTTTTTTTTTTTTTAGATTGTACATTAGACGGAAGGGGGAATGATGAATGTGGGAGGGTGGAGCTGACTTCCTGTACAGAATTAGAATTAGAATTTAAAAAAGTGACTTTGTTTTGATTGGAAACATCAGCGTAGGTTTGGCTCTTGTAGACTGTACCTGATCGTTTGATTTGGGCGGCTTCGGCATAGGATTTGTTCTCGACAGCCATAATTTTTTTGATTTCCCGTTGGGTGGACCATTCGGAACAGGAGCGGTCGGATGCAATATGATCTAATTTGCAATTAATGCATTGTGGTGAGGTAGTGAGACGTTTATCACAGGTTTCAATTACGTGGTCGAAAGCGCCACAGTGACTACATCTTTGTTTACTACGGCAAAACTTCTGTGTATGGCCAAAACGGAGGCAACGCATACACTGTACTGGTGATCGGATACTAGGAGAGACGGCATGTATGACTTTGAAAATGCTGAGGTTGTCAGGGAGTTTAGGAGAGAGAAATTTTATTTCAACGAGTTTGGTTGGTACTAAACTGTTATCGCGTTTAATGTTGATACGGCGAAATTCTACGACTTCGAAACAGCACTCGAGACCTTCGCGGAAATCTTCATCAGATACGCACAGATCCAGACGTATAACCCCGAGACTATAGATGAGTGAGTTTGGAATGGTGGCTGAGTAGTTGTTTTCTTGAAGCCAGGGGGAACAGAGACATGCGTTGGCGTTAATTATGGAATCGAAAGTAATTTTTACTCTATGTGAGCCAATGGGCATGACATTCGTGACGCCTTTAAAATTGGATATAAAAAGTTTGCCTAGTTTGACGGGGTGTAGGTTTCCGATGTTTTGATTTTCAGTTGATGAAATGATTAAGTGCAGAGGGCCGGTGTAATTGGGACCGAACGTAACTGGTTTGTTTGGTTGAATTTTGGAAGAGAATGAGGTGGCGCCTGAAGAGAAAATTGCTTCGGTAGCGAGCTGTGTGTTAGGTGGACTATATGTAGCCCCTGATGTGAGTTTCATATCGATATCATTAATTAACGGTAATTGATTGATTGACAAAGGTGATAGTGGCGGTGACTTACCAGCGGACTGCTTTGATTTTTTTGGTTGTGATTGTTGTGTGATTGGAGATACAGCTTTGTTTTTCGTGGACGTAGATGTAGTTGCATTACGATCGGGGGAAGAGAGGGAAGCGTACCGATTGCGGCCCGGAGTCGGCTGCATGCCGCCGCCTTGGCGCGCGGCTTACAAGCCTGTAATCGCCCAATGCAATGGAGCGCACGAGAACGTTACGATAACGAATTAAAATAACTCGTGAATTTCGATAATGAATTTATGTAACAATAAACCAGATAAGCGAGCGAACTATAGAACGTACGTCTGTGCGTGTCGGCTAAATAATCGCAACTGTAATTTATTATTAATTTGGTATTTTAATGTTATGTTAAAATTTCAATTTCAATAATATGTATTATAACAATAAAAAATTTAGTTTAAATAATAATTAACATAAATTTACATAAATCTGACAATCTCTATCTGATTTTTCCATATCTGTTAAAGTATTGTCCGCAGTAAAACAATTATTATTAATTTCATTGGTCGTAGAAGAATTATCGAGCAAAGATTTTATTTTTCCTAATTTTATAAAATATCAACATCACATTACAAAAATTACATGTATCATATCATATAACACTCCTTTACAGTATACATATTATAATATATGAACAATAATAAATTTTCCGCAGATAATCATTATTTTCAATAATACTTAAATTTGTTAAGTATAATAAATTAGTAGGTAGTATCATTTATTTAATACTAACATAACCAAATTTTAAACACGTCTAAGGCGTATTTTAAAAACAAATAAATTTCAAATCAACAACGCTATTTTGGACGGAAATGTTAACATATCTCACATTGTACTGAAATTAGCAACGAGATTAGCACATTTTATGAAAATTTAAATGAAGTAGAATTGTAATTTAACCCGTTGCATGTGTATAATTATTAGCAATTAAATGGAATAAAATTAATTTCCTCAAAGTTATAATTAAAAATAGAAAGGCCAATATGGAAAAAATCGTTTTTTTACTCAATACGAATGTATAGAAAAAATAGCGTTTTGTTACATCATGGAAATAGACCTTTTTGACAAATAATAAAGGTAATAGACCATTTTGCAGTGAATATGTATGTAAAAATACTTTTAACATCGGAAAAGGTATGTTTTGAAGTAAAATTGAAAAAGATTGTTTTGCAATGAAGGATAACACGGAAAAGAAACGTTTTTTAAAAAACGCAGTTTTTCCATCATCGTTTTCTTAAGGAAAAAGGTCGTTTTGGGTTATAATAATGTGACCAATCTAATCCCCATACAATTTACGAAAAGAATCAATGTATAACTCAATTTTCTTAAAAATGGATAAAGTACGTTTTGCATTGAGGCTCTTCAATCGCAAGTACAAATCACAAGTAGAAATCACAAATAATTTAAGCTATCTGAGAAAAATATACGATATTCGAGGAAAACATATTTATTGGGACTAGGGTTGTAAAATTTTATGAAATATATAATTTAAGTGTGAAAAATTGTTTCATTTTGATAAAAAAAAAAAATATTTGTTTCATTTCAGTAAAAAATATAATGTTTTATGTTTCAATTATTATGCAATACTTTTTGTATTATGTTGTACTAAGTAGAAATAAAACTAATTTTTATAAATTAACAATTAACACCATATTAGTGTATAGTTATTATAATTTAAAAATATTGATTTAAGAGGTAAGAGACCAATAGTCATTGAAACACCTGAAGACATTTTACAAAATATAGATGAATTTATAAATAAGTTGCCAGTAGTCCCATTACTCATCAGCTATCATATATTGAAGAAGTTTCTTATCAAAAAAATATATATTGGTACCTAGTGAGTTTAAACGTTACATATTTATAGAATTTATTGTGAATATTGTGAAACACACAATATTATACCAACATCTGGAAATGTTTTTACAGATAAACGAAGAAATAAAAATTTACTCCTTTGCTTATTACTAAGGCAGTGGACTTATAGCATTTGCATATTTTTTTGCACAGTCACAAAAGTAGCAGAGTGCGAAATAAATACGTTTCATGCTTCCATAAAGCTAGTTTTGGAATTTGAAGGTGCATATAAATGCATATTTTGCGTTTTTTTGGTTTTTAGGGCATATTTCTTTAATTTTATACTTTTAAATGCATATTTTAAATAATTTATCATATTTCAATATTTTTACACCGACGTTTTTATTTATTTATACAACCAAATTAATGTTGAGTTTAAAATTATTTAAAATTTTGATCATAATATTAATATGGTTATTGACTTTTCCCAGACTCATGTTTTTCCTAGAAATACGTCTTAACTCTCGAGAGTTGCCGATTAGCAGTGGCGCAACTTGATAATAAGGGGCCCATGTGAAAATTTCTGGACCGGGGCCCTTACCTAATAGTAAAAATGAAAAACAGTCATACGTTGTTACCTTTTAATATATTTTTAGAAAATATCGTTTTCTTTTATGTCATGGTTAATATAATTTATTGTAATTAATGTATTTAATATTATAGGAATAATATAGTAAGAATATCGTATATGAGATTTTTAATCTAGGGGCCCCTTAAGACCGGGGGCTCCTATGAATTGCACACCCAACACTCCCGATAATTGCGCCACTGCCGATTAGATTGATTGTCGGGTTATTACTTAATATTAATACGGGCACAAAATATTAATACGGGCGACGGGGACACCTGTCGGCTGTCGTAATTCAAATAATTAATTATAAAGAAAAATGTTTATTGTTTGTTTAAAAATATTCATTTTAAAATGCATATTTTGTATTTTTAAGTGCATATTTTGTATATTTAAGTGAATATTTGGTAATTTTTTAGAGCTACAAGTCCTCAGCCCTACTTATTACTTATTAGACGAATAGATATTTTTTTCAATCCCAATATTGGTTTTTATCAAAAACAATTACAACAAATGCTTTCTTTGATTTTCTCTATCATTCGCCATGTTTTTTAACTCCCTGTATAAAATGGTTCCAGCGTATTTTATTACTTGTCAATTATTTATTATTATATATTTTGTTTTAGGTCTTCCTCTTGGTCGTATATCTTGTACCATCTTTCAATTTTCAATCATTAGACTATGAAAATCGTCTCCATGTCCAGAGTGTGTCCAACCATCCGTAATTACTTCCTAATTTATATTTTATAGTTTACTAGCTGATCCCGTACACTTCGTTGCTCGTTAAATATACCAACATGATGTAGGCACATCATGAAATATAGGTCTGCGCACGCTTATGTTTTACTAATAAAATAAGAAGAAATTAAAACGCGGACTAGCTTCATGACTTCACAAGAATTCACTTCACTAGTAAGTATAAATTCTTATAACCGAATCAAACTTGTTTTTAAGCGTGGATCTATTTTTTAGTAAATTTAGAAGTTTATAAGTGTATTTTTAATTGTTCATTAACTATTATCTACATATTTAGATAGATAATTGAAATAAGTTTTAAAAAGGTATTACTCAAATGATTACACCTAATACTTTGCATAATAAATAGCACGTTTTTTTAAAAATGAAATACAAAACGCTATGTATTATATATTACTTGGAATATACTTTATGTTAATCTACATTTTAAAACAACTGTCGATAATTGAAAATCTTATTAAGTGTTTTTAATTATTTTGTACAATGTAAGACAAATATTTTAAACTGGGTGTGTTTAAAAACGTTTAGTCATGTTATTAATAAATAACGATATATTTTACAAATACAACACATTAAATCATGTCACCTATAGACATATAATTCTAAGGCTTAATCCAATATGTTATTTGTATTCTGAGGTTGTTGCAGCAAACCGTAATTTAGAAAAATATATATTTTCTCTTGTCCAATTTTAAAATTAAAAAAATGTGTTAACTTTTTTGTCTTATATCTTATGATTAATAGGAAATAAGTTTATATATTAAACATAATAACAAGATAATATGACGTTTACGAATTTTGTGTCTGATGTAATATTATTTATCTGTTTAATTATTTGGAAGGCGTAGTTTGCATTATACAATTAATTATAACAATTGGTTATTGCACAAAATATAGACTTATGTTTCATAATCATAATTATTAGGGTTATTAATGAATAAAATAATTTAACGAATATTGTACATAATTATAAATACGTATTATGTATTTGTTCAATTTTATATGTCCGTAATGACTAATCAATAATTTTTAAAAGTTGAATTTGTGTAATTATTGTTAGTTCTTCTTTAGTAATCTTTAGTATAGCTTTCTTCCATACTTCCTCCATTTTTCTCTATAAATGGCAAGTCTCTTCAGTATCCTGTAGCTTCTCAGTCCGATATCTTTAATAACTTTATTTAATATTGTAGTTCTATTGTTTGTCATCCTTATTAAATAAATAAATAATATTTTTATTCCTAAGTTCTATAATTATTTAAATTACACCCAATGATCATGAAATTTTAATTTTAATGAAAACAATTATCAATAACTTATAAATAATAAAATCTACTATGATGTACCTACTATATCATTCAAATTGAACTACATTATTAATTAGATTTCAACTTAAACCTTCTAGTATATATTTTTTAAGATATAATTATAATTGCATCAATTTATTAATTTTTTTTTAATAGATTAATTCATTAATAGATGATATATCTAAAATATATACGTACGATGTCCGTATCAACTTATTGTAAAAACTTATTTATTTACTTGTACTATTGGGCAATTGCCCGTTTTATTCTTTGAATAAACAATTATTATTATTATTATTATTATTATTATTATAACTTTGAATACTATCGATGATACAGTCTAAAGAACTTTTTTTTTTGGATCTAACAATGATATTTTTTCTAATTTTAAGTCGTACACGTGTCTTTAAGTAAATTTCGAAAAAAAGGAATAATCATATTTTCAATAGTTCTGTGATTCTGTGCAGTGCACGTAAATTCACCTAATGCATTGGTTGTAGGTTGGATTAATAGTATTGTCTACTGTATACAACAGTACATCATAATATGCTCATTAATCATAATTCGTTGTCAAATAGCGATTATAATTTAATTATAAATTATCTCGATAAATGACATTTATAATAATAACAGTGTGCAAATAGATCAGAAATTATAAACCCCCCAATTGTAAATGATCATACGCTAACATAATATATCAGTGTTCGATTTTTAGAGAATACAATTTATTTGTATACAGTCATTCAGTAGTATTTTAATTATTGTACCTTAAACTACGAACATGAACGAACGAATAGATTTAAACGTACCTCATTGGAATCAAGCCCACTTCTGGGGCCGTGTCAGGTACTTTTTTGCTACTACTAATCCATTAAATATTTTTAAATCAAACTCTGAATTAAAAAGATGTAAACAGATCGTCGATGACTACAAGTAAGTAAGCACGTACAACTACTCTTTTGCAATATAGAGTAGAAAAAAAAAAATCGGAAGTTTAATTGTTAGTTATTCAGTAATGGTAAAAATATACCAGAAGAGTTAACATTAGATGATCTCTACAAGACCAAATATGTGGTTGATTCAGCATTCCACCCGGATACAGGAGAAAAAATGATCATTTTTGGAAGAATGTCTGCTCAAGTACCAATGAATATGTTGATTTTAGGATGTTTGATCTCGTTCAATAAGTGAGTGCATTTGATATTTATTTAATAAAGTACAATTAAATAAAAAAAAAGAAGAAAACAAGTTAATTATAAAACTATAACAGTAAGAAAATATTTCATTAACACATAATCTTGTAAAATTAATATAATGTGATTTAGCACAAATAAATGTGTTATAGCGTAGGTTGTCTCGAAATAAAACAATAAATAATAATCAGTTTTTTTTATTTTATTTACTGAAAAAAAATGTATATTTATAATAAGTATCTAAACGTTCTTACGTTTAGAATACCAAACATTTTCATAATAACATGACTTAATTTTCATAAATTTTAAATAACTATATTGCTTTATATTATTAAATACTGTGCAGTAATTACAAGTTTATTAAATGTTATAAAAACAGAGTCGTCTTGACCATTGATGCTTTATTCAAATTAAAAAAGTTCCATCATTTTTTATTTTATTTTGTTTTACTTTTAATAATTATAAATGTTATAAAATCTGAACTAAATATCAAATTAATTTAATAAACCAAAGTTATCGAAAATTAAACTCATTTTAATTATATATATTTATCTCGATTTTCTTAATCTTTTTTTTATGCTTTCTTAAATAATGTTTATTTTTGCTATCAAAAACAATTATTATTCCTATTTATGCATAGAGAATCAACGTAAAATTAAATCTAATTTTTATGATATATTTGATATTCGTTATAAAAATCACACAACTGTTTGTACTTTTTTAATTGACTCATAATATAAATAACATTTATTATGATGTAAAATAACTAAATAGCATTTTGACGTATATGTATTTCAGTTCAAGCCCATAGCCATGCATTATATTTTCTAATTATCCTCAAACTCTCTTAGCATATCTCTGATGTCAGTATAATGTCATATTATACTGACATTTTATTTAATTAACATTTAGAAAAAAAAAATATTAATTAATTAAAAGTCAGCTTTCAAAAAAAAATTAATTAACAGTCATCATTGTTTTAAGTTTAAGTTGAAATCATAGATTAAATATTCTTCTAGGAGAATCTAAAATTAAAGTTTAAATTATTAAAATAAAAATTAAAATTAAAGAATCTTAAATAAATAATAATTAATATTAAAAACAAATATTTTTTTATTATCTCTCTATTCAACTAACCAAAACTTATTACTATTGCAGATGATATTTATATATTTAAAACATTATAAAAATTGACATTTTTTACACAAAAATTATTATGTAGATAGGTCAAATAACAAAATGACAGAGACTTATGGCTATCACGACAAGGCGAGGCCTTTAGATGATGATGAGGTCAAATAATATATTAACTATAAAATTATATAGTTAAGCTAACAAATTATCAATATTGTTTGTAAACAGAAGCACATATGGTTTAATTTTCTGGCAGTGGGTCAATCAATCATACAATGCTCTTGTCAACTATACTAATCGAAGCGGGGGCAAACCCATGCCCCTCGAGTATGATATTCTATTTTAATAATTACTTCTATTTTATAGAATTGATAGTGTACTGATTTAATCATGTATTAATTTTTATTTACAGTCAGATATTGAAGTCGTATACTTCAGCTACTAGTGCTGCTTTAATTATAGTTGTGGGTTTAAATATATTAATTACGGTAAGGATATTAAAATAATTAAATTATTGCTAAGTAATGAATAATTGCTAAGTCATAAATAATTACAAAAATAATATTTAATTAAATTTCGGTACCAAGATTCATTATTTCTATTATTTATAACCATTGACCATTTAAAATATAAAGGTTTCATAGGGTTTAATAATAATATAAAATAAATTTTTTTTTTGATGTAGTGAAAACATAATGTTGTGTATAAGATATCACTTACTGTAAAATAATATAATGGAGTGGATGTTTCAAATTTCAAATTTTTAAGTCTAAACAGTAGATATTATCAAATATTTTGATAAAAATTCGGTTTCTTATATGTCGTTTCCAAATTTTAATACCATTGACCTGTTCGTAAAACAAACGTAAATTAAACTAGAACAATTTCAATGCGTTTATCAATTACTGTAGCAATGCAATAATTTGCTCTCATTTGATAACTTTTTAATTTTTAGAGTTTTCCGCCTGTTTGGAAAATTGTTGTGCCATTTGTAGCTGTTGTTGCAGCTAATTGTATTAACATACTTTTAATGCGGTTAAAGTACAAACATAATTTTTCGACATAACTTGACTTTTAGTTATATTAAAACTAAGTACAACTTTTTAATTTAGAGAACTGCAAAATGGAATTGCTGTGTACGACGAGAATAAAAAATGTCTTGGTTATTCCAAGATTGCGTCTCGTCGAGGTATTTTAGCTGTAATGTTAAGTCGTACGGTAGTGTCTGCTACGGGATTGTGTAAGCAATTAAATATTTTGATATTTGTATATTTTCATCATTTAATTTACTCGTATCTTCTTATGGTTATAATTTATAATTAAAAATGAATTCACCCATTGAGTACTTACATTGCTATTGGTTCTAGTATTAACGCCAATAGTAATGGAAATAATCGAAAACAATTGGGTAACAGCGAATATGGAATGGATGCAAGTGCCTATCAACATTTTGTTGTGCGGGACCATTATTACATTATCAATTCCAATAAGTTGTGCAATTTATCCACAGATATCTCCTATATCAATTGACAAGCTTGAACCTGAATTACAAGTAATGAATGTTTTATTTAGTTTTGAATGTATTATTTGTATTATTTAAACATTTAAATATTACTTGATACTCTCTAAATATACGTTTTTTTTAAACCCTAATAATGCTAATGTTATAACTTGAGTAGATTAAAAATTCTGTACTAAATGCAATAGGAGTAGGTAGATAGGACATAAAACATCATACAATACAATAACAAATAAAGTATTTATTTTATGCAATAATATGATTTATTACTGTATAATATAAAAATAATATAGGTCAGGCATTTATTTATTTATTTATATCTATAAATAAAGTATTTTTTATTTTTTTTCTTACATTAAATAAAATGTATAAAATTAAAAAAATGAAATCAAGTTTCTTTTTAAAAAGATAAATTTATATATTTTTACTTAATTAAATTCAATTTTCTAATAGTTGAAAAATAAAAAATATGTTTTACCAACATACATGCATAAAAGTATTCAAATTCTTACACATATATATATACATATATAAGAATTTGAATGCTTTTATATACAATATATATATACTAGGGGTGGTTCCAGAGACTTAGCTGAGAAGGAGTCTAAGTTAGGGTATGGTAGAATTGTCCTTGGATTAAAAAAAGGTAGTGGCAGAGCAGCACTTGGACTCAAAAAAGGTTTAAGAAAAATCGTGAATTAAAAGGGGTTAAATAATTAGGAAACTCAAATTTTCTTTCCCACATATAGAAAAAAAATATACATAAAAGTATAATACACAATAAAATTTAAATATTATAAATAGTAAAAAAAATCATTTTTTGAGGTAAATTAAGTGATTTTTCATTTTTAAGTATTAACTCAAATCGAAAATCAATTGCATAACATTAATTTAAATATAAATTTAAAAAAGAACCGGATGGGCCTCGCTCTGCTGTACACTTGGGGGTGAAGTGCGACTCTTCATAGGATAGGTCATTATAATGGATTTGTTAAATTTGAATTCAATGATAGGTATCATTGTATACGAAAAACGATTCTGAACGGAGATGATATGTTTGTCTAGAATAAAATACAATGTTATTTATAAATATTGTAATAAGTATATTTTATTTTGAAACGAAAAACTTAGAAAAATCGAAAATTTAAATTGTCTATAAATAAGTCAAAATATGTCAAAATACTTTGAAATTTTAACCTTGTATAGAAAACGTTAATATAAAGATTTAATGATAATTTCAAGTTGTTGCGGTTTTTCGTTTTTGAGTTAGGGCATTTTAAAAAAACCGTTATCATTTGTCAGTCTAGAATATTATACATTATATTATATTTTACATGTAATTTTATGTCAATATTCGCTGTTCAAACGCTTATAAAAAAAATTGTGCACATGGATTTTAATAATTTTTTAATGACATTAAGAACTACTTCTGTGGAATCTTCTATTAAATTTTCAAGTATTTTGTAGGAGCAAATTTTTTTTATCACCGATTGTAAAAATAAAATGTAAAAACATCGAATATTTTAAATGCCTATAAGTGGCTTAAAAATCAATATAATATTTTGAAAAAAATATGTCATAAAGGAAATGCCAATCTTAAAAGCAGCTGGTAGAAATTTCAAAAATCTGCGACTTATACTTTTTGAATTATAACAAATATTAAAAATCATTTGAGAATAAATCGCTATTTTATGCAATTTCGTAAATATTTAAATTTCAAACAGTCATAAAATTTTTTCCTCTAAGTCCGGGAAAAATTTTTTTAAAGATTTTTGAAGAGTAGCTTATAGATAACCTAGTGTTAAAATTTTGAACCTTAAGTATGAATAGAAAAAATTTTATGAATTTTTATCTAAAAATTGAAAATTTCAATTGTCTATAAATAGCTAAATAAAAGTTAAAATGCTTTGAAAATTTAACGGTGTATAGAGAACGCTAATCTAAACATTTGGTGAAAATTTCAAGTATTTACATTGATTAGTTTTTGGGTTATAGCAAAATAAAAAATTTGAGTATGCCGAAAACTGGTTTTGCGTAAAAACTCCCGTTTTTCCCTTATTATTTTAGGGGTTTTCCCGTCGCATTTAAAAAATATTGAACATTTTTTTACTTTTGACCCCCCAAAGTACCAACTAGATTCACTTTCCTTTCAGAAAAGTTGCTACATAAGCAAATCGAAGCATTTTTACTGCCAATAAAGGTGTGGTCAGACACAAAAATAAAAAAATAACATAAGATTCTTAATATTTTTTAACGTTTATTGTAACGCGTTTTCATAAAGACGTGTAAAGTGGAAAAATAACATTTTTCGTGAGCTAGTTTTGTTCGAGAAATATTTTCGGCTATGTCCAACAACACGGTTAAAATCATTTTTGTGCTCGTAAAAGTGAACGCTTATAGTGGAAACCCATCTATAGTTTTTTTTTGAATGAATGCAACTCGACCACTATCTACTTTTTATCCGAGTGCAGTTTGGCTATTACCCTTTTTCAACCCAATTGCAATTCGGCTATCTTTTTTTGGTTTTTTTTTTTGGTAAGTGCATTCAACTATCCCGTAAAGTCGTAATTTTCACAAAACTATAACAAAAAGAAACCAATAATTTTTACAACACAAATGCAAGCTGTCTATTTTCAGAATTTGCAAAAATATCGATAAATAATGAGATAATGAGACATAATTCTTACAATATAGAATAAGATTATAACAATAAGTCTTACCAAGTTAATATTTTTAGTATTTCGTCAAGTTACATAGTAGTAGAATATTTTATAATATTATAGTTTATTTCTAGGTATTTCATAATATGGATAGTAGATACATGTGTATGGTATATATTTTTTGCTTGGCATTTTTTTTTTTACCTACCTTTTTTCCCCACCTTTGTTGTAATGTATTAACGGAGGCAAAATAAAAAATATCTTATTACAATGTAATTTTTTTTAGAATTACAGGCTTGGAGGGGCCCTTAGAACCTTCCTTGTATATACCTTATAGACTTAAATTTGTAGGATTTATCGTGTGTAAGTTATGAGTATTATTTGCACGATTAAAACATTTATAATTGTGTTGGGAAGAATATCATATTGTCATTTATCAAAATGATATCCTCTTTTTCTAAACCAATTTCTATAACTGTTAATAATAAAATTAACAGTTACCTTATAACCAGGGCTAGGATTTGTATGCAATAAAAAATTGTAAAATATGCATTTTATTTACCAAAATATGCAAAAATATGCATTTTAATTTTTATAAAATTAACACAAATATATAGTTACAAAAAAAATATTTATCTATTGAAATACAGGTAGGCTATTTATCTTAAAAATAAAATAAAATAATTTAAAAATTAATAAAATTTATAATTCGCATTCACTGCGTGTGTTACATGCTACAACCACATATTTTTTTAAATTTTCAAAAATGAATGATCGGCGATTGGATCGTAGTATGGTTTTGTATTGACTGAAACTCCGTTCAACGTCACATGATGTAGTTGGCGCGTATTTAAGTAAAGACAAACTTGTGTTTATCTTTTTCCGTCAAACTATTTAATCTTTAATCGCATACTTATTGTACCATAGGATTGTATTTATAAAAATAAAATTAGAGTTTGACAAAAAAAACCAAGTTTTATACTTTAATCAGCAGAGCTAGAATTAAATACGAAATATTAATATTAAATTATAAATATTAATTACAAAATATACTATAAAACATGCATTTTTCGCATTTTTATAATTGAAATATGCAATGATATTAATTTTATTCGATATATGCATTAATATGCATTTTATCCAAAATATGGAAAAACATGCAAAATAAAAACACCACCATTTATCTCATCATGAGGTGATTTGTGGACAATACTGACAAAATCAATAATCAGAAATCACAAAAAAAACATGCTGTTGCATACAAATGCAAGCCCTGCTTATAACAAAGATGGCCAACATGAATAGGTTCGCGAGTCACATAAATAAATACAAACATTAATAAATGTATTTAATTTAATTCGATACATTTTTATACATTTATAGCTAAAAAAAATTAAATTCAAAATAATAATAATATAAGAGGTAAATTTTAATTTTATTAATAAAAGCACGAGCTGTATCTGACCATGACAAGAGCTACGTGTGGCTCGTGAGCCGCTAGTTAGACACCCCCGCCTGATAGTATACCAATATACCTAAGTATCTATGAAGTTATTCATTTCTTATAAGTATAATTGATGATTGAAATTAAGTTTATTAATTTTTTTACGGAATTTATATATTTCAGAAAATGGCCGAAACGTTTAATTCGAGTATTGGATATTACAACAAAGGCCTGTAATTACTACTTTCACCGATGTACAAATGTATTCAAATCAAAATTATTACCATTGTTTTACTAAAACATATACCGTATTTTGTTCACGTATCTAGAATATGTACATAGTATAAAAGTATAAAATATATTAATTATTTTTTTGTGGATTTAATGGATGAATAAAAATTATTTTACGATCATATCAATGCAGTATTCAGTGTATTAGTTAACATTAGTAATGAATAATAATAGCGCAAAATACAAGACTAAAAGGACACTGTAATACTCTATAGTCTGTAATCATAATCAGGATTCAGCATTTTGAGCATTTGTATACTTTTGTTATTTGTTGTAGAATATAGAATTGTACGAAATAATTCAATTTCTCAGAGCAATTATTTCAAATCTAAAATATTAATATGCACATTTTTGCATATTACCTAGATTTTTGTAGAAAATTGCTTACCTTTTATATTCTTTTTTTTACGCTTATATTTCATATTTTGACTTAAAATTCAAGTTTAAAAGCTAAAAGATGTATAAATTTCAATCCGATCAATTTCGATTGAAAAAATAAAATATTTATGGTCGTACAACCAACCCGTTTGCAAGTATACATTTCACAGCTCGTCATAATTTTCATGTTGGAAAAATAACTTTATTTTTAGAAAATACGATGATCTGTATCGTCCGATGTAATTATAAAATGTTCATGTGTAACTATAAAATTCCCGATAAACCTAGTTCGAACGACTGGCGGTCTATAATTCAAAAAATAGGGAAGGTACCAATTTCAAGAAATTTAAAATATTTCAAACAAGCTTAAAATTATTTGTTATTTTAAAATTTTTAACAGAAGTAATACTAATTAATCATTATTAATAATGAATATATTAAATGCATATTTTTAGATTTCCTATGCATATTTTACCGTTTTTTAGTGCATATTTAGAGTGTATTGTTGTGTTTTTATGTGCTATAAGTTCCGAATATTGTTCATGATATATAAAGTATAACATATTCTATACCCAGAATAACCATTGATATTTTACAAATTTAAACGAAAAATAGAAAAGATTTCTATGAATACAATGCCAACATTTTGTTAATGACATAGTGAGAGGGGACGTGGAAGTTTTATTCGTGGGTTTTTAACTTTGGGTAAAAAAATAAACGTTTGTCAGTAGTTTAGCTGCTAAAACGTTAAAGTATTCATGAAGTTTTGGGAGCTGAACATAAAAAATATTTGGTGAAAACAAATTATTTAAAAAACCTAGATTTTTCTAAAATGATTTTAACGAATAAACGTTTCAAAATTAACCTTAAGGTTATAACTTTCAAAATTCGTATTTCGATATCATAAAACCATTTTGTTGTATATTATCTTTTTCTTCTTCTTTTTCTCCCTCGCATTTCTATATTATTGTATAGGTAGTATAATATGATACACTATATTGGTAATAGACGATTTTCTATAAATTGGGACCGTCGGTATGGGATATATTATAATAGGAAATTAGTTTTATATTATAAATAAAAAATATTACATATTATAATTTATATAATACTCATAAAAACTGACATGTTGTGCATTAGGTGTTTTCATAATAATTATATTGTGTGCACGTAAAAAATGTAATATTAAATAAATTTTATAAACTATATATAAACTTATATTTTATAAACTATCCAGCTTCGTCTAAAAGTAAAAAGGTTTTTTACTGTAGATAGACGAGTGTACTTTCAATGTAATGGTAGGTGCTCATAATCCGGCAGGTTATGCAAGTATTCCGAAGATAAAGTATATAAAGAATAAACATTACTTTCGTTGTTAGTCGCAACCAAAACACTTATCATTAACTCTTAGTAATCTTTGAATAAATTATAAATATTACATTTTCCAATTGTTTTACGTTCGTTCAAGAACGATCGTGGCCAACAAGATGAGACAATGTATTTCAATTGCTGTAAAAAAGAAACGTTAAAAATTAAAGTACGGTTTTCCCTCCTTTTCCTTAACCAACAAGTGAATAAAAATTAAATCCGAAAAATCAAAGTAATGTTCAGAACAAAAAACAAAAAAAAAAAAATCCAAAAAGTATTCAATAATGTCGTTAGAATAATGGGACATCCAAATAAAATGGACGCTACTCCCTCCTTTTCAGACGTTCGTATGATTTTGTTTTTTTTTTATTTTAATTTTATTCAAGGTTACACGTCTTCACGTGCACAAGAAGAAACGTGTTAAATCTAAATAGTTGTGTTTCGGTAAGACGTTACATCACATATTGTTTGATAAATTTACACAAGTAGTATTTTACCTGTTGTCTGTTTCAAACACTCGTGAAATATCTTATGTATATGTAATGGTGTGTGAACGTAATTAAAACATTTTAAGTTGTTATCAAACGATGATGATAAACTATAAACAATCGCTTTAATTGACCTTTACTATCGTATAATAATATTTAACCAGTTCGGGAATGGTTATCTTCCCCACCTAATATTATAAATGTTAAACGTTATCCGTGTTCCATTTTTAAACTGCACGAACTTGTTAAACCTTAATCGAATTTATTACATCCTGTACTCCGAACATGGACGGTCGAGTGAATTTAGACGAGCCTCGTTGGGATCAGACTCAATACTGGGGCCGAGTAAAATACTTTTTAACTACCACAAATCCGTTAAATGTTTTTAAAACGAATTCAGAATTGGAGAGATGCAAGCAGATCGTTACCAGTTATAAGTAAGTAATTAAAGTGTAACTCGTCTATTTTGCGAAACAATGAAATCGAAAACAAGAAGTTTAATCAATAATTATTTAGAAATGGCGAAAACATACCAGATGGGATAACATTAGATGATGTTTACAACGCCAAATATGTGGTTGATTCAGCGTACCATCCGGAAACGGGAGAAAAAATGATCATTTTCGGAAGAATGTCTGCTCAAGTGCCAATGAACATGTTGATTACGGGCGGTTTGCTCACGTTCTACAAGTGAGTATATTTTTTATTTATTTAACTATGTACAATTAAATAAAAAAATTAAATTAAATAAAAAGAAAACAAGGTAATTATAAAATTTTAAAAGTAACAAAATATTTCATCAACACCCAATTTTGTAAAAGTAATATGATATTACGAGTAGCATAAATAAATGTGTTATAGCTTAGGCTCGAAATAAAACAGTAAATAATAATCAATTTTTTATTTTATATACTGAAAAAGAAATTCATATTTATAATACTCGTAAGTATCTAAACGTTCTTTCGTTTAGAATAACAAATCATCTTCATAATTATGTGACTTAATTTTCAAAAACTTTAAATTACTTTTAAATATACTTTAAATAATAAATTCTATCTTAAATTATTAACTTTGACTTCACAGTTTTTTGTTGTGTAGACGATTTTTCATTAGGATTTACCTACCGCTTTTAAATAAATTCAAATTGTTGTACTTTTTTATAATTTTTAATTTATTAAAAAAAAAAAAAAATCAAAATTATACTTTTTAAGTATAGCCTCGTATGTCACTCTGTATTTATTACATAATATTTTTTTCCCTTATCTTCTATAGTCTATTTAGGGCTTTCGCTGCTTCTACTATTTGTTGTCATCTGTCCTTATCTATAGTCTCTTCTAATTTGGACACTGGTGTACATTTTTCGAGTTTTGCTTTGACTATAACTATCCACTTCTTTCGTCCTATATGTCTTTTGCCATTGATAGTGCCTGTCATTACAATTTCCCATGCATGTTCCATCTATTCCAAACGTTTGCCTTTTATAAATCACTTCATATCGAGTTTTGGGTACATTTGGTAAAGCTTTCCATTGCTTCTCATTCTGTACCCCCGTTTTCCACGATAGAGCCATAAATGCGTTTTGGTATTTTCTTTTCGAGTGTCATAAACTTTGCTTCATCGCCATTCGTATCCGACTACGTTTTGCAATCATAGGAATGAACTGCTCGTAGATAGCTTGTATAAAGGATTTATTTTGATTTTATTGATAATAACTTTGATTTTGATAACTTTTATCGGTACAAAATAACCCTTATTGGCGTCTGAAAGTCTTAGCTTAATCTCATAGTGCATATTATTTGCATTGTTTTTATTATTTACCAATGTTTAAAGTCGGTTACTGCATGAAAAGTGTAATCGACGACTTTTAGATCCTGCGCATTTCCAGCTCTTATTTTTATGACCATAATATGATACCAAGTATATTATACTTGGTTTTGGTTAATTTCTAGTCCCATTGACTTAGCCGCCATGATAAGATCAACCGTGTTCGTAATAATTTCTTCACGTGAGCAATCGATATTTTTTTTTTCAAATTTAACTTTAAAAATGTTGTTTGAATTACATTTTTTTACAGGTTTAATTAATTTAGCTGGCACTTCAAATTCTTTTTGGGCCTTCCATAACTCTTTTATAATACTATCATATGCTTGTTTGAAATATACAAAACATATGTGTAATTCTAGTCCGAATTCGTAATATTTTTCCAATACCTGACTAATTGTAAATATGTGGTCCGTTGTTGATTTGCTTCTAATGAGCCCGGTCTGATAGTTTCCTATTATGTCATTAGCATATTTCTCTATTCTATGTAGAACAGAAATTGAAAACATTTTATAACGAGTGTTAAGAAGCGCTATTCCCATATAGGGTCTATTGGGTCTCTTTTTTTATTAATGGAACATACAATTGAGATTTTTCATTCTTGAAGGGTAATTCCGTTTTCCTAACTATCTTTAATAATTCCGTGTATTTTTAGTACTATTTATAGGGTTGATATTTTGATTATTGATTAGTTCTGCGCTTATATAATTTTCTCCAGATCCTTTGTTGATCTTCAACATTTTTATGATGTTTTTTATTTCTTGAAGGTTAGGTACGAGTAATAGTATTTATGTTTACACCGTATAGTAGATTGGGAGCTTTTTTCGTCCGCATTATATTCTTCTTTTACAATACTCAGAAGACTAAAAAAATATGATTTAAATCTGTTCACAATACTTATTTTTTCTGATAACAAGTGACCATTATTGTCTTTTACAATCGTGATTTGAATTTTGAAACAATTTTTTATTGATTTACATATTCTTAAGAAGGTCCTCGGATTAAATCTATATTCTTCTACACTTTTGATAAATTCCATTTCGTCTTCTTTTTTCTCTTTCTTGATTATCTTATTTGTTCTGTTTCTCTATAAAATACATTTTTCTTGATTTTTTAGTGTTTCATTCTGTATCATCCTTTTCCTTCCTTCTTGCATCATTCATTAAACCAAGGGTTCTTATTGTTTTGCTGATTTTTTTTCGAAAAGTTCTATTAACAACTTCTTTTATTTATTTTTATTCATCCTTTGAATTTTGGTTTGAATCATTTGAATTACTATTTAAAATGTTAGATATTGTTTTCTGGTATGTTTTTATTACTACAGTATCGTATACTGTGTTTACCCTGAGGGCACATAATTATTATAGTATAATTAAATGTAACAATATGTACTTAAAATTAATTTGTTATATATTAAATCTTTGATTATGTATTAGTATTAGTATTAGGTGTGTAATTATTATTATCATTTATAATCAGAACAACACCGGCAGTAGTTTTTTGGCAGTGGTGCAATCAATCATTCAACGCTCTGGTCAACTATACAAATCGAAGTGGAAACTCACCCATGCCCCTAGAGTATGAGAATCGATTTTACTAATTATTTTACAAAACTGATATCACGCTATCAAATTCATTTAATTGTATAATACAATTTATTTACAGTCAAGTTGTTAAATCGTATGTATTTGCTACCAGTGGCGCTCTTATCACAGCATTGGGTTTAAACAGATTAGTTAAAGTAAGTTTATAATTTCAATAACTATCATCAATATTTTAAACAATTTAATATTTTATTAAGTCTTATCATTATAAATCTTTTTAAATAGTTTTATGAGATTGAAAACTGTTTATTTTTTATTTTATTTAATTTAAATGTTGTATAAAATAAAATACATCATGACAAAATTTCTGTTTTGAGAAAACATAAAAAAAAAAAAATTAATTTACTTGTTCGATGAATATTTATAAAAGTACAATGTGAAATGTGATGACGTCAGGCCAATAATTATTCTTATTTTCTTATGGCTTTTTGGACAAAAAGGTGGGGTGCTAAAGATACTTTAAACAATTTATGGTTAGCTTAAAATTGATTAAAAAGTCATCACATTATAATTAATTATAAAAATTTGAAAATAATGATAAATTATTAAAATTTTAAAAACGATTTTTCGGAGTAATGATTAAATTAACCTTAATGGCCTCATCAAAAATTATTTTGACTTAAATGTATCGTGTAAAAATAATAAAATAAATATATATAAAAATATATTATTGTAATTGTATAATATGCTCTGACGATAACTTCAGATTTCTTCAAATTGTCATGTTTCAATGATGGTTTGGGAAGTAATGAGCCTCCCTGGCATCTGTAGAGTGCAGAAATATATTGTAATATGATTTAAATTAATCGTCTATAAATATTGGTTTTTATAATATGATATTATGACGCATATGATTCTGCCATATCAAAGTTATATTTTAATTTCTATGAATAATAAATGTTATGTAAAAGTATACTGAAATAGGAAAGTTAATCATCAACCAAACAAGTAGATTTTCAATGGATAGTTAAAGATATCTGTTTTTAATCCGTTTTTAATCTGTGTATGTGTGTGTGCAAAATGCTGGACTGTTGGTGAAGTGGATAGCAAAATGTGTAATACGACAATATCTAATGTTTTGTTACAATCAAAAAACTTGTGCGCATAATTTCTATATCTATTGAATCTATATATTGGAAATAACTAGTAACTAATAATATAGTAATATAACTAATAATGATTACTCCTTGGCAATTACCTCAGTCTGAATACATCGTATTCTGGCCGGGAAAACATGTAATACATCTTTATATATCTTTGCCGTTATTCGATTATATACTGCTGCGATTGTTTTTTTTTTGGTAATATCACTTTTCCTTAGAGGTTTCGTATCACACCGTGTAGTTCCGAGTTAACTCTAGTCAAATATTTAACTAAGTCTCGAAAAAATGGGATTGATTTCTAATTTTAAATTTATAAATATATATAATATATACATTTTAATATTTTTTCAAGAAATACAAAGTGCAATTGTAAAATTGTGATTGAGAAAATTTTCATTTAAAGTAAAATAATTTTCAAAAAAGAACTTAGATTCTGTTCAAGTGCAAATTAATAATACAACTACAGAGTTAGTTACGATGATTATAAATGTTTTCCAAACAATTATTTATCTGAAGTGTGCATTATTTTGTACGGATGTATTTAAAATTTAATCACAGGAGTGGTGCTACAAATTGCGTGGCCCAGTGCATAGTAGTTAAAATGAAACCATACATGACAATTACTGTTAACAATAATATTACAAATATTATATACATCGTGTCCATTAACCAATATTTATACACTGTACTTTGGTACTGTTCTCCAGGATATTACAAAACTGTTAATTCAACTGTGGTTCGAAAAATATAATATTATTATTGATAATGTTATCTTTTTTTAAATAATAATATGTTTTTCTGTAATGAGCTCCGCTCCCGCGGGGATCATGTGCAGGTGCATCGGTTGCACTGCCCTTACGCCGGCCCTGTTTAATTGCATATATACTACTATTATAATAGTATATATCATATTGTAAAAATATTGACGATTACATTTAAAATTGTTTTAAAATTTAGTTTTATCATAATAAATCGATCCACAATTTTTTACAATAATTTATTATTGTTCTCAAATTTGTTGGTACTTGATTTAATGATTAACATAATTTTTTATAACTGCTGTAATTACGCCGCACTTCGTCAAACACAAATAACCTATTAATAACCCGTGGACTTTAATTTCCTGTCGTATAGTTGTTAAGTATTAATTGCTTAGGAATTAAGCATTTCCTTAGAATCGACAAACATAAAGCTAATATTAATATTTTACCAATGCGCTAGAGATAGAATCATTATTTGTTACCACATTTTCGTTATTTTAGAAATTACCTCCTATTGCCGGACGTATTGTGCCATTTATAGCTGTTGCTGCAGCCAATTGTATTAACATACCCCTCATGCGAAAGAAGTAAAAATCTCATTTATCAACATAGTTTGATTTTTAATTATACTAAAAATATTATAAATTTTATTCAGAGAGTTGGATGACGGGATTGAGGTGTATGATGAAAACAAAAATTTCCTCGGCGAATCTAAAGTGGCTGCTCGTGAAGGAATTTCGGCTGTAGTGTTAAGTCGTATTGTGATGTCTTCTCCAGGAATGGGTAAGGATTAAAATATGTTTAACTTTTATTCTTGTACCGTTCCATACATATTATTTTATTCTTGTTGCATTCCAATCTATTTAAATTTATATTTATATACTAGTCATAACGCCAGTAATAATGGAAGCAATTGAAAAACGAGGATTGTTAAAAAATATGAAATGGGCGCCAGCACCCATACAAATTGCATTGTGTGGAGTGTTTTTAACTTTTGCGACTCCAATGTGTTGTGCACTGTATCCGCAAATATCACCTATATCAATCGACCGACTTGAACCGGAGTTGCAGGTAATTAATGATTAATAAACTATTGCATATAATTTCGTATTTATTCAAAATTGGTAACTACTCATGTACACATAAGAATTAAGATTTTGATATTATTGAAAATACTCCTCTATAAAACCTGATTAATATTAATAACTGATTATGTTTTTAAATTGTTAACATTATTAAAAATTATTAATTTAAAACCAAATAAATATTGTTTAATTATATTATAATATATTATATTTTAAATATGAGCATAGGTAATACAATAAATAGAATAAATTTATTACTTAAAGTAAAGGTATTCAATTGATTAATAGTTTATTAAATCAATATAAAACAAAGTACCTACAAGTAGTACAAGTAGATCAGAGAGACAAAGGGGTAATCGCCTCTCGGGCCCTCGATATTGCCATATTAATATTTTTACATAATTTTTTATGTACACTCGTATAAAAAATGTATTATTAAAATATAATAGTAAAATATCATTAATTTACTATTAGAATATCTGAACTGAGATGAATGTAGCACTATTAACTAAAAGTATTTATTAGTTGAAATGTTATAATCATAGGTCCAGTTGATTAACTCCCCGGACCCCTCGATACCTAGTCCGCTACTGCATAACGCATATTTAATAATTAATGTAAATTAAACCATTAGTGATTAGTATATGTTATATGTTTATTGCGAGTTTATTGTTTTCGCAATAAAAATATTTACCTTTGGAATTACCATTCACCGACCTAATTTCCTGTTTTTCTAAACTAATTTCAGTAACTTAACACTTAATACCTGTACAAAGTAAATATTGACCTATGGTCAAATCCCGTACATCGATAAAACACAATATGTATTATGTAAACATACTCTGTGATTGTGATTTATAAAAGTTCTTAATTGGTGTTTCATCCACGCATTCCTTATGCATAATTAAACTTAAATGTTACAGAAAACGGCGGAAAAATGTAATTCGAAGATGGGATACTACAACAAAGGACTCTAAATATCAAGGTTCAATTGCAAATACGTATTCATTGTTTATAAAAAAGTCAAAATTTCTTATTTTTTTTACTTTTTCATTGTACATATCGGAATTTTTCATTCAGTAAAATCGAATTAGTATAAATTAATAAATCAATAAGTAAGTAAGCCTTATTCATTAAACCTTGGAAATTGCACTGTATCATTACGTGTTTGTGAATGTTTTCAAATCGTCTACTATTCCTTTATAAATATGGTAATGTTTTGTATTCTTACTACAATAATAACATCGCAGGAATAATTAGTCCAGGATCCCAATAAGCAATTACTATTGGGGCAGACTTATTTCGGGGGTTTTAGATTTGAATTGTTGGACCTGACTTTTTCAAAGTTTTTAACGTTAGCTATGACCTTTTCGATTGATATAAATTGATCTCTGACTTCTGCTGCCATGTAATGAAGGTCATGAGCACCACAAATGATCAAGATAATTTTTGAGTATTGGAAATTAAACATTAAAGCTGATTTTAAAATGGATGGCATTAAAAATAGTAATACGAGTATGTAAATAAATACACACAATAAAAAAAATAAACAATTTGACTTTAAATTAATTCATGGCGTATTATCCTAATGTTTAGGTAGCAAATAATACTTATAAATAATTATTACTTTTAAGCACATTGTTCTCTATATATTTTCTAACATAATCACAAGTTAAAAAAAAAAAAAAAAAATCGTTTTCCATAATAACTAAGCTTTTTAATGTACCTACTTTAAGTAAAATCTCTATTTCATTGTTGTTTATCATAATCATCATCATAATTAATACCATAATTTTATATGTTCTAAATGACTGATAAATTGAATGCCATTAATTTCTGTGAACTAAGAAAATAAAATCATAAAATAGTAAAATATTTAGTTACTTTTTGAAATATTTAAATCATCACTGGAAATGGGTAAACAAAATTATGGTTGTCAATGGTAATATGAGTCAAAAAACGGTTCTAACAGAGTTGTTGATTTGGAAAAAACATTCGATATTTTGAATAATACGTTGAAAATATATTCTTAGCATTTTCTCGTGATTTTGTTTCAATACAAATCTAACATAATTAAAACATCTTTGCAAACCAATATAAAGTCATAGTTATATTACAAAAATAACTAAAACATATCGATTGAATATGATGACGAACGTCTGGAATTTGGACTTGCCGGCCACTCCAATGGATATGGACGATGAGATCGTGGGCTTCGGCCTCTGTGATATGGTCAGAGGAGAATACTTGAAGAAGCTGCACGAAACTCTCGAACAAAACCTAGGTGCATTGCTTCAAGACTGCCATATGGACGAACAGATTGAAACTTATATCAACACGTGTATGGCCGAAATGGAAAAAAGGCTATCAGGAATTGTATGGTGGCCAGTTTATACCGCGAAGGAATGGCGAGCATAGTATGTTTTTTCAACTATAGTAAAATCTTGGTTAAAGTCCAACATTCATCAAAATCCCATATACGTACGCTGTCGAAAATGGGGAATTTTTGTACATCAGTTATTTGTCGTCACAAGCACACTGAAAACTCACAATACTTACTCTTGATCTAATAGATAAAACATAAATTATACATACCAGTTGAAATAGTGAAAACAAAAGGTTGAACATTGTTTACGTTATTCGCAGATCAATGAAGTGACAATGAGCACGAGCAAGGGATCGATGCATAATACTCTGAAAGGGATAATAGTTAACGACAATATCGAACTTCAAAGCTCAGATGTTTCTGCGATAGGAAAGGTGAATATCGCATCTTCACAGATAGAAGAACAGATGGATATTGAAGTATCCAATGATAATTCTTCGGCCACTATCGTCGAAAAAAATTTGGATGTATTGAATGTCCCTACTGTTGCTGTGAACAGTGAAGATGCGATACTTCCCACGCGTACCATATTCGGTAATTATTGATGTCAACTTGTAACGGGGACAATCAAAATATATTTTAATCGTTTGAATAAAATACAACTGTAGAAACGCCACGGACAGATTTTCGATTTTAAATTCTTTGAGCATCATCGTAAACCGTTCGTCGCGCGTTCAATAACAAAAAATATTTTTGCAGATTCTTACGACGTGAACAAAATATTCTCGATTGCCGTCGAAAAGTATACGCGTACGGGCATTCGCCAATTATCCCTACCGATTGCATCGACCCGACCACAATGCGTCCTAAGATCGTCGATGTCGTGCTAGCCAATCCGGTGAACAGCGATCACGTGGCTGAATCATATGAATTTCGTTCGCAGGCAGTTGAAAGTGTTACCCGAAAAAGTGCAGGTCCGTGTGGACGAAATGCTTGACCGGTACTTCCAGGACACTAACGGAACACAACTAGAATTTAGACTTTCAGAATCCGAAGAACACTCCATAGCGTTCAAAAGGATAGTCCGGTTAGTCCTAGCTCAAATGAAGCTGTATTACGATGCGGGTCGAATAACAAAAACAATGTTCAAAGCTCTCGCAGAACTCATAGCGAAGAACTTTAGCTTTGATGTATGCGATCCAAGTATGTTTTATGATTATATTTTTTCCAATTTTAATTCTAATAGCAATAATTACCCCTTGTCATTGGTGTAAAGACGAACTATTACAACATTCCAGATGTGGTCATATGAATTTCTTCAATACCAATTTTTTTTTTTTTTTTGTATAATTTTTCAGGCGTAGAAATAATAACGAGAACGGTAAACACATTCTTCGCTGATAACACTGCTTACATTTGCAGATATGAAGATATTAACAACCACTTCATTGTGCAATAGTTATTGAATACCATAGACAGACACCCTTGTTCCAGCAATTGTTGTGCATTTACTACACCAGGTTTTGTCAATCATTAATCAGAATCATATTTCAAAACATATTTGCGAGTAGGTCGATATGATTGTTTACAGAAATTTGTATTTAGTTACATTTCCTGTACTTATGTTCTTTATGGTTCAGAATTGTATTATACCACTATAATGAACGATCACTGTTAAAGAAATGTTTTTATTTTTCTGTTTTTTTACTTGTTATAGATAACGGGGAACCATTGGTCAATATAAAAGCATAACCTAGAATTTACATAAATTCTCTCGAAGTTATAATAATTTGTATTCAGGTGTTTGTTGATATGTATTTTGATACTACATTTATACATTTTGTTTAATAAATCACTCTTTTTATGCAAAAATTGTGTTGTTTTAATATTTACAATTCTTCCTTGTTATAATTATGCACATCACCTTTATTCCTGTATGAACCACGGCTCAAGGTGATTTATGTATTTATTAATTTTTAAACTAGCATGATTACCTACTAATCAAATTGATCCGTGGAACAATAAATTATGAAAAATATTTTGCCTTCAGGAACTGGCTATTTTTTTTTTTAATTTTTGTTCTAAGCTCTCATATAAGAAGCAAATTTTTATCTATCTCTTAAAACGTCCTTAAATATTCACCGATCTAATTTTTAATCCTCCAATGCTGGTGACATTGTGCTCTTTAATGCAGACAAATTTTCAATTAAAAATTTGTTTTTGATATCGTCAAATCTTTTAACCACAATAATATTAACTTAATGATTATTTAAAAAAAATGTATGTGGAGCATAGCAGATTATAAATAGGATCATAATTCTTATAAACATTGGGATTATATTCGTTTCGATAACAAATATTGTTACAGTTATTATTTCTTTTAAAATTAAGAGCATTTTTATTGCTTTTTTTTATTTTTTCTCATGTCATGAATCAGAAATTGAATTTTTATTTATTAAACATTATACGATTAGTTTCAGCAAGGCTTTGATATTCATTGTTAAAGGCCTCTATTTTTGAATTCACAGTTATTTTAAAAACATTCTTTCTCTATAATTAACTGACTATAATATTTTTCCTTGTTAAACTCACGTTTACTGTATGTTTGTGCAATTGTAAAATTAACGAATACTTGGATCACTGACTTACATTGATGTTCTTACACGTTTCTTTAGACGAAATGCTGATGGGTAAACAATAGTTCGATTGTTTTTAAAATTATTAATTATATCTTCCTTAATGAAATTATGGACCACTAAATCACCAACAAAGCATTACTTATTCCACGAGAAGGGAGTTATTCGTACAGTTTATTTATTACTCGGTCGTTTTAAACAATATTTATATGGATATGAGTATAAATTATAAACATATATAAACGTTAATTTATTTAATAAATCATAAAGTTATAAATAATACTGAAATAATTATAATAGACATTTTCAATTGCAGGGGATCAGTTCCTCTATATATATAAAAGAAAAATAAATCCAACCAAGGCTTTTTTCTTAGGAAACCGGCACCTCCGCCAAACGTAACGTGAACATTGGATATTCGTCAATAACAGCGAATGTCAATCGATAATTTTTAATGCAATCCTTACGATACCTACAGTTGGTATGAGATACTCTCGATGATTTTTTGATTGAAAATCATAGTAGATAATATCTTATATTATATCATACACTACTTTATTTTAAAGTAGGTATGTAAATATTTTATTGTTGACAGACTGTGTAAAAATATAAATATAATATGTTGGACACATGTTTAGACTCCAGAATACATATTAAGTAATTTTTTAAAGTTTGAGCTATTTTGCAAAATTGTGTTGATTATGATTTTATTATCCAACTCCATCAAAATATCAGATTTAACTGTCATAAGCATAAATGATTCTAAATGATCTTGACTCAATGCATTTCTTAATCTATTGAGAATATATTTAATTTCGAAAACATTCGTTCACAAGCTACTTGTGTTGACGACAATGATAGAATGAATTTGTATGCAAAAAATAGTGTCTTGTAATCTTCGCTGTACAGATTATATTTCAGTAGTACTGTATAGCAACCAGACTTGGGTAGTATTCGGAATACTATATTCAGAATACTTTTTAAGTATTTCAAATACTTTTTAAATACTTTTTTTGAAAGTATTCAATAAAGTATTCAGAATACTTATAACGAGTATTCTGAATACATTATTTCGAATACCTTTAAAACATTAAATCATCTCTTTTTTTAAACGATTTTATTACTTCTTCGTCATATCTTGTATAAGCTCATATCAGATTTTTATTATTGTTGTAAATCATAGTCTATAACAATTATATAACATAAAAATGCAATAAATTAACATATATTTAGTTTACAATTTCAAATATTTCTCATGATATCTATAATTTTTATAGTATGAAAAACTAGAAGTATTTTAAAAGTATTCGGAATACTTTTGAAAAATTCTAAATAATGTATTTGGAATACAATTTGTATAAAGTATTTGAATACATTTTCGGAATACTATTTTTTGTAAGTATTCGAGTATTTATTCTAAATACTTTTAAAAAGTATTTTACCCAAGTCTGATAGCAACACAAAATACAATTTCGATTTGCATTAATTTTATTGCATAATATTGTCGACTTTTTTTCTATTTCCAAATTAGAATTGTTAGAGCTTTCTTATAGTTCTAACTGCTGTTCCTCGCCAATAAAATTATCAAATTCCTACTCTTCGTCAAGTGTTAATTTTAAGCGGTCCCATTTCGAAGAAAAGTCTTGTAGTTCAGATATCAAGTTAGCTCTTGTTCAACTGGTATTACGACTTACGAAATGTTTAACTAATTTTAACCGATAAACCCCCAAACAAAACGTCTCTACGAGTACAAGCGGTACACTTGGAAACTCCCGGTATCCCACCTGCCCAGTCTGGCCTTGTTTGTGAATATTTTCCAACCATAATAATCGTCTATTATTGCTTGATAAATAAAATAATGTGTTGTACTCGTACGTAATAATATCGCGGTAATAATTAATCCAGGGATCCTAATAGTTAATTGCCGCTAGGGCAGACTTATTTGGGGAGCTTCAGAATTGAATTTTCAGAACTGACTCGAAGCTTTCCAAAGTATTTTTAACGTTAGTTATACATTTTTCGACTGATATAAATTGACCTCTAGATTCTTCTGCCATACAATGAAGGACATGAGCAGCACAAGTGATATAGATAATTTGTAAGTATACGACATTAAAAATTAAGGCTGATACTATCATTTATGTTCAATGAATCAGTTAAAAATAATAATATATAAATACATAAATACCATAAAAAAAAATAAAAAACTTGATTTTAAATTAATTCGTTGCATATTAATCTAATGTTTAGAAAGCAAATGTATAATTCATTATTACTTTTAAGCACATTATTCTCTATATATTTGCTAAAATAATCAGGAGTAAAAAAAAAACGCTTTCCATATTATCTAAGCTTTTTGTTGTATTTTAAGTAAAATCTCTATTTGATTAGTGTTTACCATTATCATCATTAAAATTATTACCATAATTTTATCTATTCAAAATAAATGACAAATTTGTTTATTATTAGATTCTGTGGATAAAAAAATAAAACCATAAAATATTTAGTTAATTTTTAAAATATTTAATATTCACTGGAAACAGATAAACAAAAATCTGGTTGTTAATGGCAATATCAGTCGAAAAACAGTTCTAACGGAGTTGTTGATTTTGAAAAAATCATTCGACATTTCTTAACGTTGAAAACTTATTCTTAGTATTTGCTCGTGAATGTTTTTCAATACAAAACATATATTACGTAAATCATCATTACAAACCAATATAAAGTTATAGTTATATTATAAAAATAACTAAAACATATCGATTAAATATGATGACGAACGTCTGGAATTTAGACTTGCCGGCCACTCCAATGGACATGGACGATGAGATCGTGAGCTTCGGCCTCTGTGATATGGTCAGAGGAGAATACTTGAAAAAACTGCACGAAACCCTCGAACAAAATATAAGTGCATTGCTTCAAGACTGCAACATGGACGAACAGATTGAAACTTATATCAACACGTGTATGGCAGAAATGGAAAAAAAGGCTATCAGGAATTGTATGGTGGCCAGTTTATACCGCGAAGGAATGGCGAGCATGGTATGTTTTTTCAACTAAAGTAAAACCTTGATTAAAGTCCGACATTCATCAAAATCCCATACACGTACGCGGTCGAAACCGGGGAATTTTTGTACATTAGTTGTTTGTCATCACAAGCACACTGAAGTGTTTTCAGTAACATTTTGTACATTACTTACTCTCGATCTAATAGATAAAACATAAATTATACATACCAGTTGAAATAGTGAAAACAATAGGTTGAACCTGGTTTACGTTATTCGCAGATCAATGACGTGAAAATTAGTACGAATAAGGGATCCATGCATAATACTCTGAAGGCAATTATAGTTAACAGTAACTTCGAATTCCAAAGCAAAGATGTTCCTGCCGAAAGAAAGGATAATATCACGTCCTCACAGGTAGAGGAACATATGGATATTGAGGTATGCCTTGATGATTCCGTGGCCACTATCGCCGAAAAGAATTTGGAGGAATCGATTGTTCCTACAATTGCCGTGATCAAAGAAGAAAAAATACTTATACCTACGCGTACCATCTTCGGTAATTATAATTGTCAACTTTTAACCAAGACAAGCAAAATGTCTTTTAATTGTTTGAATCAAATACAACTGTAAACACCACAAACAGATTTTCGATTTAAAATTGTCTGAGCATCATCGTAAACTGTTCGTTGGGTATTCAATATAAACAATTGATTTTGCAGATACGTACGACGTAAATAAGATTTTCTCGATTGCCGTTGACAAATATAGACGTACGGGCATCCGCCAGAGATCGGTTATCCCTTCTACTTGCATCGATCCGACCACAATACGACCCAAAATCGTCGACACCGTACTATCCAACCCGGTGAACAGCGATCACGTGGCTGAAACGTATGAATTTCGTAGGCAGTTGAAAGAATTACCCAAAGAAGTACAGACTCGTGTAGACGGAATGCTCGACCGTTACTTCCAGGACAGCACCGGAACACAACTAGGATTTAGACTTTCAGAACCCGAAGAGCAATCTATAGCTTTCAAAAGGATAGTCCGGTTGGTCATATCTCAAATGAAGCCATATTACGATGCGGGTCGTATAACGAAAACAATGTTTAAAGCCCTCGCAGAACTCATAGCGAAGAACTTTACCTTTGATATATACGACCCAAGTAAGTTTATAATTATATTTTTGTCGAATTCTAATAGCATTAATTACGCCCTGTCCCTGATGTAAAAACAAAATATTACATCGTTCCAGATGTAATTATGAGAATTTTTTCGATATCGATTTTTTTTGTATAATTTTTTAGGCGAAGAAACAATAGCAAGAACGGTGAACAGATTCTTCACTGATAACACGGCCTACATTTGCAGATATGAAGATATTAATAACCACTTCATTGTGCAGTAGTTAAAAGGCGCTTTATATTTTATTTTTCAAATCCTGTTGAATACCATAGGATAACTTTTACTTCCCTGTTTTTGCACTCATGCTAATTACATCCTATTTTACAATTTATTATAATACCTTAGCTTTTGTACATTTACTACATCAGATGTTTTTAATCTTTAATCAAAACCATATTGCAAAACAAATATTTGTCAGTCGGACGATTCGATGGTTTACAGAAATTTGTATTTAGTTACATTTCTTGTATTAAAATTTTTTATGGTACATAATATTTTGCCCGTTGGCTTCCTTTATTCTACCATTATGATTAACAATCATTGTTAAAAAGTTTTCTAATTTTACGCGTTATTTATAACGGGACCCGTTGGTCTATATAAAATGACTTATAATTCACATCAATTTTCTTGATGTTATACTATATAGGATGTAACTTAAGGTTTACTAATGTGTATTTATGTTACATTTATATATTGTGTTAATAAATGACTCTTTTTATGTACAAATTATGTTTTAATATTTACAATTATATCTGTCATGATAATGCACATCACATTTATCCCTACATGGACTACTGTTCGTGACGGTGTATACATTTTTAATTAATACGAACTTTTAAAACCAGCTAACATGGTTTTTAATCAAATTGATTTGTTCTGTCGAACAATAAATAGGGAAAAAAATTTTTCTATAAGAAATTGATAGTTATCTTTAAATTTATGTTCTATGCTCTCATAAAAAAGGAAAATTTTTTGCTATCTGTCTCTCAAAATACCCTTTAATATTCACAGATCCCACTTTCAATTCTCTAATACTACTGACATTACACCCTAATACAGACATACAATTACAATTGTGTTTGTGATACTTTCAAATCTTTCTATCACAATAATATAGATATATTTCTGATAAATTAATCAGAATAATGAAGGATAATGAATGGTTGGATTATTTTTTAAATTATTAATCATATCTTCTTTCTCGAAATTATCGACTACTTAATCATTATCGAAGTATAACCTATTCCACGAGATCTGAGATTTTCGTAAAGTTTGATTATTACTCGGTCGTTTTAAACAATATTTATATGGATGCAAGTATAAATTACAAACATATACTAATGTTAATTTACTTATTTAACATTGAGTAATTAATATTATTTAAATATTTATTTTAGAAATTTTCAATTGCAAGGGATCAGTTTTTCTACATAGGAAAGAAATATAAATCTAACCAAGGTTTTTTTTGTTAGGGAACCAGAACCTCCACCAAATGTCACATAAACATTGGTTATATTATATATTTTGGGTATATATTTATCAACAACAGAGAATATCCTAATATTTTTGTAATGCAATCCTTACGATACAGTTGGTATTAGATACTCTATAATTTCCTGATTAAAAATCAAAGCCCTTTTGCTTCCCCAAAAGGGCTCGTCAATCTTGTAAATTATCGAATGAACAAAACAGTAATGCATATAACTTAAAATATCAATTTTATGAGTTAAATGTAAACACCTGATTATTAGACTACAGCGTTGAACAATGATGGTTCGTACAACAAATGGAAATGTATACGAATGCACCTGATATTGTTAATATCTCTAGTTACTCACGGTAAATGATAATCGTCCACTGATGTTCTGCGCCCCATAATTGATAACAATATTGTATTTGTTCACAAAATATTTTGATGGTTGCTTTTGGTACTTTTTATTGAAATTATTTCACAATTATTCAATTGATTTTTGGGCATATAACTCTGGGTCTTAGTTACGGTCATTGTTAATATATTTCTTTATTCAATTTTATGTGTCCGTTTAAAATGTGCATGATTTATTACATTATGTTAAATGAAAACAGACAATAGAAACGTAATATTATCTACAATTGAGTTAACGTTGTCTTGGTGGATACTTACTAGCTACCATGATGAATATTTTAGTGACATTTTTTGTATGATTATTTTAATAATTAAAAGACATATATGTGTATTGCAATTTCAAATCATGGTCATGTAGTAGACAGTGGTTATATATGGATAGTAGTACTATGTTTTTCTTGCATTGGTATATGTATTTTATAATTTTATGAAAAAATAATGATGTTATTATCATTGCTACTATTACGTTTAGATATGAGATTATTAAAGTAATAATATCATTTTTGTGATATATATTTCGTTGTTGTTTTAGTATTAGGTATTTTAAGTGTTTTACTGAGATAAAGGTAATCTAATAATGATTTTATTGGATCGTGTGTCATAAGTGTTAGTACAAGCAGTGGCTTCATTTAAGTTTTTTTTCTAGAACAGTGCAGTCGAAATATTTTTATTAAATTGCCAACTTTGTGGCTCATTTTACCAAAATGCCAATTAACGTGAGGGGTGGGGGACGTCGAATATACGTATAGTAAACATCTTATTTTTCTGACTTCCGACATTTCAATGACTTTATAAAAGAAGTATTTATACTTTGACCATGTGTCGACTTAGAAATATCTAAACTTTAGACAGTAGAAAATGTATGAACTGCTCCTCCCCTAAATTACACAACTGATGACAACCAAGATTTATATACAACTTAAATAATATTAAATATATAATTACATAAATAATATTTATGTATTCAAAAGTAACTGTTGTATCATTGTTTATAAATACTAGTAATGATAATAAAAGTATTTAACCCAATCTCTATATAGAGTTATGTATGTTCTCAGATATCATGCTATTTGTTGCATATACCCAGTGCCGGATCTAGGAAATTTGACGCTCGAGGCTAATAAAAATACATCCTTACGTAGGTGGAAATACTGGATGCCCTACCCCTAGATCGGGCATTGCATGTATCGCGCAGCTAAAAGTGCTTCAATATTATGCTACTACGCCCGTTCGTCTTTTTGAAGTAGTTTTGTCCAATATACGATCCGTTTTTCTGTGAACCCTAAAATTGATTAAAATATAATAATTATCAAAATTAAGGCTCAAGTTCTAAGAGAAGAAAATAGCAAATACTTATTTATTACTGTATAATCGTAGAAGTAGGGTATGTGTATTGTACATAGGACATTTCTTGCATTAATCGACAACTGATTTTTCTGCGAAATATTTATATAATCAAAACGTATAAATGTATTTTGTAACATATAAAATACAAATATAAGCTAATATTTGTAATTTTGACAACATTTTGATTGAATTCAGAATTGTTATGTTTAAACCATGTTTTTTATTTAGGTGTTTTAAACTCATTTTTAAATGATTTAGAGTTAATATTAAAACTATGGGATAAGTATAATATATCTAGGAACTTAAGAGTTAGGATATGATAAATATTAAAAAAATAATATTAAACTATTTTAAAAATTGTAAGTTGCCGAGTGGAGCACGGTTAAGCACGGCTAGGAGAAAGAAGAACAGTGTAAATTTTTAGGTAATGTAATTTTTGTAATGAATAATCTATTAATTTTAAACGTTTTTAATGATAATTTGTTTAAAACTCAATTAAAATTAAAGTTATTAATTAGAAAATAGTTTAATCTTATCTGTGTTATTACCTCAGAATAGATAGAATATTAGATAATATAAATAATATTATTAGCAACGATACATTGTACAATATTATTGATTTGAAATTTATCGCGCGTCGCTAATGAGCATGTGCGCTGTACTTTGATGTTTCATAAAATACTGCCTGTCGGTCACAGGTCGAAAATTACTTGTTATAAAATTTTTTAAAATAATTTATAACAATGAAATAAAAACATAATATTTCAAAATGAAATTTACATGAAATATAACAACTCTGGTTGAAGTGAAATGCGATTCTATAATCGATATCGTAGGTATACGATTTGGAAACTTAAGTAATTGCTTCACTCTCTTATGCGACTCTTGTGTCTAAGACACATTGTAAAAATCAGGAATTACGTGAAGACGAATATTTATCTATTACATTTTGGTGATACCGAAAAATGCTCTCGCTAATCCTATAGGATAACCTATAGGTATTAAAAAATCACACTGCTCAGGCGGTAACGTTGATGATTATAGGGAAAATTAGTCAAATAGTGCAGTAGATTGTTGTATAATAAACGAGAGGGGTATTTTTTCTAATTTGCAGCTCTTTTCAAATACCAAACGTTTACATATTGGCTCCACCACCTTTATCCACAAGTAAAGACGTACTCGTGATAATATTGAACGAAAAATAATAATATGAATAATTTACTGTAACCCCGTGTTACACAATATTAGCGTCCCCCTGCGCTATGGTCGTACTGGTCGAGCACGAGGGGTTGGAAGTGTTAAGGCAATATAATGAGAGTTCGCGGGCTCGTGATGAGGACCCATCGTCTACACGTATTGGCACCCTTTTTAAATCGTTTCACTCGATACTGTTCCCGTTTTCAATTTATATCTATAGTTTCAATTTATAGTTTTGTTTTTATTTCATACCCGGACCGGATTTAAAGGGGAGCATTAAGGGCACATAACCCGGGTTCTTAAAAGTTGTAAAAACTAATTCATTTTTAAGAAGTAAAAAATGTAGTAGATATAAAATAAAAAGAATCATGACAATTTTTAATATCTCACGAAAATAGTTCTAATAAGATAAGTTAAATAAACAAACTAAATAAATCAATTCGATTAGATACTTATTTATATGTTTTAAAATAATTTTGGTGTTGACATTTTAAAATTTATTTAACAAAAGATAAAAAAAAAAATAATCAAAATAGTAATGCACAACTTTCTTATTTTTTGAAAAGACTATCAATAACAAAATGTATAATACAATTTTTTTCTAAGTACGTTTAAAGATTCGTTGAATATAATATAAAGTATGGACCTTCAATTATTGGTTGTCCCGGGCCTCAAAAGTGCAAATCAGTTAATCCAACCCGGGTTCGGTTCATACCATCAATAACAATATTTTCTTAGAAATTCATTTTATCTGAACTTTATTTATTATTTTACATGTCACGAAGTTACGCTAATATTAATTGTACCCATAAGAATTATTAAGTAAATGGAACCTATTAAAAAAAAAAAAATGAGCAATCGGCACTACTCTTCTATAGTTAACTTCTATAGTATAACTGCTAAATACTTTTTTAAATAAAAATATGTATAATAAAGCATATTTTACTAACATAGTAACCGCGATAAAAAATATAAAAATATGAGAATGTGTTATACAGTTTACTAGTAAAGTAAAGCAGTTACATTTGCCGTGATTTTTTGTCGCACAATTTATACATTGTATTGTTAAATTTCAAGATTTACATAGTAGCCATAATTAATAAGTTTATAATAATGAATTAAACTATAAAACCCTGATGTTTAGAAATAAAAACGAGAGAATTTGGTCAGTGCTTAATATAAGGGCGGAACTAGAGGAGGAAGACAGGAATTCATTCCTAGGCGTAAAATTTTAGAGAGTGTAATTTTTATAGTATGTGTATATAATAAATATATTTTCATCTTTTAATTTTATAATGTGTTTAAAATTCAACTAAGCAAGTTTGATTGTATGCTAATAATTAGAAACAAATATAGGGAAGGGTATTTGATTCTTTGTTTATGATACGGCATAATCTTAATATTTTTCCTGGGCGTAAAATTCTTAGTTGCGCTTCTGGCTTATTTTTATATAAAATTGGAAAGCTAGAACTATCCTTGCACATTAAACACTTAAAATTAGGCTACTTAAATGGATCACTCTGAATAGTTGATCTAGTTGAAGTTTTAAAAAATGTATAGCAACCTAACTTATATATATATTTATTTATTTATACAAGTATAAATGGTGAATAATTAATAAAACAACAGCAATAATTATTTTATTTACATTTTTGATATTTGATCTTGGTTTTTTACAGTTCCATTAATTTCAGGGGCTTAACATTTCTGGATCATAAAATCATGTCATTATAATTATACCGAATTACTATTTATTGTAATCTAATTATTTTTACTTAAATCTTTTTTGATAATTTTCACGTTTTTAGTTTATGTTTACTGGTTGATCTGTCCCAGTGGTAAACCAATAATAATTTTCAAAATTTGTAATACTACGTTAATAGGTATCAAAAAATATATTACGACTCCCTAATTTGATATAAATAACTCGTATGCACGTAACACATATAATATACAAAATTATTTCTTGAAAATTACGAACGAACATTAGCGAAATTGGTCAGAATTACGAAGGGGTTCGAATTTACATTTCATATACTGTATACTACCACAAATGCCTTAAAAATAAAAAATATAGGTATACATAATTACATAAAAAATATATATATTATAATGACGCCTGGTTGATTTATTCGTGTATATCATGTCATAATATTTATAATACTATAATATAGTACTTCAAACTGTTATTAGTTTCGACAGTTAAAATATATTTTGATCGATTGATGATGTCAAAAATGTTGGTAAAAGATAAAAATGATTCAATGTGGATCTCACGATTAAAATAGTTTTTAAAAACTGTAATTTATAATATAATAATTACTAATTATTATAGAATATCCCTGAACAGTACTGAAAACTGTGGGAAAAATATATATTATTAATAGCCTAATAGCCATTATATTCATAACTTTATAATATTTTATTAAGAATTTTTTAAGAGTAATAAATCATAAATATCTTAATAAAAGTTATATTTAGGGAAGAGATCTAAAAATATATATAGTGTATTTTACGTAGAAATACATTCACAGAGAATATATTGAACATGATTTACATTATACCTACTTGAAACATTTTTTGAAAGGATTCGGATAACATTTATGAGCCTAAGCCTTAATGTTCGTGTAAATCTCAGCTCGATCTTCACTAAACTTTATACCAGAACTAAAAGAACTATATTATACAACCATCAAGACAGAATTAAAATTGTTATTGTTATTATATTGTATTGGGCATCAGTTCATCTGAATAACTAATAAATAAATAGATAGATAAATATGTATTAGTGTGTTACCTACTTATGATGAATTTCAAATTTTTTGATTATACAAATTATCAAAAATAATAACTATTTAACTTAAATTAATTTTCAATTGTCTAATTTCTTTTTTTATGTGGGTTTAGATTTTAAATCAATCATAAATCTTTCATAAGAATAAATTGGTTTTTCGAACATTTAATAATTTTAATTTAACAAAAATCATACTATACCATGTTTAATTTAAGGTTATCCGTTGCATAACGATGTTGTATTAATATTTATCGTCATGAGAGTTACATAACTTTATATAGTCATATAGGCATTCATAAAATATTGATTTCGATACCAAAAAAATTCAAATACTCGATACTTACCTTTTAGAATATCATGGAATCTCAAATTTAACTTAACAATTTAAGTAAACTAGAACATAAATGGGAAAAATACTATTAATATTTATAGAAATGTTTTCTTTGTCTTTATTTTCGTTTGTTTAACGTTTAAAACATTTGGACAAAAATATATTACACGTAAGTATATAGGTTGATTGTATGCGGATTATGTTCGAATTTTTTTTGTTCTTTTTTTTTTCTCTTAAGGCGTTTCGTTTTTGTATAGAGAAATGTTTAGTTAATTTTTCTGTCTATATTTACGCCTATTTAGTTTTTGTCTCTTGGGTGTAAAACTAACACAATATTTAAAACCAGTTGGTTTTAATGAGTGCTGTTGTACAACGTTTTGTACATCCCACTCAAATAAAATACACATTCACAGTTCTAACACATGGGCATTACAAACATTTATATGCATCGACGCATGTGGTATACATATATAGATATATATAGAAATACGCACTGTTATATTATACTCATGAACACTAAACAGTGTTGTATTCCCGCCAAAATGTACATCCCTTGTGTTTGCAGATGTTTCGTTTTTAAAAGAGACCGGACAGCAAGGCGTCGTACAATTTTGAACAGTTACATTATACACAATATATGTGTGTGTGTACAATTGACAATAATATGATAAAATGGCGTATCGAGAGTAAATGCGTTGGTAAAATATATAATAGGTATAGACGTATAAATCAAAATTATTGTGCGTTCTACTCCAATTTTTGAACCTGATTCCAATTGCTTGTATTTTACAAATACATTTTACATTTTACAATACAAATGCTACATCAAAATTGAAATGTGATATTATATGTTTTTGAGTTTGTTAAACTTATTACCATTACAATATTATGGGGCGTGAATCAAATGCAAAAAAAAAAAGTGCGAAACGTGCATACAAGAATATATATATTAGTTTTAGATTAACAGAGTAATAAATTAAGAGTTCATACTAAATTACAAATAATAATAATGAACAATTTTTGGCAACATTATTGTTATTAATAACCTAAATTCACAATTATATTGTACTTGTTTATTGTGCTTGATAGGTACCAGAAAACTTGTAATATATAATGTATGCATAAAATTGATAAAGATTGAATAAATGATTCCAAGATGATCTTTGTAAAAGTACGATTCAGCCTAAGAAAATATTGTTTATATTACTAAAAAAAAAAATCAACGATCTATTGATTAAAATAAAAATAAAACAATTTAACAAATTACATGCGCCAGCAACAACTATAATACATAAAATATCAACAACATTGAAAGTAAAAACAATTAAGACTTGAATCAGATTTGTACCTCTTTAATTTTCGTTTCTGAGAATGTAAACCATGAATGAGCGAAACCGTTGAGTTCACAGTACTTATTAGCTTGATAAAATTTATAATAATTATTTTTATACGTGTTGAGTAATAAAATTTTATTTGAAAATTAATCTATTTATTTTTATTTTTTTTTATATACAAGTGTGACGCGGGTGAATAGATTTTTCTCGTATAATAGCCATATAGTTCGCGTACAATTTAATATTTAGTTCTTATGCTGTATTATTGAGTTCACTAATCAAACATTTATACGACCGGGTACTCAGATAAACACCGACTAATTATTATGCTCAATGACTCAATAGTTTTATTGACACGGATACACAGTCGGCACACTTAACGCATTCCTGTATACATTTCGTTTGTAATGGGTTTACACATTAACACGGTTTCAAATGTCATAATAAATGGGTAAATATATTTGCGATTTATTGGATAAGCGTTGGAAATGGCGCAACGCCGCATCCTTCGTTTAATGTTGTTAACTGTTAAGTTCCGAGTTCAAAGTCCTGCGCGGACGATTATATTACAATGTTATGACCGCCTTTATATATGATGGTGTACAACGTGCACAACTAACAATTTTATTTTTATCGTACGGCAGCGAACGCGTATTGAACAAACGCAACGCATCAAATAAAACGAATACATGGTAAAAATAAAATATACTTCTATATTTTATACCCAACAAAATCAATGCATACATAAACATATTAATAACCGATAACCTTTGTATAATGTACGTTTGTCCGTGACTCATTGTATGCACGAACGTTTATCATGCACATAAAAATATGCGTGGTATACGAAATACGCATATCTGTTTACAATTATACTATATATAAATATATATATATATATATAGAGGTACTTATGCGACCATGAGCGAAATAGAGAAGAAATCCTTTCTCTTTACAGTCGTTACACATGCTATAATGCTATATAATCAAATGGGGATGTGTGGTGAATACTGTTCGAAATAATAATGCAGATACATACTATGACCGAAGCCGGCCAATGTTGATTAGCGAGTGCGGAGCGTAATGTTAATATATGGACGGTGAGCAGCAATAATAGTTTACACGTGGAGAATAATATTATACTAACTAATTAGACCGATTTTATATCTCGCACACGATAATAACAGCGGGTATGATTCGCAGTAAGTTTTATAATGTGTTGGCGTACACCTCGGTAAACAGTTATTAAAAATACTAACATTCACACATAGCTACGTAATCAATTCAAGGGCAGTTCATGTTATACAGAAGTACATTCGTTTCGAACATTCAGTGCGTACATAGACGACGCGTTTCGTCGTTGTAATCTATCCCTCAACGGACGTACGGATTTATGTAGATTCATTATTGATGTAGGAGGTCGCAGTGAAATTAATTCTTAGTCTACACGTATGTGCATACAATAACGTGCGTATACGAGCGTCTCGTGGAAACAAATTATACGACGTTAAAATCAGTGCACTTTGTATTGTCCATCATTTGGAGCCGCGTGTGTACGTTGTACAGTAAAAGTAAATGCTGTTCAGATGTTCCATATTGCGATGGAAAGAAAACGTTCGACCGTACACGGTCGTATGAGATACTATTATGTACTGCAACACCAAAATGAAATTTTTTTAAATTAATTCTTTGCATCGTACATGCGATTTGCATGTGAAATATGTTATTCATAAAAAATAAACGATTTTCTTTTGAATCCTTAAGAGTTTCAAAAGAATACATTGTGTACCGTGTATAATTCTCATCGCAACGCCTTCTATAGAAAGTCGTCAACGTTTTAATGAGTTTACTTTTGTGTCAACTAGGTACCTGCATTGTAGTCGAGAGAAGAGACGTTATCGATTCGCACTAGGTCAAAATATTAATATAATATTTTTCACAGGTTTTACATAGTTGACTACAACAATTTTCAAGTTTATAGGTCGTGCTGTAACGCGCGGACGTTTTAAGCGTTCGTATTACGGAACTGAGAAATCTCAAATCTAGCACGATCGAAGAATGTGATCAGTCTAATTTGTTTTCCTAAAAGAGTTATTGTATTATTATTGTATACTTTCGAGTGTGCTCACGTACCATTGTAATAATCGATTGGGATTCGGCGGACTTCGGTTCAATTTGAATTGGCCGTGCGTTTAATAATACTACTATTGCATAATTAATACAATTATTGGCGCGTTATCGTTGCCATCGTGTTGGATACGTGTCCTGATGACGTCAATATGTAGTATCGTTATGGCGGTGGGATTTAGTCGAGTTTCGTGCGCGTTTTGTTACGGCAATCAAAAACAAAGCCGAAAAAAATTCTTTTGTTTTCTTAACAATTTCGAAATTATTATCATCATTGTTATTATTATTATTATACTCATGATTCGACGCGGAGCACATTGACAAAATAATAATGTAAACATGACGTACACCCAAGTCGATCGCGCAATGGTCTTGTTCTATAAATATATATATGGTTATCTACTCGACAAGACAACTAACGATTGATAATTAATAAAATAAAAACGCGAAATAATTGCACAGACGGCAAGACGTGTCGCGGGGCACAGCAGTTCGAGTCGTTGCGACCGGCGTCGATAATAATACTAAAACACAATACGATAATAATAATAATAATAATAATAATAATAATAATAATAACATTAACTTTGACGTGTGAACGGGTGGTGGAGGGAAGAGCGGGTACCGTACACGGCCGTTTGTTTACGGTCGAACGAATCGATTTATTTGTGTAAACGTTTTCCCGGTTAAAAACGCGCGTGCACGGGTGAAACTTTCACACGCGCGCGCAAGAAAGGGGCCCATCGGTACGGTTTTCCCGGACGGTAACGAGAGCGCGCGCGCTCATCGTATTGCAATACACGCGTAGCGATAACGGACGGTAACACACGATTGTTGTCGTAACCGGTGCGACGACGATTTCTCCGGCGGGCCGCGCAGCAGCGTTTCATCGAACAACGCGCGGCGACGAGTGGGCGGCGGCGGCGGCGCACGGTCGTAGTACACGGCGGAAACGTGTGCTCGGGTGTTTTATCGCGTCGTTACGAGTGCTTCGCGAAACGAGAGAGAGAAAAAAAATATTTGCAACGCACTGCAGACGACGACAACGCCTACGTGGAACGTCGAACGTGCGCATCGCGTACGCGCAACGAGGCGGATAATAGTGTTCGCGTCATTGTCCGATCGGCGGTGCTGGTACGGGAAAAACCTTCAGACATCGCGCGCGCATCGTACTCGAATGTCCTACGATCGTAAACGGCCGTTCCGTCATTACGGGCCCCGTCGTCGGCCCTTTGGACCGATCGCATTTTCAACCGACGAGACGAAACCGAGCGAAAAAAGCGCGTTCGCCAGGCGACGTGTTCAAAAGCATTACATTCTCGACTATATAGTCCTGTAAAACGAGACGTGTACGCAGCGCGTGCGCGCACGCGTTGAAACGCAGCAGTTATTTCAATTCGTTCCGACGTAACGCGTTGCGATCGTCGTCGTTTTCTTCCGGCCAAAACGATAATGTTAGGTTGTTTAAACAAACGGAACACGCCCCTGTTGCCGAGACGAATATCTAAGAACACCGGCAATGCATTAAATACCGTGTGCGCTCACAGCGGACACATGGCGACTGGTCGGTCGTGTATATTTTAATATGTTATTATCGTTTCGTCCGTCCGGTATTACATCGTATACTGAACGCCATTGACCAGTCGATCGGTCCGTTTGAAGTGTTATTTCTCTCGAAACGTACTCTCGCTTTCTCACACACACACACACACACACACACACACACACACACACACACTTTATTGTATCTGAATACGTCGAATTGGATATTTTCTTGCTCGGCAGGGCTACAACACTACCGCACAGTGATCGCTGCCGTATTTGTTTTACCTGCTGGAATGTCGTCCTTGAGACCGAAATCGTAAGAGTTGCAACGTGTCACACAAAAACACAATGTAATTATGGACAGAAAAGTCTATTCGTATCAGAACGCGCGTGCGTCCGCACACACATTACATTAAATTACGGCGACATCGTCAACGAAATAATATCGATCGATCGATGTTTTCTTTTGTCCGCGCGTTACGCGTTGGTGGTAGTGGTGTTCAGTGCACTAGTGGCGTGACCGTCGGCGCCATTTTAGTCGTACAACGGAAATACGACGATGGTGTAGTCCGAGGGCCGTTTGCCAAGTAGTATTTCGATACCCGTAAAGTAAACCAACGGCGTTACAATACGTGTACGAAAATAACACATAAACACACACACAATTACATTATGTACAAGTGGAGGTGTGCTACTGTAGTGTTACACTGCGATGTAATTATGATATTCGTACGAAAAAAAAAGAAAAAAAAGAGTAAAAAAAAAAAAAAACTGACGGCGACGATCTGAACACCGTATTGCTGTAAACGATACATACACACGTGAAATGATCGAAATTCAGAATGTTGTTTCGTGAACTGCGATGAGTACGGATCGGAAGTATAATAGAAACATAAAGATAATAACAAAAAAAATAAACGACGACGACCGGCACGGCAGACGAACAGCGACAACCCGTGCGTCCTCGATGTGGACAAAATCCGTAAGGCCGCGCAGGCGGCGAACCTTGCGCCGCTAGGAGTTCGCTCCGCTGTTGAGAACGACACACGTCGCCGTGTGGCTGCGAGTGCGTGAGCGCTCGAGCTATTGCGGCGGCGGCGGCGAGTCGACGGACGAGAAGTGCGAACGTTGCGTCCGTTGTGCTCAAGTGCAAACTACTAAGTAGTCGGAGCCGCGGCGACCACGGCGGCGACGCCGTGCCGGTGAAGGAGGGCGGGCCCCGGGCACGTCAGCGGCGCGCGCGGGGTCCCCGCCACACGATGACCGCGAGCACGTCCTTTTTAGGCGCGACGAGTGGAGAGACCCGAGCGGGCGGCGCGCTTAACGATCGGCGAGGTGGTGGCGGAGGCGGGGGCGGGAAGACCGGGCGGCTTTTATGTGCGTGCGCGGCGAGCGAAAAGACGACGTGCGGCCGCGACCGGGACGAAGGTGGGTGCGAGAGAGACGCCGTGATCGGAGTAACCGGTAACGGCCGGGCGGGCGACGAAGAAGGAACGAGAAAGGAAAACCCATGCAGTGGCCTAATAGACGGTTGAGTCACGTCCAAAAAACTGGTGTCCGTGCACGGTCCCGTACCCCGGGGGAAGCCGACGATGGATTCGCCCGGACCGGAGTGCGTGTAAGTGGGAGGAGTGTTGTTTTCGTGCGGTTTCGATCGTCGGCTCCCTTCACCCACCCACCCACCCCCCCTTAGGACCGTCAACGAGTACTCGTCGGAACGCTCCGAGGGTCTACGCCACGGCGGCGACGGCGGTCGACGAGTTCGCGCGCGTGGTGACGTCAGCGCCCTACGACGGCGGCGGCGGCCGATCACGCCACGGCCGGCGCGCGGTGGGGCGCACGGCGGCCGCGGCATACGCGCCGACGATACCGACGGTGGGGCCACTAGCCGGCGGAAGGGAAGGGGACTCGTCAACAAACCGTGGCAGCTACGTTTCAAGCAGCATTCGCCGATGAGTTACACACGAGAGCACGCGTGTCGAGTAAATTTTTTTCAGTCGGCCCGTTTTTCGATATTGATATATATATATATATATACATATATAAATAAATAATACACACGCATATATACGTATATATTTTTTGGTGTCGTTTAATTAAATTTTGTTTCGCCCGTATTTTATTTTTCGTTCGTTGCGATTGTGCGTTTTCATTTTTATTTTAAATTCAATCCGTTTCGCCGCCTGAGACGGACGTGCCGATTATGTGAGATATATCTTGGTGAAGTTTTGTTTGGTTTGGTTCGTTTTTTTTTACGTTTATCCGTTGTTTTCGTTCTCGCGTGTGTAACGTATGTGTGGCGTGCGCGTGCGAAATCGTACATGTTACCGTTGTCGTCGTGCGTCCGTTAATTGTATTTCCCTCGAAAGTGCTTGTGTTTCTAACGTAATGTTTGCGTAAACTACTTGGTTTTCGCTATTTCCGCCGCCGCCGTCGCCACCTGTCCAGGTGTGTGTGTGTGTGTGTGATTGTGTGTGCGTGTGCGTCTCGCTCTCGAATCCGTTGGACCGCGGTGGACTCGTTGTGCGCGACCTGTGTGTTTGGGCGTGTTCCCGAATGATGAAGAGTTGGCGACATAATGGTTAGGGAGACTCGCCATCTTTGGGTCGGAAACCTGCCGGACAATATACGCGAGGAGAAAATACGCGAACATTTCAAGAGGTTAGTGTTGAATCTTGAGCAAACGGTTATCTTACCATATTGTAATAATATGTAGTTGTAATCTACTGCGGTACATATAATAATTTAGTTACGTAGAATGGTCAGTTAAATCAGTGATGACGTATAGTTATTTACGGTAAAGCACAAACGCGCCCAAACGTTGCTGCGGTAATGGTTTTACAGTCGGCTGTGACCGCAGTGGCACGCGGAAACCGCCGCGCCAACCCCCTCCCAATGGTCCGTGACCGGCAGCGTTTCCTCGTCATTGCCGCCGCCGCCACCGTCCAATTATCATAACGCGCAAACTTTAGACAACTTGGCCTGGCAGATCCAGCTTGTATAATGCGACCGTTTGGCATACGTGACATGACTTGTCTCGACTTCGTCGGCTCACCCGACTTGGTCGTGTGTCCCTTTGTGGCGCCTGCAGTAAACGATTCGATTGATCTAATCTAATGATTGTTAATATATCGTCGTCATATGTCTGAATTATATGTCACTTGGAATTTAAAAAAATCCTTTTAGGTCTGCTATCCGTCGAGATATCTGTTCGAGGAGATTTATATCGCACGTCTTTTCTACCATTTTACTACCTGTACGTAATTCTAACGTACCGCAGCAGGTATCTGCGAATGAGAATAAGTAGTACGAGACCGACGAAATCTGTTATTGTTGTTGTTGTTGTTGTGTTTTCCTTTTGTTCTGGATCAGGTATAGGTACGCCATGCGTCGGTTTACAATGGTGTGTATTCATATTCGATGTACAGTAGGTATATAATAGCAACGGCAATCGTATCGGGCCTCACATCTGCAATTGGTAGTCGACGTGAAAATGAGTGGCCTGGTTGTGTTTGATTTTTAACAACTCAAATACCCGTTTCAAGGTTGACCAACCCTGCTCGAGAATAAATTTACATTTAAAAAGTCGTTCGTTCTAGCGCATTTCCTATCTTTTTTTTTTTGCTCATGTTCTTTCCTTCACGGCGCATATACCATAATTAAAGATACTTCCTCTCCTAACGCTAGTGTTCGTCGACAGCCATCTCCCTTAGACGCGACTGTGTCGAGAATGCGTCGCTGGCCGACTAAGTATTTATTTTCATGCTCTCTCGCGCACGAGCGGAGTATAAGACGGCGTTATTATTATAATAATAGTAAATTCAGATTCTCGGCGAGCGGAACGAATCTTCGACGCCGTCACCTTGTGCTGGGGGAAATATTTGGGAAAAAAAATAATACACGTTCGGCTCCAAGTGTCAAGGTCACCGTTATTTTCCATGTTAAATACTGCAAATATTGCATGTATCTTTGCGCGCGCGATATTTCTCTCTAGCGTTCGAACTCGTCAACGTCCCGGCGGCATATTGGCATTCTGGGGTAGGTCTCGGCACCTGTATTAAAATCAAACTCTGCGATTGGTTTATTTGAAGATGTCGCCAAATAGTTTATATAATCAATAATAATATTATTATCATAGAATTATATCACTGCGGAACTTAATTCAAAAAAATCCCCCAATTTGTTATGAAAAACCACGTCGGATAGGTAACAGGGCAGAGTAAATAACTAAGGGAATGGGCCTTAGGCTTCCTCGCTCGCTCGCTGCGCGAGCTCACTGCGGAACTTAAATCAAAAAAATCCACTGATTTGTTATGAAAAACCACGTCAGATAGGTTACAGAACGTCCGCACGCAATTAGTACATTTTCGGACTTCATGCTCCGGACATGCACTATTTTCTACCTATAACTATGATAAAAGAAATCATGTAACTCTACTTTATAATGCATAATCACAAGTTTTGATAATAACGAAAATAAAAGTGCAAAAAATATTTTTGGAAAAAAAGAATCAATATTGGTATGATGAATTTTGGGTATATATGATCATACCAATCGACCAGAACATATGATGATCAAAATTTGTTTAATGTGGCTATATAACCATAAACGAACAATCTTTCTGGCTGCCATGGAGGCCATTGATAAGAAAATATGCAGGAAGAAAAACGTGCTAATTCAAATAAACCAATCGTAGAGCTTGATTTTAATACAGGTGCCGAGACCTACCCCAGAATGCCAATATGCGTCCCGGCGTGTTTGTTTTCTTATTCGAAACTAAAAATAAAACGATATCAGCCGCCACGCATTCATCAATCGCTCTTCTAGTCATTTTCCGCCCGTCCGGTACCCGCTCTCGTTCATCGAACAAATACGAAAAATCGTAAACATTAATTCCCTCCATACAATAGCACCGATAGTCATCCAGGAAATGGTGTGTGTGTGGCTCCCTATTGTGTTTCAACTCGATTCGTTTCTCGCTTTTTCACTCCACCCTGATGCGAATACGCGTGTGTGTCCGTATTTAGAGGGGAAAGGAGTACGATTTAGAGCCTTTCGCCCGAAAAATACACACACTGCACCGGGACACGACAGCCACTACCACCCTGCCTGTAGAGGGTTTATTTCCACACGTTTTCGGAATAGTGAGCGCTCCCTCTACAACGGCGTGTTTATTTACCGTAGTCCGAATGCTAGAAATGCGCACACTAGTCCTGACTGGAGGTTAACTTGTTCCGTGGACTGCTTGTGCGTGCGGGCGAGTAACGGCGGCGCTGAACTCGCGACTCTACTCCTTTATTATCGCGTTATTATTAGCCAGACAAGCATATATATATATATATATATAATAAACGATCTAAAATCGTAAGAGTGCGAAGAGTTTATATGTACGAATGCGTTTGTGTTTACGTATACACACTAAATATTATTATAAGACTGTTTTCTCTAGATCGTAGTGCCGAACATCGCGATAATAAATAATATGTTTGTTTTTTTTCACCTCTGATTTATCAATGAAAACGTAAATAAATACGGTTTCGAAAAGAAAGCGCTCACGCGCGCGTATAGAAAAAAAAACGACTGATGTGTGCGTGCGTATGTGTTCGCAACGACGACAATTTGCGCGTACAACCGCGGCGGATGCGACCTGTTTGCTCGGCTCGAAATCGTAGCGAAAATCGATTATATAGAGTAGAAACGTTCGCGCGAGCCAGAAGAAACCGCTCTCTTATCTTCGAATCCGATGTGTCCCGGGAGAGGCGTGCTATTGTTGAAATAATAATTGTTATAAATAAAATAATATGCTCTCTGAAAATCGTTATTCGTACGGTCTGACTCCTCCGCGCTATTATCATAATAACCGGTCGGCTGACTGGCGGCGTTGAGTTCTTCAAACGTGGTGTAGCGCCGCCGTGTACGGTTTTATTGTAGTATAGGCAGTGGAAGTAGTTATCTTATAATAAACGTAATGGGAACAGATAATAATAAATTTTTCTCGGTCGCCAATACAGTTATTGTGGGTTGGAGATATTTTTTCGCCGGCATCATCTACCGGAACCCAAACAAACCCAAACGGAATACTATCGCCAGAACAATAATAAACATTAATAATAACAGTACGTATTTTTCTCTCTGTTCGTAGAACACGTCACGCGACGAGTGTTCACAAATAACGTCGTTTTTTCTTTTAAAAATAATGATCGAATTTACGTCATGTGTAGCTATGGTTGTTTGTGTTATATTATTCCTCCGTCGTACACACTACACTTGGCGCGACGTGCAATTGATGCTAAAACGCTAAATCGTGGGACGTACGCAGTGACTTAATAAGTGGGGATAAACCTGTAAGAATTTTAAAATTCAATATCCTTCTAGGCCGAGAATTTGTTTTCACATACACAAAAAAAAAAAATTGAAACATATTGTCGTTGTCGCATGTACATTTTTTCATTCGCGTTTTTTACGATATTGCTCTCGTTTCTCGTTCGCTACGCTGTGTACTCAAAGAAAATAGAAATTGCGAGAAGGCCCGCGTTATAATAATATTATATTTTAACGGTTATTGTTCTCGTTCTCCTGTGCTACGGTAGACACGCTATGGTAGGCGTTCGACTTACTAGTAGTTTTTAATTTTTCTCCTGGCATATGTCCCCTCGATGATATAATCGATGCCAAAAGTTAGGTAAAAATACAAGTTACGCACTGTTAGTTACGCGTTCACAAACAGTAAAAAATGGTTTATTATTCCCGTCTGAATGTTATTAAGACGTAGTTGGTTCGCATAGAACAAAAACACAGGATTTCATATTTCCTACTAGGAAATTAGAGAATATTTTATTATTATACTCTGTGGTTACCCGTGGTCATGACGATAAAAAACGAAGGTTATAATGATATTCCTACGTAGTATTTATTAGTATACGTACTATTTATGTATGTTTTAAGGTATTATGTCAACGAAAAATACCAGTTTTACTCAAGAGGTCACGAGAGAAGTATGGGTTCCTATATTAGCGTAATATATATACTAAAACTAATCAGCAGTAGTGCTAATCATATTAAATCGTATAACTTGGTTGTTGATAATAAAAATGCACTGTTATTTAGTATACCCCGTTTTTATTAAGAAACCAAGAAGACAATTTTTTTTTTTCTACATAATGGATTAGAATTGTTCAAGGTACACTAAAGTGTTTTTGAATTTTATATATATAGAATAGTCTGGCAGGTGATATGCGTCGTCTTTTGTGTATCATCGTCCGCCGTTTTTTTCCCCCGTCGGTTTCCGGTTTTCGAATCATCGTTTTTGTCTTATAATACCTACACTCAGCACACCGGTCTTCTCACCGATACATCTAATTCGTCGTTAAAATTAATAACAGTAATTTTAAAACAGCACACTCGGGTATGGCGTTTTTTCATGATGCGCCGCAAAACGTGTGACGACGTTGCTATAGTTTTTATTTTTTTTTTTCTATTCTCCTTTTCTGTTTTTTTTTTTTTTTATCAACGACCGTTTTATTTTGTATGATCATTGTTGTGTATGTGCGTAGGTATATACCAGGTAAGTGAAATGCGTGTTTAGAGAGAAGTAGTAGCGGTGGAGGCTATAAAGAAAAAAGGGGAACGATAGGAGAACCGCCGCGTCGCCGGCTGTCGTGTACGTCTTGTCTGCACGGCATGGAATTTACAGGTCGAAACAGGGCTCGACGGTGGTGACGGTGAGCTCCTTTTCCGCGTGTGATAACGTCTATTGATTTCTCGGCCCGTAAGAGCGAGAGGGTGAGGTTGGGCGAGTTTCAACGAATGGTGGTGGGGCGAATGACGATGGGGATGAGAGGAGGGCTGATGCGTAAAAGGGCGCGCTTTTGTCGAGTTTTTGTCGATTGTGTGCGTGTGCGATGCTGCTGTGAGTGTGCGTGCGTGCGTAATGTGGTGTATTGCGCGTCCTCTGCCACTGCCGGTGGCACAGTAGAAGTAACGAGTAGGGGACAACCCCATGTATTGTGTATTATTATATGCACTCGTATAAAAGAATAATACGTATTCCCCTCTCGACGATTCTCTGGTATATTGCGTCAGCACGGAGATACCACCGGCCCTGGGATCTTGTGAATATGTATGTGTACGTGTGTGTGTGTGTGTTTGTCTGTGTATATTTACTCACGCAGTGTGTGTGATCCCTTTCATTTACTCTACCGCTTCGTGACCCGGACACCACGCACGCGCGAGGCCAACATTATATTAACTTATACAAACAAAAATATAGTAACTGTCGGGTCAAATTCGTTTTGTGTATCCAAATTTTGTTTTTCTCTGGCACATAATATCTTGTTTTCATACAGAATCTCGAAAACAACATCCGTATCGGATATCGAATGTATTATTTAATACAGATTAAACCATGTAGGTATATACAATAATGTCATGGTTCTGTATTCGTTTACTCTATCTTCCTCTGGCGTTATGCAACGTGTAAAAACTAAAAAAAAAAAAAATAATTAAACAATACTCTCCATCAACATTTTGGTAACTATATGTTTTTATTTGTTTACCGATACAATTATCTAAGGAATCATCCAGTTGCTTCCATGTATGCATCTGATCACCATAATTATTATTTTAATTACGTTGAGCGAATTATACGATCTTATATTTCCTTGAAATAGCTCCGTCGTAGCTTTCAATCCGCGTTTAACAAACTAATTTCACGAATCTACTTCAATTGCGTTTAGTTTTACGTTTGAATTTATACTTGTTTTTATTTTTATCGCCTATGTTGTTTATTTGTTAGTATTCCGATCTAAATATCACACCACTCGTATGATGCGAAATCTGTTGTCGTATTTATATTATTTATACGAGTGTTCAGTAGCGATGACCTTGTAAAATAACCTAATATGCATGCATACACACACACACACACACAGATATATATATAGAAACTTTATTGGAGTGTCAATTCAACCCCTGTGGCGTGTGTGTACCTTCTATCGTGACTGTCTTATTTACTCTATCTGCCCCCTTTGTGAAATCACGCGACATTCCAATGTAAACGAATTTGTAAGCAACTATTAATTTTTTTACTGCTACAATCGCTAGTTAGAATATTTCTAAATTAAAATATTCAATAATTTCTCAAAATGTAACAGTTTCACCGTAATACTCAAAAATATTTTGTGAGAACGAAAAACAGAAATGGGTGAGGTATAAGGATTTATTAGATACAGGGTGAATAGTATAGCAGTATTGTTTTTCTAAACTTGAAACCAATGTAAAATGTCTAGTGCCTATCGTAATATTGATAATAATGATAATATTGCAAAAATTATATAATGTCTATAAAATGCTAATAAAAATACTTAGTCTCTGTTTTGAGTCGCTAAAATTAAATAAATTAAGAATTAGAATTAATTAAATTGTACAATAATATTTATAAAATCAAAACCAAATATTGTTAAAGTAATAATAATTTATTGAAATATCCGATTTCGTAAAAATGTAATGCTTTTAAAATTTTTTTTACAACTTAAGTTTAATTTTTATTTTTGTTTAGCTTACTTATTTTTGTTAAGACATAGTTCTACAATTTCTTATATCCAATTGACAATCTTTTAGAATTCAAATTGAAAGTTGTGTATATGTTTTACTACAAAAAAGTTGTACATTTTTTACGAGTATTATCATTATTGAATATTGAAATAAACATTAAAAAAAAATGTTGGAATGATGTTAAAAATTTTTTTTATTAAAAGATTTATGAGAAACTTTGTATTAAATTTATAAAACTTTGTCAAACCAAAATATTTTTATCAACATTTTACTTTAATAAAAAAAAAAATGAAATTTTTAATATCAATGAATATTTAATAAAAAAATATTTTGAAAATTCTACCATTTATAACGAAATTCTTTTCTATGGTAAATGTTTGGGAATGTGGGAATAAATTAAAGTGCAAATAATATAAGTTAGCAATTTAATTTTTATAAATATATCTATTGTGTCTGTATATATTATTTGTGTGACTAAATATATGGTTAATAATTTTTTTTTTTCACAGAATTCGATAATTTAGGTAACGCTGAACTATCTACATGTTTTTTTTTTAACTAATGATTCACTAGTAATTTCGATAGTTAAACAAATTGCTTATGCATATTTGTTTGATATTAAATAGCTATTAAACGCAAATTAATACTCTGAATTAAAAGAATTCAATCCACCTAATTTAAATTTATCCATAATTTATATTTCAATATTTAAGATTTTTTTAACTTATATAAATGTACCTTTTTAAATGAGATACATAATTATATGTATTATACATAATATTTATTTATATTTAATATTATATATATATATATATATATATATATATATATATATATTTATTTATGTCATAAACTATCGCCATATAAATTTCCCTGCGTATAAAAATACAAAGCGAATTATAATTATTAAATATAAAAGTAATTCTTTTATACATTACTAAAACATTTATTATTTTTAAAATACCTAGTTAAAAATAATACCTGTTCTTTATTGATTTGTGAATATCCCATTTTGTTTATAATTTGAATGCATTAATAATTATTGACTATTTCTGAGTATTTAGTGTTTATTGTTGAGGTAGACACGTGTCAATGTTGTGTAAATTTATATTCTATTAGAATGTAGAACTTGCACTGTCATTATTCATAATGTCCTTGCTATTTTATTTTATCGTTTTTATAGATTATTATGTGCTTCTTGCTTCTTAGTTACATGTTAAACCTGGGATGTTAACAAAACACTTTAAGTTAATTATATTAATCTTGGTGTATATTTAAATCAACCTAGGTATCTGACACATAAATAATGTGTAATTACGTGTAATGTGTAATTTATATTATGCTGTTTTATTACATATTTTTATTTGAAAAATGCTTGAAAAAATGTTACAGTTTTATTTTTCTAAATATACTAGTTATTTGTGAATGTAATTTTTAAATAAATCCAAATTAATAAAATGTATTTAAATGTATTTACCTGTGTTGTTTATATCAGAGTTTTCAATTAAAACAATTAGCATATTGAAATTAGTATAATTTTTGATGAAATATAATTAATTTATTAAATTTATCAAAAAATCTAAAATTAAAAAAATATAGTTATATTCTAATAATGAAGAAACAACAAGAATATTTTAAATAATTTATAATAAAAATAGTACGTGGATTATCAGTGAATAACTATTTACAATTTGAAAGAACTATTTTTTTTTTTTTAAGAGTGTATATAGAATTCTATAGTAAATTAACTAATATTCTGGATTTATTTATAATTTTATACATTAATAAATTATGATAAATTTATTAAAAATTATTTATTGTTATTTAAATTATTTATTTATTGTTTTATTTTTAATCATGCTTATGTGTTAATAAGATTTGGAAACAATTGGAAAAGCTACAAAATATATTAAATACTAGAGTTTGAATATAGTGAATGTACGGGTAATGATTATGTGTATATATATATATATATATTTTTGTGTGTGTACTAATATAATAATTCTATTTTTTTTTTTTTTTATATTATGTGTTATTCTTCCATTTAATTTTAATTTAATCGAATAATTGTAACATATACTTTTTATAATAATTATTGTTGAGTTAAATAAGTTTCTATTAATAGTTTATAAAAAAATAAAAATAATTGTATTAAGTATCCTTTAAAGTTACAGATTTGTTGATACTAATTTTTAAAATTTAATAAAATAATACCATTTTGTATTACTCTAATACTTATTACTCTAATACTCCTATAATAATAATATTATATCGTTTATGGCTGAATTATACTATCATATTAATTTGTTTTCATAAAATATTTCCAGTTGCCTATACTATTTTTGTTTTGCGATGTACAAAATATTAAATGTATGTATCTTGGACTTAGGCGAATTGTATTTGAGATTGTATTCATTTAGCACGTGTGCTTTATTATATTATATTTAATTAAATTGTGTTTAAAATAGTTTTATTTTTCACTAACTGGCGAACTCTTTATATTTCACTATTCGGATAAGAAATAAGAAATTTACTAAGTTATTGAGTACAGTGTAAATAATATTCCATATTTTATTGTAATTATAATCTCCGTATAATTAATTTAGTACAATACAATTTTTGCAGATTACAAACGTAATTATTCAAGATTTTGGTGTAATAATTTGACGTGGAATTGATTTAACATATTTATTTATTTATTTATTGAAATTAACAGACACCCGTCTATCATGTTATTCATTATTTTTTTCTTGAATAATATGATATCAAAAAATAAACTAAAACTTATTTCTTTGTTCACTAGGTATTTTGATAGTTATTTTAAAAACATCGTGTGTTGTATACTCTATTAATCTTTTAATTATATTTATGTTGACTTATATATAAGAAATTAATTTCATTTAGTATCATACTATAGTATAATCTTCTATGACATTATACATTATCATTAAATTATAATTTCAGTGGCTTCCAATTAGTTATTCATGATATTAAAAATATTAATTCCCAAAAACGATAATCGTTATTTTTTACGTAAAAGTCGTTTTTATCGCAGAATTGAAGTTACTACTTGTTTTATATATATTTAAAATTGTTTTCTATTATTGTAGTACAATTTTAAATATAGTTTAATTATTTTATAGTGGGGTATATTCGGGAGTATATTCAAGTTGGTATAATAAAAAAAAAAATATATATATATATTTTTGGTTTTCTGCATGAACAGGTGTTCAAGAAGTTCAATGTAGATATTAAGCTGCAACCGTAATTGTGAGTTGCACGACAAGTGGTAGATTCACGAACTGGTTCAAAAATAAATTAAACCGGTTCAGGGTATACGTGTACTTTTTTATGGCAACGTGTTCGATTTTCTTGAATCATTGGTAGTATGCCTTGAAATCTACCATAGACAATTATTTTTTTATTTACAAAACTATGCATTAGTATAAAACATAAATCTTTCATTAAAGTGGTTTACTGGTTATTTCTGTGTGGGTGACATATATTTATGTTTATTTAATGGATTTGTGTAAATAACATTTATTAACACTTATAATGCGTGCCTTTAAATTAGATGATCATACTCAAATGTCATATTGTCAAATAATTTAATATTATAATCAAATTAAAATATATATATCAACCACTTATCTAAAATAAACGTTAAAAATGCCTATTTTATAATTTATATAATTAATTTAGTTCTAATTTAAAGTAAAAATTGAATAGTCTTTAAAAAAAACACTTGGGCTTTAGAAAGTTATGTTGGTTAAACCTTCATCGTTGGTTAATAATGTGACAGGGCAACGAACTTTGTTAGATGTATAGTCTACCAGAGAGTCCATGGTAGTGTTGCTCGTTACTTGAACATTATTCTTAAAAAATTTTCGGCGCCGCCTTGTATGGTTTATAAATGTAAATTATATGTGATCCCGAGACAATGAATATATGACGAACACGATTTCAATGAAATTCTACCGTTGTCGAGTGTATAGAGTAGGTCACCAACATCATGGCCGTTGGACGACAATAAATTGACGTTCGGCTTTCTCATCATTCTCTAGATAAATACTTGGGTAATGTATTTTGTGAACATTTTTCAATGTTTTTGTTTTTTTGTTTTGATTCGGGGATGATAATTTCAAAGAACTACACCTTGTGGATTCTTAAATGTATGTGATTATTTATTTATTTTGGTTAATTTATGTAATCTAATTCTATTGACGATTTATTGTATTCATGTTTCTACAAAAAAAAAAAAAAATAACAAAATAGCACTGATCGGGAATGTGAAGTTTTTTTGTTTACATTACACAAACGATTATTGATTATTTTAATTTCCAATGGAATATCGTATGTGCCCTCATAATTTTACTAGAAATTTAAAAATAATAAACATCAATAATGTAAGTTATTATTAATAGTAAAATAAGTCAATTTACAAACTTGTAACAATTATAAGTTCGATAGAAGTATTATAGTACACGATTCTGTTCACATACATTATTTACATAAGAATTACTACGTTTTAATGAAAGTTTCGTCGTCGCCTGTGTGTATGTTATTTACGTCAGTGACACTACTTGTAAAGTTTTAGTTTTGCTTGTTTACTAATATATCTTATTTTTAAAAAAAAGACACTCTATCTAACGTATTTTTTTGATTATTAATATTATAAATACACGTATATAACTATAAATAAACTATAAATACAGCGTAATATTCTCAACCATGAAATGATAATGATGCTCTAGCATCGATAAATGGTGAAAATTGCAGTATTCATGGCGATTGCATGACGAAACGTGAGAAGGGTAGCAAATTGCAAAGCACGTAATAATATAAGATAGGATACTTGTCATTTACAGTGAATATTTAATAAAATAATAGTAGTATTAATCATTTAATTTACAATTTTGACCGTTGTTTTTACAGTTTTACTAATTTCAGTAGTTTAACATTTCTTGATCATACGATTGCATTATAATTATCAAGAATTACGACCATTACAGTATACCTATTTGTACCTTGTTTTGGCAAATATCTAGAATAACATACAACTGATACCGTCGTGTTTACAGACATCACTCATTAATTGTGGCTCTTGAATGTTATAATAATCTTATAATTTATTCTTGTCATGTCATAGGTTCTTAAAATGTATAAATTTTTAACTTTTTATCGAATCAAGGTCTATAGCTTTAATTGCACGTCGTAAATTTAAAAATAAAATGAGTATTGAACTGTCGATTCTTTTACATTAGATACATTAGATAGATTTGTAATTGTAGTGGGTTGATTATGAAGTTGGTACACCAGCCACGCTGTTATATTAAAAACATACTCGTATACATTGATCATGATTCAACAGAAATAATTGGTGTTATCTCAATTAAAAATGTATTGTTTTCCTGTGCGGTGGCGTTTGTGAAGTTTTCTCGTACCGATTTTGTATAATCAACATTAACCATTGAACTCTATCTCAAACATTTATTTTCTATAATATATTATTGTCAACATTGCCGTGTCACCACACGCTAGGAAAAAATTAATTTCTCGAAGGCAACGAGTTAATGACGGGTTATTATTTCTTATTTGACAAGAATGATGGGACAGGGAAATTGGAATTCGACCAGATGGCTGTGTTAAAAATTACAAAAAGTCGTACTTAATATATCGCGTGTGACTGCATGCCAAAAAAAAAAAAAAAAAAAAAAGGTAAAAATTCACTAACAAATATTGCATTTTGGCTCCGGGTTCTTAAGAACCAAAGGGGAGGGAGATAATAGAATTATAATGAATTGACCATCATCGTCGGGAATGGGGCAAGCGCGCTCGCGGGACAAATTGTCGTAATATCAGTAGCAGGTGTGGTCGCAGTCAGTCATTACCGAAAAACCTACCGGACGTCGTCGTTCGAATATAGTATACCTAATACATAATATATACGAAGCGTCGAATAATACAATCCGAAAGCAGTATACTAGTTTACGAACGATATGCGCACGTGTGTGTACTCGACAAATAATATATATTCCGCTCACCGTTATGTAACAATATCAGGATGTGATGATTGCGCGCGCATAGGTAGGTTTAAATGTGCGCACGACGGCGTGCCAGTGGTATAAGAGACGAGTCTTCGTCGTCGTCGTTGTGCACACCACTATGTCGCACAAATCCCCTTTATTTATAATAATAATAATAATAATAATATATTCCTAGGTAACATGTACTTTCTCTTCGGTTGCCGCACATACACGTACGTACACATACACGCAACTCTCAACGTACATTCACACTTAAACAGCAAAAACAACGCGCGACGTTACGCTATTTTTGCGGCTTGGTTGTGCGTGCGGTGCCCTTTTTTCGTCTACCTATGCGGCGCCTTTTTTTCTTTAAACATAATGTGTAACTCCTGCGCACTATACGCGCACGTAATCGATACAGTAACACGTACACGCCATACGATCGTAGCTTTACCGGCGGTCCTACGCGTGCTTGTTTTGCTTTGATCCTCGTGGAACACGATATCGAAAACATACCCCCCCCACCTCCCCCAAAAAAAGACCAACGAGCGTGGATCGTACCCATCATCGCCTTGCACGGATGGATGACGGTATAGTAATGACGATAGTAGTTGTGACTTGCCCGGAATTTCATCGTACTCGGTAGTAATAACTGATAATGCGTCACTGGTTTTTGGCATGTGCGCTCGCGTACATGGCAGTACGATTTGCGTTATTAAAAATATCGCGACGAATTGGCACGGACAACGTGAGCATGCCCGGGACACACCTGGTATTGAATTATATATACGTGTGTGTTTATTAAACGTATTAGACGCGTTTCATGTGTATATTATAATTAAGTATGTATATTTTGAGAATTGCGGTAAACACATTGGTATAATGTGGGTCATTGTACATGTAACAGTAAAAAACCGAAAACGGTGTTACGCGCTCGCACGAGAATCGGGAGCATATCAACGTTGCGGCTGCTGGCTAACGGGATGAGAAAATGCTGCTCGGATAAACGCTGCCATCAACAATGAATCGGGCACAGCAGCACCACTCTTATTATTATTACTTTAGATTTTTATCGGCGGCGCACGATGCAGTCGTATTCACCGTGTGGGCGGCTGGTATTGCAGCGAGGCTTATACTTTCTTCTCCGCCGTGTCATCTCATTCCTCGACTTCACGGGTCGGGTTGGTTGATCCGTGTTCCCCATAGTAGCTGGGATTTCATCACGCGTGTCTAATCGAAAATAGACCCAACATTTTTGGTAAAAAAAAAAAAAAACCATAATTTCATTAACGTCACCATGGCTTTTAATGGTGAAATGTCTACGACCAGAACAAATATAAAAGCAATCGAGCTAACAGCAGGCGCGCGTTTGTTGCAATAATTTTTTTATCGTTTCGCCGCCGGTCGTTGAGCATCGTGCATTTTTATGTTTATATATTACAAGCCGTCGTACTCGTTCTAAATTAATAATTGTTGTGGGTGAATAACCCAGCAAGAACGTTGTTGAAGGTGTCGGCAGTAGCCAGTAGCAGCAGCAGCGTTCATAATATAGCAGCAGCGAGTGGCTGTGGCGGTGGCGCGTGGGGTTTAGCGTAGTAGTAGGATCGACCGTCACGGATCAAAATACCGAAATGGCAACGCCGCACTACTGCTGCCGCCGCTGTCGGTTCTCTCTTTTTTTCCCCTCGTCCGCACCGCTGGAGCGTACACACAACACCGCAACATCGCTCTGCGCGTACACACAATACTTACATGCCGTCGGCGAGCAGCAGCAGCAATAGTAGTAATAGTTCATCTCGTCTCTCTCGCTCCTTACATTTTTTTCTTTTACCCAGCCGTCGTCTCTCTTTTGTGTTTCTTCTTCTTATTTTACCCCGACCATTCTTACGTCGTACACTACTATTAACACGTCGCGCGCGCGTTTGTTGAAACGACACGACTCTTGGCGCGCACATATACTATTCACATAGCATTTTTTTTTCTCCGTTACAAAATAAGATAAAACATTTTCCCGCCCGAGTTCACGTCTTGTACCAATTGCGTACGCGTGTCGGTGACCGAGAAAACTTATAAGCTAGGCTCAGAAAATATAAATAATGCAAATATGTGTCACACACTTATGTGTAAAATATATGTGATAACGTGTGTGTAAATGTATGTGTGTGCTCGGGTGAAATTTCGCAACATCTCTTCCCCAAGCCCAACATACATGTATACGTGCGCTAGAACTAACAGACTATTGAAACAGCGTGTTCGATACGTCGACATTGGCAAGAAAGTCGACGCGATAAAAATAACATGTGCGTGAGACGATGTCGTGATAAATATTGTGTATATTTATAAAAATATATTTATTATTAAATAGGACCGCACAAGAGCACATTTTTTCTAAAAGAATTACAGAAAAAAGGCGTGGTCTTTTTTATTAGCTAATGATGTGCGTGTTGCTATTACTAAGGGATAATATTATGTCTGTGGTGAGACGACGCGGGATCCATCGGGCGTGAAGAAAAAATCCCACCAAATCCCGTCAAACCGGTTGTGTTGTGTGTACTCGTCGTTTTCAAAAATCGAATTTATCGTGTTCATATATACGCTTTTTAAAAATCCAACAATAAATTCATTTTGAAAAGTAATGTTAAATTCCACGTTTTTTTTTTTTTTTACTGGGCTATGACGTCGTAGAAAATGCTTCGTAGTCATCGAAACCGATTTTTTTCTTTTCTTTGTAAACAAAACTCGAATGCATATTATTATTATTATTGTTATGAATGAGAAATAATACCGCGTAGTGTGTGTGCCTAAAGCTGGGTACACACGTTCAGTCTTCAGTTCAAACTTAACTTAAAATAAGTGTGTTCAGGTAAGTCGGAGCTCGTGATTCAGTACACACGATTCGTATCGTTGATCAGTTAAGTGTGGCGACTTCATGATGTCTGACGATTATTATGCACGTCGCCAATTCAAAAAATCAAGAACAACCAGTTCAGTTCATGCCGCCCCCAGAACTGAACGAGCCTTCAGTTTTTGCATACATACGTTAGAACTTGCCTGAACGGCCAGGCCTGTTCAGTCAAGTTTTAAACAAAAACTGAACGTGTGTACGCAGCTTAAGTAAATATAATATTGTCAGTTCGATAGTAAATAGAGAATTGAGAATAGAGAATTGGTTGGATGGTAGGTAATGTGTTGTAAAACCCTAAGAAAATATTAACATAAAAAAAATAGTACCAACCAAGAATAATAAAAAAAATTAATATTAAACTTTTGGGCAAGTATGCTATGTGTTGACGACTTCTAAGGGTAGTAGTAGTGGTGGTGGTGGCGTCGTCGTCGTTAGTGTTGTTGTTGGTCCGTCCGCTCGGGACGACGACATTATGTGTGTGTGTGTGTGTGTGTGTGTGTGTATTGATGTGAAAGCCGCCAGGCCGAACACATAGTTTTATTATGTGTGTGGTGTGTGTGTGCACCGTTAGGCAACGTGGCGTGCGGGGCCAGCCTGGACACACACATACATGCGCACACACGCACATGCACACGCACACTCACTCACACACACACAGACGTGCTTGAATCGTTAGGTCGGTGGGCGAACTCCGTTGCCGGGCCGCCACAGCGTTTGAGGTGATGGTGAGCAGGGAGAGGGGTCCCGGCTGCCTGTGATGCTCGGGAATCGAACCGCCGACCGAGCCGAACGACCGCATCGAGTTTTCTTTTTCTCGATGGTTTTGTTATGTTATCGGTTTTTTTCTCTATTTTTTTTTCTCACAACGTTGTGATCTTCGTCGACGTTTTAAATGTACTTTATGGCCGAACTCCTCTGTTGCTCGACTGCATTTTCCCGAAACGCCAGCACCATCGGTAGCACTCATTTACTGTTTACTATTACATATTTACAATCCTCTGCGCGATGTGAAAAAAATATAACATTACGATATTTTAAAAATACCCACTAACACCGAAATAAACCAAAAATCGTTTTAAAATATCTAATAGTTTCCCGACCGAGGTTTCTTGTCCAATGATTTTTGGTATATATAATTTGTGTCCAATAATATAATAAAATGAAAAAATATTATTTTAATTATTTTTTCCTGTGTTGTAACGTTTTTGTAGATCATACTTCCTGTATGTCTTATTTTCTTTATTACTCATTCCTATAATAGTTAAGTTCTTCAATGCGTGTATCATTTGATTATATATATATATATATATATATATATATATATATATATATATATATATATATAAATGTAAACGATCAGTTACATTTTTACTTATTAATTTGCAGCCGACGGAAACACCGATAAGTAGATAAATAATTAAATATATATATATATATATAAATATGTATAAATTGTATTATATTTATACGTGTGATCTTCTACCTTACAATTGTTTGGACATTTGATTAATATAATAATAATACAAAACCTAGAGATAGTAATTTGCTGTTATTATAGTGTAATTCAACATACGTGTTGTTTGTGACGCTAACGGATAACATCGTAAAACCGGAATCACCTATTCCCTTATAATGGTAATAATTATTGTTATTATGTTAATTTATTAAGGCGTGACTGGATGGTAGATTGTCTTTACATGACAACTAATGTCATGTTTCCAGACAGTCTTGTATTTCCCTCCCCCGAAAGTCCTCTGGGGAAATAATTTTAATTTTTTTTAATAAAAACAAGAGATGTATAACACCGAAATACTTGGATTACTCTAATATAGGAAAACATTAATTATCGCTGTACCAATACTTAATATGAAAAACGTGAAAATTATAAAAAGCCTTAGTGAAATTGTATTTAAAGGATAGCTTGTAAATATTATTTATATTGAACATTTTCCTTTATAAATTCCCGTTTTATTAATATTGTCTATGACTGTAATAATATTACATGTTACCCATAATGTACGTGTAGCAAAATTAAATTGTATAAATTGTTGGTAATTTGGTTGTTTAACATTTTGTCTTGGATTACTAATGGATTATAACTTATAATTATATAAATTTAAATTCATTCGAGTTGAATTTATATAATTTTCAAATATTAGAATAAAATTATCTTAATGGATAATTAAGACCTGATTTTCTTATGTTTCTCAACAAAATTATTTATTATCAATATCTAATCCAATTAATGAATAAGAAAATAATGTTTTGGTTATTAACAATAATATACTTATGAGGTATATTTAAAATTATATTTTATTTGTATATTATTATTGATAAAAAATTTTAAATTCCGTCTTGTCTACTATATATATTTAAATTTATTATCAATCAATAAAAACAACTTGATAATGATAAAAAAAGAAACTATATGTAAGGAAGAATACTTACAAGATATATAAGTTGAATATTAATTGCATCCATACATTGAATTTAAAAAATTATTTTATTAAGTTAAATGTATTATTTTAAATAATTATAACGACAACTATACTTAAAGCCTGGTAGTATATTATTTATAATCTATAAATGACCAGTATCAGGTACTAAGTACTTACCAAATATTTGTGTGTACAAACCATAGACATGTTATTAATTATACATATTATCTATGATGCAAATGAGTTTTCGTTGTTGAGGTTTTTTGTTTAAAGTAGCTAAAATATATGTGTAAATTAATTTGTGTTTTTTTTGTGCAACCAAGTTGTAGCCAATATTTAAAGGTTCATGTTTTTTTTACTACAACATTTTTGCACAAATTAACAAACACAATTTATAATTAATAATGTACTTATATATATATTTATAAATTATATATTTTTAAGCGTTTATTAAATATTAATAAAAATGTATAGGCATAAATTAATTTTATAATAGTTGTTGATTAAGCAAATAATTAACCTAAAATAATATTCGAAATTGAACACAAAGTTCCAATGTTTTAAAAACTTTTGTTGCTAAATTGATGATTCTAAAAGAATAATTGTAATTTATGCTATTAATTAAATGTTTTTATATAACAACTTGATTTTATAAATTCTTGGTAAAATAATTATTAAAAACGCAATTTGTTGAATAAAAATATATTTTAGGATGTTTGTAAAAAAGTACAAAATTACTTATTTATATTATACTGTGTTTATGTTTTTTACCCTTGCATATTTAATTCTTTAGTTAAAACTCGCAATAATATTTTGTTTTTATGAAGACATGTTATAATAGTATAATTTAGTTGTAATAGAAAATAATATACCGAAAAAAATTATTTGTAAGATACAAAAAACGAGTATGTTGGTACTTGTATTACTTCTTTCAATTAGCAAGGGATATCTATTATCATTACAAATTTGAACAGAGTGAGCCAACAGTTAAATCATCGAATTCGTTCGACTATTCTCAATGAATCATAATTTTTTATAGAAAAATAATATTGTTATTTTTCTAAAATATTATAATTATGAATTTTTTGTATAGATAAATATTGATTTTTAAATATTAAATTGTATGTAAAAATAAAAACAATAATTAATATTATTATTCATTATAAACTGTACATATATATATATATTAAAGTATCATTGTAACATGATATAAAGAATAATCACTTATTTTATCTAAAAATATTTTCGGTAAAAATCTCCATTATCATTGATTAAAATGGCAATTTGAATAAATATTAAATCTGTGAGATAATCTTAATCATCCAATAAGAGTAGTCGGTCAAATGTTACGAAATATAATTGATATATTTTCTTGGAATTTAAATATTACTTATAAGTTAAAGCTAATAGTTATTTATAAGACGTTTTCTTATATATTTACCTATTACACATTACAAGGAAATAAGTTAAAATTAAAATTAAACATCGTTTTTCTTTCTGTTCCAATTTAATTCGTATTTGTTTTTTGACCTAAAAATTGTCTTTGTTTCTATAATATATTTATTATACTATTTAATGTTATTGAATAAAGTTCTATAATTATTTTATTCTAAACAAATTATTAATGTATTATAAAAATATATGTTTTGTAAATTTCTATAGCATATAGAAAACGAAATAGAAATTTCACCGGGTACATTTTCATATAGCCTACCAGAAAACAACTCAATTTTATTTCAAGATAATCATTGAAAAAATATATTAAATTGTATAGGTAATATTAACTCAAATTCTAAAATACAGAATTATTTGATTAAAATTTTCTGAGTTTCATTTATTTGTTTTTCAAATTATATTGATTTCATTTTACTCTCATTGCGAAAGCGAAAAATTCTTCAACCAACCAACTATAATGAATGTACTCATAAAGCTTTTTGTTAAACTTATGTATGAGCTAATTGCGAATGAATAAGTCAAAGTGGCGGACTTTTTTTTATTACTATATAGTTATTCCCTTGTTTTTCTTTAAAAATTATAATAATTAATAATATACATTTAAACTGAATTGTTAAATTGTTAAGTTCTAAGATTATCTTTCAATTATTTATAAAAATAGAATGAAAGGTGATTTCAGAGGTTTTTATTCGTAAGTTCAAAGCTGTATAGAGGCCAAATACCGTCTGCAATAATAACAGTCATTGTACTATTTATAATTTAACATATTATAATTTAAGCAAGAAGGGTTTGATAAATAGCTTCTCACTGTTACATTTACCTCGTGTCCAGCGTTATTTCGAGATAAACTACCAATTTTTATTTTTATTTACTTTATAGTTGCTCTTATCGCTGTTGTAGTATTTTTATCTGTAGGTCAAGAATTAAGTTGACATATATATTTGGTTGAATGAATTATCTACGACAAATATTTTGAATTTCACTCATTATTTATTTATTTTTAATTTTTTTTTCTCGATTAAAGTGGTTTATTCAAAAACTTATTATTACAACACAAACATTAGTTTGTTAAGATTTATAACAAAATTTATTTTGGTTTATAATGATGTAATATTCTTTGTAATTTGTATTGAATTTTAATTTCCAAGAGAAATAAGTAATAACTGATGAGAAGTAAAATGAATACGTATAAATATAAAATAAAGAATAATGATTAAATATTTAAGTTTGGTATTTTGAGAACTAATATGTTTTGTATACCAAAATATTTATTTCGTGGAAATAACAATTTATCTTCCCACTAGTTTCATTTATTGAATAAATAAACGAGAATAGTATGTAAAATAATTGTAAAACTCAACTTTTTGTTGTTAACTGAACACGTTTTTTCTTCAGCGTTTTAGGGTCGCATAAAAACACTACACTAAAAACTATAATAAAAGTAATTCTGGCATGGAGCTATTCCCAACCCTCTCTATCTGTCGCAGATGTGTACAAAATTTCAACGAAATTGCTTAGGTGTATTCTTATAAAAATAACTATTCATAAGTTGAGTTGGAAAAGTTTGTCGATCGTACTTTTTTGTTCTATGTTAATAGCTGGTAAAAATATTTCTCTTAATAATAGATAAAAATGGACAAGTTTTATAAGAGTATTTTTTGTATTACTTTGCAAAATGTGTAGGCAATCTTGTTAAAATATTGTAATTATATTTATATGATATGATATGTATTTACTATTTTTTAAAATTAGTAATACATTATATACTATGCTGATAGCTTTTTATAAGTTTTAGGTCATTAAAGAAATGACAAACACCTACTCGGAAACTCACCATTTCATTTTACCGATTTATAAATATTAAAATGTTGTTTTACAAGGTTTTGTTGTAAATTGTATGTAGTCGAATTAAAACCTGCACAATAGTTTACATGACTGTTTGGTGTAAGTACTGTAGTCATTATACTTGCAATACTATTTCTATTTTTCTTTGAATATGAGTTCAACTTTACGCGTAATTATCCGAGGACCAAGGTTTTTCGCATTTTAATTACTATATTTTCATAATGCTTATTGCAGTAGTATCGCGACGAAAAATGTTTCGCAAGTTTTTTCCCCAATATGTACTTATGCAAACGCAATCAAATCATGAACATGGAAAATATCTAATTGTAATAATAATATTTTATCTATTGCGAAAGCATGCACTGGTTTTCGCGTACTAAACTGTAAGTTCGGCCGCAAGAAATGCTGTGTATGCATCATTATAATAAAATCAATGCGAAATAATGGTATTATTTGAAGTTCTACTTTTCAATCACCGTTATTACGCTTAAGGATAAAAAATATTTTGTTAGCTATAGAGATCGTTTAGTACAACAAACGAATTTGTATCCTTAATTTTTTGTTTATCTGTTGAAAAAAGTAAATTTTAGATGAGTACTTAAGATATTAAATGAAACTCAATGTTTACTACATTACTATCGGTATTTTATTTGAGCTATGTCGTACGCGGTTTGGAAGACATTATATTATTGTTATTGTGTTATTATTATAGACACACCGAGAGCGAACACCACCACTTAGTTAAAAACAAATTAATAAATTAAAGTTGTACATTGCAAATTTATTGTCGACGACGCGCGACATAGTATGTAAAAAAAAATGCGTGCTATGCTTTTGTGCATATCCGTCGCCAGTGCGTTTCATGTAAGTACAAAACTCGCCGTCGCATTGATTGATGACTGATACTACTCGAGCAACGGAAACGTGGTTTCGTAGAATTAATTAAAATTATGTGTTTGTAACAGTTGTTTTTTTATTTGCGCGTGTTCTTGGACATCGGTCAACCAATGATCTGCATACGATCTGTAAAAAAATATATCTCTCTCGGTAAACGAATGCCTTATAGGCATTAGTAAATTTTATAGTTCATTGTCTTCTACCGCAATGCGTTTTTAAATAGTAATTTCTTAATATATATTTAAAGAGTTATTCCTCTCAAAAGAAAACAATGAATTTAATTTTATTGCATAAATTTTTTTTTGTTTCATTGATATGTTTTGGCAGATGAATTTTATTTATTTGTGAGAATGTTTTTTACATTTCGAACAGGACTAGGAAAATCGTAGAATCCCCGACTGGGACTTCTATAGCAATGGGAATCTCCATACTGCTCGTAACTCTAATCTCTACTAGACATTTGTCACCATCAATTTGTCTTATCGTCATTACTATCATAGTATTTTTATTTTTATTTATTTTTTTTTTTTTTTTTCTAAATAATGACTAAATTCGACGTGTGTATGCTTACCACAGGTATGGACGCGTGCAGAGCGTTAAAATATTGGCGAGATCGAAAGAACGAGGTGGCGCTGGGTGGCACTGGCGTGTGCGCCACCGTTTCGTTCATGGACATCAAGTCCGCCTCGAAAGCGCAACAACGTGGACCAAAAGATGGATGATCAGTCCCTCAGCACCGAGTACCACGAGCCCGCGGCCATACCGTCGGCAAGTCCGACCTTACCGCCGCACCTGTATCCGGCCACCGCCAGGCCGTACATCCACGGGTAAGTACGACTTGAGTAATGCAAAATCCGCGGTTATTCTAGATAACAACCCCGGTTAGTCATGATTGTTTCTTACTCGTCCCGATCATCTGTTGATACCCGCACCACTGGCACCATCGCCGCTCACTTAATAACGAAAAATGGAGTCTCGTGCGAATATAAGATTATACATATTATTAAACGCAGTTTTATCAATAACCGTATACATATTGTCTTATATGAGGAATAAATATATTATTAAATTTAAAATGTAATAATAGTCATAAGTCAATAGATACTACTTAACTTGAGCTGTAATGCATCGCGTCGTTAATATTTTATTTTAATGTAGATTTTCGATTTAATTTTTAATTTTTTCTAATTATTAAATTCTCGCCCTCGCGTTTTCATTGTATTTTGGCTAATGTTAACCTCACTCTCGGTAATGACATGTTATTAATTATAAAAATTTCAAGGTATATTTACAAATTTACCGTTGCCGTGGCATGTTTATTTTTAATGCGAGTTATTGTTATTTATTAAAATCAACTCGTATCGTCGTTGAATGCTTGTTACCTCTGCTATCGTGTATTTAACTGCAGAATAGCGTGAGTTAAAGGGTTAAATTAACATGTATGATTTTATACGTAGAGATACTAAAGTACGTAAACATGTCAAAAGTACAAGTATAATAAGAGCCATGATGGTTCTTTTAAGATATTGAATAAAAAGTTCTTAATTAAGAGGAAAACATTGTTTAGCGTAAAATAACTAACTTTGAAGGCAGAAAGGAAAAAATTAAAATTAATTATCGCTAATAAATCATTTGTTACTGGTCATAATTAGTATAATCATTATGAAGTGTTCAATCAAATGTTAAACATTGTGCAGAATAAATGAAAAATTTGTAACAATTATCAATGCTTCCTATTAAAAATATATTCCTATTTTACAACTGGTCTGTCAATTTTCTTGTTTTAATTTTTATTTGGTTCGATAACACTTAAAATATTTAATAGATTTTTTTTTAAAACTAAAAATAAAGTGCTGTAATTTTTTATAAATAAAAAATCTAAATAACAAAAAAAAAAAATCTGAACGTATTCAATGATTTATTATTTATTAGTGTTAAAGTTTTTTTTTTAACTTTTGCCAACTTTTTCCCGATTATTTTTTTTTTTGCCAAATATGTATGCCATTTGCTAAGTTACTACTTTCATAAAATGTGGCGAATATACATGAATACCAAAATACAAAATTACATTTCATAACTGATGTTTATAGTATTACATTTGACGAAATTTGTTTTTCCATTCTCTTCTTCTTTTGTTTAAAAGATGCTTGATAAGCCCATAACGAAACTGAATTCAGTAATTATTATATTGAAGTATACACTCCTAAGTAAAAGGTCATCTTCATTTGTTTACCTCACAAACAGCTGTTGAATATAAGATATATAATATCAACAATTAATAAATACAACTAAAATACAGTCTAATCATAATAGATATACTATATATATATGCTTAAAAGTGGCTTTATGGAGAGATTCAGAAATTGTAATGATTAAAGACATATACAATAACTTAAAAAATATACAGTGAGCGATTTTCATCTCTATTTTTTTTTTTTTTTACTTATGAATAAATAAATAATAATAAGTTATTGTATTTTTAAATAATTTTAGATTTAAAAATAACCAAAGTAGTTTTTAGTTTTTCAATGATTTTTTTGCAATACAAATAGTCTAAACAATTATTTTGTATCTAGTATTATATTAATGCTGATAAAAATCGACTTGTGTGTGCCAAGGTTAGAAATCAGTGCTAAACATTTAACCATTTACAGTTTTGTATCCATAGCGTTACTATATTTTCTTTCGTTAATTTTGATTTGTTTTTATGCAAGAAAACATAGGGGCAGATTTTTGAATAAATTAAATTTATAATAATTCAGTATAATAAATAGTAATCAACTATAGTAATAATAATGCGTGATTCTATTGTTTTATTGCATGGACACTGTGAATAGTCAGGATCTAACTATATACCCCTCTTGTAGTCGCAACTCACGGAGTAGTTGAATCGTCATTAAATCTATTTAAATCTTTCTGAAACATTTCGTGTTCTGTATATATATATTATATATCATTTAATATCATATTAATGTAATTATAAGAAATCTAAATATCATTAATTAATATTTTTTTAATACTGTCTATTTAACTAATTTACTGTAGTAATGATTTTATAGGCCATGGTTGCATATCTACGCACTCATATAATACATACATACGAGTAATTCTATTGCTATGGAATTACAGAAAGTAAAATAATAATATATTCTTTCATTTCCGTACGAACTTTTAATTAAAACCTTAATAATAAATATATCAAAATCTATAACTACTTTACATTGCTTACTATACCTTCGATAGAAAATCAAATATTAAGCATTGTACCTCGTAATTTCGATAATTTTAAAAATATGAAAAATATTCTGTACCTAATGTTCTAACCTAACCTATTCAAAGTTTATTGTTAAATTGAGTATACTCAAAAAGTATACAGATATACAGAGTATACACATATATGTGGACAAGTCATTAAAAATTTATAAATTTATATTTTTCATTGTATTCCAATCTGCAATCTGGTTCTTGGCAATGTCTTTACATAATCATTATTTTTTATGTAATTGAATATTTTAACTTGATTTAGTTTTACCAAATTGTATACCAAATTGTATACCAATTAAATATTTTAATAAAATATATTAAGTACAACATTTGTGGCGTGTAAATCGAAACGCTATTTGAAATAAATTTCGAGTAATTGATAACATTTAAAACAATAATTTATTTGTCGTCTTGAACTCGAAAAATGGTGTCAACATAATTTAACTGTAAAAACATACCGTTAATTTTCGTTTTTAATAAAATATAACCTTCAACCTTCATAATTTAACACTTATTGTAAAATATTTTTTGTTAATAATAAAATATTTTGATTAATATTTTATCATGGGTCTAAGAATACATACAAATATATCTTAATTAGTAATATAAAACGGTGGGATAATTTTGTGGTTAATAAGATAATCTATATCTATATATTTATCTCATTGATAACTAAATAAAATCAACTTTTTTTAGGTTATGTAAAAATAATAATACTCCAATCGATAGCTATAAATGGTTTAATATTATTTAATTAGATTTTAACACGCTAAGACCAGTGAAGAATATTATTAATGCTGTTTTAAAGAATATTTTTAATAACAAAGAATCAACTGTTAAAATAAAACTATTAAACATTACTACTACGTCTTAATGTTTCTACGTAACTATATTTTTACATTATTCGTCCTTGTATAGTTGCGAGTAAAACTTAAATTTTAGATTTTACTACATTAACAAATTATTTAATTTAATTGATAATATTGATAACATTAATAATTAAATTATTAAAAAGCTGTTAAAGAAAAATTATAAAATTAAAATGTTGATTATTGTGAAAAATTATAATTTATAAAATATAAGTATATATTATATAACATCCATATTTATACGTCCTTGTTATTTTTGCATCAGCTTCCAGTTAAAAATTGATTGAACGACATTCGTGTACAATACTTTTTTATAATACTTCATCTATTAGTATACGACTATAGTTATACTGTGTATGCACTATATAATATTAAAATATTTTCATATATTATCATCGTGTAAAATACATTTCAAATGTTATTTTTCAAAATTATGATTTAATAGTAATAAAATACTTTTCTAATAATATAATGTAAAACTTGTGTGTACGCATATATTTCATATATATTATAATAAATTCTAATTAATATTTTACTAGGTATTTATTATGTGACATAAATTAAAATTATTTTTCGTCTTCTATTGGTTTTTAAACGAATTACTTAAGTGAGTGCCGCTGCCATACGAATAAATTATTGTTCTAGACGTAATGGTGCACTGCATCTCGATTGGTCTACAAAAATTATATAATTCACAAATATGTAAAAAGTATTAACAAATTATAATTATCACTAAGCCATGGCGTGACGATTAGTTTACAAAAGTGGTTATTATTTTTTATACGTTTAAGTTAACTGAAGTCCATATATAATACGTGTTATTATTTGTAAATCAGATATACAACTATCATACTTACGAATCACGATAAATTTCATGATAAAATACAAATACCCTACATGTATTAGAATATTGTAAACAATAGTATTCTTTTTACCTTAATATTATTTATTTATTATAGCATGGTTTTTTATGCAAACTGTTTCGTCCAATGATATTTTATAAAAAGTGGAAAAGAATGGTTTTTTTAGGGACAGTGGATCTTGTCTGAAAGAATGTTTTAATCCTTTTTCAGAACAACAGTACCTGATAAAGACTAAAAAAAAAAAAAATCATTATTTTACTCCTAATCTTATGTATGATGTAAATGGTCTCTTTTCATATCATTATGAGACGAATTTTTATTGTTTAATTTTTTAAGACATTCCTTCGAATCCTCCTTACTATCAAATTGCTGCGAACAAGCATTTTGTTTTTATTTGTGATAACGTGTCGTTGCTTATCTTTTGCGATGAAATTTCATATTTCTTTCCAAACTTGACGTGTTTCGATCGCACGACCAACGACGTTGAAATTCATCATCTATTTAGTTTAATAAAAATGATGTTTGCGGTTCAAATCAACAGTGTGTGTATGTTAAATCTCTGCGAATTGGTGTATTTGTTTTGCACGCGCACATGCGTGTATACACATACACGCACACACACACCACTCTAAAGTCCAATGAACTCGAGAGAGGAGATTTCCCTATTGCAAAAACACAAGCGCACACACTACCGTCGCCGTTGTTTGTTGTCGCGCTTTCACCTAGCTCTTGTACCGCGAGGGCGGGTCGCGTGGCGATGGCGTGATCCAAAAAAGAAATACAAATATCAAAACCATTCGACCGACGACCGTGGAGAAACGGAAAAATCATCGAGAAGAACGTACGAGATAAATACGTCAACGTTGTTGTTGTTCTTTTACGCGTCTTGAACGTCATTGGCTCTCGCGGTACGTTTGTCATTCGTCGTCGTGTTTTCGTCGCGGCGGCGCACGTGGCGCCGTGCCGACGGTTGTTTTCGCGACTGCTGCCGTGAAAACAGTGCTGTCGCGCCGAACTAACCAGTAATCGGGCAGCGGCGCGGCTGCCGGCGGTCGTCTCGCTGCAGACGTTGCCAAACTCATTTCAATTTTCGGACCGGCGGCACACGGGGGTTCCGTACCCACCGTCGCGGCTCGTGGAGTTGCCCGTCCATGTCTCGGTAATGGTAGTGGTGGTGGTTGGTGGTCCGTGTACCCAGCACGCATATAAAATTTTTATTATTATTAATTTTTTTTTTTTCGCTGCCCGCGAAACCGCCGGAAACCGCTGCCGCCGCCGCCGCCTACTCCGTTGCCTCTCCCCAACGGAAACTCGTCGTCGTGCTCTCCTCCTCCTCAC